>WOAB01000235.1:0-425077 GCA_027886185.1 Rheum nobile | reverse complement strand
CTCACCCTAAACCCAACAAGAACCCGTGGCATCGTTAAGCAACATCGTCTTCCCCAACATCATTGTCGATGACATGACATAGGACACACTTGATCAACTTATTGCCAATGTGGTGGTGATTGGTCAAGAGGTTGCCGCCTCCTTTGCTCAACTCCAAGAAGAGTAGGAACAGCCTATGGAGATTTATGAGTCTCCAAAGCAGCCAACTTCATCGACAAATGAGAAGTCGCCGGTCATGAAGCTTCCTCTCCCTCAAAGGGAAAATCCGTCAACGAGGAGGAATCTATCGAGGCTCTGGAATAAGAGGTTGGTGTACAGCCTTTGGAGTCTGTACTACCTCCCAAGAGACGCAAGTACAAGGTGACCCTCATCTCTGAAGAAAGTGAGGATGACACAAACTCGATGGTCATAGGGGAACAACGTACTTCTACTGAGTTCTCAACGCCTACCAAGTTTGGGCTGATGAGACCGTTCTGGGAACGTTGAAGGGACGTATTAGGTCAGCAAAGAAAGCTTACAAGAAGAATCCAAGGTAGAGGAACAATCTATTATTCCTGACTTCTGTGGGTAAGAGAGTTCACCGTTAACTATTTGTTCAAGAAAACTTCTTCAGTGAGAATGGATTCAAAGAGGTTTTAGATATGCTGAAATTCAAGGATGGAACGGTTGTGCTCTTAGCTGTGTGATGGTGAATCAGGCTCAGGTTCGTGAGTTCTTTTACTACTTTGAACTTACTCAGTCTTCAACTTTGGTGGGAACATCTACGATGAATGGGAAGAGTTGTCTTTCACTGCTAAGAATGTTGCAAAGCTGTTGGGTGCACTGTTGAAGGTTACTACTATCGTTACCAAATCCATATCCATATCTACTATGTTTTTCTTGTTTTTGTTTCTTGCTTTCTACATTATCTTTGATCTTTTCTGCTAGTTTGTGAGTTCTTGGTTATTGTAATCAATTCCATACACTTATTAATGAATTTTGATTTTGATACTGATTTGCGACTTAGAGTAGATGTTCTATGTTTAACGTTGATCTTTTGATGATGTCAAAAGGGAAAGTATGAAAATTGTGCGATGATCTCCATGAGGATAGGTAACAATCTTAATTGTTCCTAATTATTTATGTTTTGACAATGCTAGTGTTAAGGGAACTTGAAGCAATTTGAGAGGTATGATCTGCATATATCTATCTAAAAGGAAACTTTGCTGAATATTTTAGATAAGACTTACATGATTGTAAACCTGGTTAATAATACAAGTAGACATTTGAAATCATATTAAGATAAACCTAGAGGTATATGTTTTTATCAAGGCAACTATTTCATTGATTGTGTTTTCATTTTTAAAGAATTGAGTTTTTTACTTATCTGAATTATATTTCCGCTGCCCAGAAAATAGTTATGCTGTTCTCTAACTAACACACTACGATTTGACACGCTTTGAATCCATAGTGATATACCCGACATCTTGTATATATACATGTTAGGTCGACCGAATAAGTTTTGATAACAAATTTAGTGTGGACTTCATGTGTAGAATCTCCCCGGCCATATCCTTATCCATCTTTAATAATAATCCACTGGGGTCAATACCCATCAATATACAGAGTAAAACATTTATTTTAATAAATACTTATAATTTTACAAAATATAATACTTTTCCATAAAATCAATACAATTAATACATTAATATCATAATTGTTTCATAATAACGAGTTGTATATTTATTTTAATTTAAAGTAATATTTTTATTAATAATGTTTATTCAATAGAAAAAAGGTCATTCTCATATGATTAAAAAAACCATTGCATTATTTTCTTTATATTTTTGTCATAAAATAAACTATATAGGTCAAATTTTAAAATTTTTTTATTCTAATTTGATATTAAAAAGGTTCAACTCTGAATCTCTTCTATTGTACAACAAAATAAATTTATTCCTTATTTAAGTACATAGTATAAATACTTTATCAAAATTATTAGAAAAATAAATAATAATTTTTAACAATTAAAACTAAATACTTTATTCCATATTAATCACAGTTATAAACTAAGTTAACAAATCATAATTCCTTAATAGATAGAGCAAGAATCTTAGTAAAATAGACAGACGGTCTTATAAAAAAAATATATGCTAATATACAACTATAATGTATATTAATGTAGCTTACATTAATATTCATCTAACTCAACGTAATTTATTAGATTTGAACTCATCTTACATTCTTACCATTGAATGTCGACTCCGAATTTTTGGCTGTCGTGACATCAGATCTCGAAAGCCTCAGGCAACTGCTTAAGCTTGAATCCGTGTGTTTGAAATGAACTTTATATTACAACAACTCCTATTTTTTACCACAAACATGCTCATGTGTGTTTAAAAGCACACAAAATTAGCCTTAGTGGAATACAGGTGGAGTTTGACATTTTTATAGAAGTTAAGGCGTTTGTTGATTATTATTAGTACATGTACGTAGCTTATAATATTTCGTAGAAATGGTTGTAGGAATTGTGACGTTTTCTAATTTTTATGATGATGAACATCATTAGATTTTATGGTTTGTATGTTTTTATGAGTTTTAAATTTAATGAATAAAGTAGGGAACGATGGAAATCAAGAGAAAGCAAAATAGAGTAGTTAGGAACTCGGGGGTTATCATGGAACAACGAAGTTGAAAAAATGAAGAAATGATGCACGTTAGCTTTGAGAAGAAAGAAAGAATGGAACAATGCAAGGAACGATATATTTATGGAAATAGACGAGCACTGGGATTTCAAAAGAGAACATCTAAATTTGGAAAAAAGATTTTCGAGAATTCTTAGGCTGCAAGGCACGAAGAGATGAAAAATTTAGTTAGTTCTAGGATATTTATCCATAAAAAAAACATAAAAGATATGTATTTATGGAAATATATAATATTGTCTTAATTATCTTAGTTGGCATTTCATGGGCGATCTAGGTTAGGTAGTGGACTTAATTTGTCTAGGACTATATATATACATGATGTTACAACCGTAGCTTCTAAGGAGATATCACGATCGAAAGAGAATAAGCTACAAGGTCCGAACTCTGTGAGTACTTGTTAGGATTTTGTGTGTTTTTTTGTTGGATGTTTTCACTGTGCTTAGAAGTCTAGAGTCTAGAACTGTGTGTGACTAGATTGAGGCTTGACTTGTTGATTGTAAAGATCAGAATTAATAACACAAGTATATCGATACATATGTACTAAACCGCTACTTTGACAAGTAAAATACATCCACCACCAATAAATCCTTGATATCGCGAATCTTTCAGATAGTCAACAAATTCGAGTTTAGATTTGCTTTTGCATGGAATAAAGAATATAAACGAAATAAAAAAGAGAAAGGACACAAAATTTGTTGACGTTGTTCGGATAACTAGTTCACGGAGTCTTAAGAGGGGAAACTCACCCCAAATGCACTGAAGGTTTGAGAACTCAAAGTGTTGGTTAGAAGAGCGCAATTAGTATATCCAGAAAAGAAATCGAAAAAGGGCAAGGCAACAAACCAGAAAAACAGAGGGAGGAAGACAAAGAAAAGGTTTCATCCCCCTTTCAAGGTTGTTGAAGCTTGTAGACGAAAGCTTCGATGACGGTGACCAAGATAAACACCAGGAAACGCCGTCGATGACTCCTCTCCCTCTCTCTCTATCTCTCTCTCCCCCTCTCTGTCTCCCCCCCCCCCCCCCCCCCTCACCCCTTTTCTCTGTAGATGAAACAATGCATGGAGCAACTTCGCAAATAAGAGAACCCTAGCAGCATTATATAGTAGGTAAAACGCTTTCATTAGAACGCATTTCAACAATCAAAGGCAAGCCAAATCACCAAAGTAGACGCTCCGATCACATGGGCTTGCATTATCATTTGAGTTTGGCCCAAGTAACCAGCAAATAGCCAAAACCTCCAAACCAGTGAAATCGGGGCTGCTTAAGTCATTAAACTGTGGGAGGGGTTGTGGGACCGGTAATGATGCTGCCACCTTTCCCTTTCATGGGCACAGCAGAAGGGAGACCCGAAGAATGCATGCTTTGTAAGTCTTTTGAAGCCATAGTGTGTATAAGAGGAGAGGTAATACTTGTAGTTGCAGTGGGTGAAGGCTATTTAAAGGGCATATTTTTGAGATGTTTCTTATTCGTGCAGGTGAAGAGGCAACCTCATAATTCCAGAAAATCAATTTGGAGTTATCTTAGGGCCTCTTGAAGTAGGAGAAGCTCGAAGGGCAGCCGTTGAGGGGTTGAGAAACTGGCTGCCTGGAGTTTTTTTGGGTTGAGAAACAGTTGTCTGGAGTTATTTGCTGGTATTGAATTCCAGGAATTCAATTGCAGTGGATAAATCAGGTTTAGTCTTTAGGCCCAATTCAGTAGAGACTCATTCAAGGTGTTTTTTTGTGTTTAGTTTGAGGCCCATTTTAACATTTGTTTTATTGTGATTGAACGGGCTGTTTCAACACCTATTTTAGTGTTTTGTTTTATAGGGTTTCCCTTCAAACCAGTCGACTCCCACTTATGGCATACCATCACTCTTACTGTGCAGGCAGTTTCAAAGGTCAATTTGGCAAGAGAAATGTACGCGTTGTCTGAATCGACCACCGCTGCAGCAGAGGCGTTCTTGTTGGGAGGGGTTGTGGGACCGGTAATGATGCTGCCACCTTTCTCTTTCATGGGCACAGCAGAAGGGAGACCCGAAGAATGCATGCTTTGTAAGTCTTTTGAAGCCATAGTGTGTATAAGAGGAGAGGTAATACTTGTAGTTGCAGTGGGTGAAGGCTATTTAAAGGGCATATTTTTGAGATGTTTCTTATTCGTGCAGGTGAAGAGGCAACCTCATAATTCCAGAAAATCAATTTGGAGTTATCTTAGGGCCTCTTGAAGTAGGAGAAGCTCGAAGGGCAGCCATTGAGGGGTTGAGAAACTGGCTGCCTGGAGTTTTTTTGGGTTGAGAAACAGCTGTCTAGAGTTATTTGCTGGTATTGAATTCCAGGAATTCAATTGCAGTGGATAAATCGGGTTTAGTCATTAGGCCCAATTCAGTAGAGACTCATTCAAGGTGTTTTTTTGTGTTTAGTCTGAGGCCCATTTTAACATTTGTTTTATTGTGATTGAACGGGCTGTTTCAACAGCTGTTTTAGTGTTTTGTTTTATTCTTAGGACTTCAACAACCCAATTCCAGGAATTCAATGGCCCATTTATTTTATTCTGATGTCCTCAACTTTTAAATATATACTGTGTTTGAACGGTTGTTTGATTGTTTTGTTTTAGTGTTTTCCATTTAAAAGTTAGCATTCATTGCCCCAATGAAGCTAACTTTTAAATATATATTGACTCTTCATTCCCTTATCGTTTTAAAATACAAATTATTTATAAACTTAATACTTTTATAATTAAATTACCAGCATTATCTTTTTAAAATCCACAAGACCACAACCACTTTTAAAACTGCACTTTAAAATCATTAAATGAATTTAAACTTACTCGTTTAAACACAATTATTATATAAACAAAAATATTATAAGTTTCTTTATAATTAGAATACAAAGTTATCACTTCTGTAAGTACCTTTATCAACTCTCAAAACTACACTTTTAAAATTATAGGAAATAAACTTAATTTTAACCTTTTATACTACTATTGTCATAAAACAACTATAAATATTAATAATTTTAACCTTTTATACTACCTTTATCAACTCCCAAAGTCACCCTAGGCTTTAATTGGAACAATTACACTTAAAATAGACAAATAAACGTTAAATAATAGTAGAGTGAATAGAGGAAGACTTTTGTAATGAACACTTAATACTTTTATTAAAATTCATCTCGTAACTTGAGAAGGATAGTTTACAACGATGTTGAAATCACAGCGGAAGACTTTTAAGTAAAACCCTAAACACAAGACCAGTTTATGTACATGTTACAACTTTTTAAGAATATTAAATCAATACTACCCATCTTGATATCACCATAGAATAAAACCCTTCAACTACAAGCCTTCCCTTCGATTGGTTACTTCAAATCTCGGGGACCAACCTTTGATGTGCCATATAGGACGGGTGACACCAGCCAACCATGCAAGGAATAGAAACGGTTGGTTAGTTTAATGAAAGACTATGTAAGGGTGAAAACATATTGGTTCTCGTAGTCGTATATAATCACTACCCTTGTTTCCCGAATAAAACTCGATAAACTGTATATGACAATATACTTCTACTAAAAAGAATGAAGAGGTAAGATTAAAGAAGACTCCAATGAATTGAGTCTTATGGGAAATTACATGAATTTGTTTGGGAACATTATATTACCACACAATGTTTTAAAAACATCTCGTTGAATATTTGGGTCCTCGACCAACCTCACCGCATAATGCGAATTCATATTGGAAAGAGGACTTACTTTAGACAAGAGATCGGGCGGGTTCCACGTTGTACTTCTCGCCCAAAGGTATATTAACTATGTGCAAAACGACACTTATCTTATTTAATTCCAAAACGTGCAATTACGTTAAAGCTTTTAATCCACACCAATCTCGCAATGAGATATATAACATGGGATGAATCCCGAATTTCGGCACTAGCTAAGTGCACCACCACTTATATAAAATAAGGGTAGGTCATGAACAGAAGTATTAGGGCTTTTATCCTCCTAATACCAAGTTATAAAGAAACAGCTAAACCTCGCGAGGTAATAGCGTTCCTATAAATACTCGTGCTAACTAGCAATTATTATCCACACCAAAGAACAACAATCCACACCAATTATTATCTAGCAACCCTATAATATATATATATAAGGGTTATAGTTAACATATATACAACCTAATAATAAGGTTCATTTTACACAACATTGACACACAAGTTCCTAAACGAGAATTTAAGAATATTTACCCCAACTTAATTAAGACAATAGATTAATTATCAATTAAGAAAAATATGGAATAAATTAGCAAGAGCGAACCGCCACTTGCCTTGAATCACGAAGGTTGAACGGTGTTTTGGAGATGGTTGCTTTCGAAAAGCAAATCGGCTTCCTGCTTTATTCCCGTTCCAAACGCCAATCCGAGACGTACCGAAGTCATACACAATGAATAAAGTACATTTGAAAATTTATTCAATATAACAATTTGAAGTAGATCATGTCTCGGTTTCTAATTGAATTTATTTAATGCTTAAATACATCAATTTCAAGGCTTAATCGGTAGAACGATTAAAAATCAATTAATCGTATATTCTAATAATCTTTTCATAAATAAATAAATATCATAATTTATTTATAATTCCAGAAATTTTACTCCAAAATATTATCCAAATGAAAAGTTAATATTTTAACCATTCATAGTCTATGATAATATCCAAAGTAATTTTAATTATTTTAATTTTAATTTTATTAAAATCAAAATAATTCCAACTTATTATTTAGTAATTAAGATTAATTTAGTTAACCTTAATCAAGCCAAATAATAAAAATTAACTGAAAATCGGATAAAAATCCCGAAAATACCCAAATTGGTTCGTCAGTGGAGCTGTCCGCGTATTCCGGCCAAATTGGCGGCAGGCGGTGGTTCTTTGGCGTCGGAAGGTTGGGGTACCACCAATTGAAAGATTGAAGCTTTCAAGTGCTCGAATTGTACCCAAGATCAACCGATTTTCGGAAATTTGGGTTCTTGAGGAAGCTTGATGAAATTTGATGAATTGGGGGTCCGATTGGGAGGGACTTTATAGGGTTCATGTAGGTGGGAATACCATTAACAAAACCCATCTCATTACTCCCTTCAATTGAAGATGAATTGATCCAATTTTAGATTTGTTCAATTCGGCCGCCTAGATGACGCGTGGGTTTTGGGGCTTAAATCCCACGATTTTGGATGACATTCAATCCAATTGATGGAGGAATTACATGTAGGATAAAGTAGTCTTCAATTCCCAACCATCAATTGGCTCAAACGGATCCAAGGGGATCGAAAACCGCCATTGAAGAGCTTTATAAGCTCACATTTTTAATGATGGCTGAAGGAGGAATGAGACAACCCTAATTTGAGGTAATTACACATGTCCCCCTTATTTGGCTTATTTTCATATTTTTGCCCAACTTTATTAAGTTGTGGCAAAAATGCCCTTATTTTAACTTTTAAAAATTATAAAAATTATCCAAACTTTCTTATTTTACTATTCCAAGTTTATAGTATTATTTTAACACAAAATTAAAGTGTATAAAAATTTAACTTAGGCTTAGATAGGCTTAAGTTATTATTCTTATGAATTTGACCATACTTAAATCCTTTAAGAAAAATTTGTTAAACTTGATTTAAATATTCTAGGTCAAATTTGATAAGTTTTATCTAAATTATAATTAACATAAAGTTAATCATAATTTAAACCATCCTTAGCTTAACGAAATTACTTACTTAGGACAATTATTACTTTATCCCCTTATGGATAACATAATAATTCTTATGTCCTTTATTATTATTTAAAAATATAAAATTACATTCTTTGTTATACTTATTTATTTATTTATTTTAACACCATATTATTATTATTCATATGATAATTTGTATAAAAAATTATCATAACTCACCTTTGAACCTAAGTTCATGAAAGTTTGAATTATTCCTCTAAAAGAAATGATATCAATTTCAAAACTTTTATTTTTACCACTTTAAAATTTACTATTTTACCCTTCTATTTTACGTGAGATATTACAATAATTGTTCTATTTTAAATACAAATATTCAAATTCAAGCTCTAATCCTTAGCATATAATATCTTATATATTCATGGTTTTATTAAGTTGATTTGATTTCAATATATGTTCTTATATACTTAATTTTTTGAGCTCTTCAAATCTTGGTTCTAGAGATTTTTTATTATAGGGATTTGTTCTTATTTAGAAGTTGGAATAATCTATTTCTTGGTAAGTATTTGTTTGATTTTTAGAGGAATTTGTTCTTAATTACATGTTATAAATATTTTGTTCAGTTCTTTCCTTTTATTTTACCCTAGTCACTTATATTATATAGTCATTATTCCTTCTATCAGTACAATTTTAATAAAATGATACATATCAACATCATTTCAAAACTGCATGTTGATCTCCATACAAAATAAAATATTTTGAATGTAAAGTTTTTGAAAGTTGAATTTATTCATATGAGTTTTATATAACTTCATGGAGGTTTTTTTTTTAATTTAGTGAAATACTTTTACAATGTTACTTTGTAACTTTTTCCCTAAAATATGATTAAAAATAAATCATGAATAAAAATCATTCATAAACTCAAATAGAAACAAATTTTGCTTTATAATCTTCAAAAATATGTATTTCAATTTGATTCATTCATAATTTAATTCAAACTTGAAGTTTGGGTAATATTTGTTATGGGGTAGATTTTATTGTTCAAGTACTATATTTAATTGGAACAATTTGCATAATATAAAATTTATAATTAAGATGGGCAATTTTTATCTAATAAAAATAATTATTAATTATTAATTTGTTAATATAAAATAATAAATGGAATAAAAAGATTTAGATTTGATAAGACTTTTTTTTAGTTTTTTTAATTGATATCTTTATTGAATTAAAATAATTAGTTATTATCAAATTATTAATTATGCAAAGTTTAATATACAATTAAAACGGACCTACTATTATAATTTTTTTTAAAGGCTAGATTATGTGATGGACGATGGTTGAATTATGATGACACAAATTATATTTCATTTAAGGAAATCGAATAATTTTTTATTAATTAGTAATAAATATCATAATTTATATAAACTCAATACAAATCATTAGGGCACAATAACAACTAACACAATCAACTACTAAACATACGATTTTAGAAGATATTTAAAAAAAAATAAACGTATCAACCATATATTGTCTTTGTGAAAAGATACTAAAAAATTGAAATGGATGAGTCTAAAATTCTACTAACAAAAGTAATCCTAAAAATAGAAATGAAAAGATATATAGCTTAATTAATTAAGATTTAGATCATCTAGTAACGACTAATCATTATCAAACAACTTTTAAAAAATTGTGTTTAAGAGACAATATATGAGATTCAAAATAAACTAAAATATTAAAAATAAAAAACTATAAAAACGTATGTTTATGTAAATTGCATATGTGAAAGGTATCGGTTACAATTTATATAATTATAAATTATTATATTAATTATATTAATAGTTAATTTTATGATAAAAATATACAATAACTACAAAGTTATAATAAAGTAACTAAAACGCTGATTATCTTGGATTGTGATAGTTCATTGTTTACTTGTTTAGATTTGAAAAATTATGCAGTAATTAATACATATAGGAAATATTTTTCAAATTGATTCTATTTGAAAATATAGAGATATTTTTTAAATTGACTAACATGTACATATAAAAATTAGATTAATAGGTAATTTTATTGATATTAAATTATTTAACCGAATTCTTTTAATTATATTGAGTAATCTATAATTAAGTCGCGACGCGCTATTTTAACTTTTGTTAAAAGCTCGAATGATGTGGTATATATGAAAGGCGGACAAGTAGGCAAATAGAACGTGGTGACGACACATATGCGAATTGAACGTGGTGTCGACACGTAGGATTTAGGCCATATATATATATATATATATATATATATATATAGAATATAGATAGATATTAGACTTTTTTACTTTTATTTATAATTATTAAATCAAATTATAAAAATAGTATTTTAGAAATATTCAGAAATATATTAAGAATATTTTTATAATATTTTTATTGTTGAAATTGGCAAGAAAAAATATGGAATTGATTTAAAAATCTTTGTGATTGATTTGTATGTAAATTAGGGAGAGATTAGGTTAGGTTTAGGAACAAATCTTGATAAGCTATATGCTTTTGATTGACATATTTAGTTTTGGAAATAGACTAATCTTATATATAATTATTGTGATTGATATGTTTAGTTTATGAAATAGGAGAATCTAACAAATATTTATTATATTGAATTTGAAGAAAAACAAATAAATGATAAAATGCCATGTGACAGAAAAAATAAGAGGATGTCATGTGCATAAGGAGGGGGTGTGCTTAATAGGAAGATGTCATGTGACTTAGAGAGGTTATGATTTAATTGATATATAGTAGATTGATTTCTTACCTGATAAAATTATTACTATATGTTATTAAGAGCTTGATCCATACTCTTTTAAAAATAAAATAACACGAATGCCCTGAAAATATTAATTTCCCTTTTCAAGGGCTTATATAAACAATACCATTTTAAATGATGTTGAGCTACGGTGGAAGTATTTTTCCCTTTCTAGATGTCATTGATTTAATCAAGGATATATATAAGGGTAACTCTATTTTCTATACTACAAAGATAAGCCTTATTGCGCAAAGATAAACTATTCTATCTTCTAGACTAAGATAGAGATAATATTAAGATATTTCTTTCCAAATAATTTTTATTTAAATAAGGACAGATTAATTATAAATTTAGTATATAAATCTTTAATATATAAGTTTATAATCTTTCCAATTGATTTTATTTTAATAAGGAAAGTTAGTTATAAGTTTAGTATATAAATCTTTAACATATAAGTTTGTAATCTTCCCAATTGATTTTTATTTAAATAAGGAAAGATTAACTATATGTAGAGTAAAGAAATCTTTAATATATAAGTTTGCAATTTTTTCAATTGATTTGTATTTAAATAAGGAAAGACTAGTTATATATTTAATATGAAAATCTTTAATATATAAGTTAATTTATTTAAAAAAACAAAAAAAATTGTCGTGGTAAAATTAATATAAAAGCGCCATGTGGCGAAATTGATGTGAAAATGTCATGTGGTACATTTTGATTATACTTTAATAGATATATATTAGATTCATGTACACCAATGCTTCAGGAAAGCATATCAAGCAGTAGATCTCCGAGCTAGACATGAAATCAATTTATCTTGAATTGTAAGGATCCAATAAATCGTTTTCTAGCTCCAATACTCTATCCGAGCAAACGCTTCTTACATCTAAAGATGAGTTCTACATTTAAACTTGATATATAATAACTTCTGTAATGACTTTGTAAAGATTATCCATTACGATGATTTATAATTGTCTTTCTATTATTGAAAGGGCCCTAATATTTATGTGGTATAAAAAAAAAACCGGCAAGATCTTTAAAAAACGCATCAACTTGTAATGTCAATTCAACAACTTCATTCAAAAAGTTTTTTTATACGAAAAATAAGTTCATTCTGTATAATTGATCGAACTCAAGCAACTTGATTTTCTGCACAAATTCCCATATGTATGAGTAGCCAAGTTTGAACAACATGCAATAGTCCGCTACACTAATGTAAATGTTCTATTTCTCATATAACAAAAAACCAGTACCCTGTTTTCTGGTCAATTTCAAGATGAACTACTTGTATAATGCTAACATATACTCCTATATGTTTAAAAGCAACATTCTTGAGAGGAGACACTATTAATATGCAATACATTATTATTCAATTATATATATTCCATATATCATTCAGAACAAATAATGGAATTGATAAGATAATGAACGTTGCTTGAAAAAAAGTAGCATACATACAACGATGGATACAAGGGGCCGGGCCAGGGGCACGATGCCCCTCTTTCAATCCCCCCCCTTGCAATTTATGCACATTTTTTCGTAAATTTTTTTAGCCTCTTAATTTGCAATATTACTCTTCCAATATTATATACTAGAATTTAATTGCCGTAAAAACAACATAAAAATATGGCAATGCATATATAGGAAGAACCACTCCCCAAAACTGTTCTCGCGCGCGTTGATACGTGGTAATGTTACGTGTCAGCATCACGTGGTGTCACGCCACCACTTTTTTCTTTTTGAACTGTCTTTATATTTTTTGAACTTTTTCTATTTTTTTGAACTTTTTTAATTATTATTTCAAAAACTTTTTTTGGGCCATTTTTTCGGTGAATTCTGTGCATTTGACGAACATCATTATGTGCATTTCGCGAACAACATTATCTGCGTTTGATTATAACGTGAATGTACATTTGGAGAACACCATTATGTGTATTTGGTTATAACGTGAATGTGCATCTGGTTATAACGTGAATGTGCATTATATTTGGATATAACTTGATGCGCATTTGTGCATTTGGTTATAACGTGAATGTGCATTTGTGCATTTGGTTATAACAAATACACGTCCTACAAAAAAAAACTAGATGTGCATTTGATATACAAATTCACATCTAGTTATATACATCCACTTGTATACAAATACACATCATAAAAAATACACATATAGTAATATACAAATGCACATCTAGCTATATACAAGTGCACATCCTAAAAAAAAAGAAACTAAATGTGCATTTGATATACAAATGCACACCTTGTTATATAGAAATGCACATCTCCAAAAAAAAGACGTGCATTAGATATACAAATGTACACCTTGTTATATAGAAATGCACATCCAAAAAAAAAATGTGCATTTGATATACAAATATACACCTTGTTGTATACAAATGCACATCTAGTTATATATAAGTTGACATTCTAAGAAAAAAAAAATGTACATCTTGTTAGATATAAATACACATACTAAAAAAATAAAATATAAAAATATAAAATTGATAACGTCATCACTGTTAGCAGTGTCACATATCAGTGCAAGAACGATATTCACATTCTTTGCGGAATGCTCTCCTACATATATATGTAGCGGGCTGTAGCGGGCTCGAGCGAGCAGGAGCTAAGAACGGTGCAAGGGATTCTGGAGACTCTTCAAAGTCTGCAAACGTGGTTCAAAATGAGAATTCAGATAGTGGTGATTCAGATATGCTCTCAGCAACGTCAGGTAATATCTCGGATTCATGGATCTTAGATACGGGTTGTTCATTCCATATGACTCCAAACAAAGAGTGGTTTGAGTCATATAAAGCTGGAAACTTGGGCTCTGTTCAGTTGGGAGACAACAATACTTGTGGTATTGTTGGCATTGGGCAGATTAAGGTGCGTATGCATGATGGCATCGTCAGGACGTTGACTGATGTAAGGCATATTCCAGCTTTAAGGAAGAATCTGATCTCTCTAGGTACTACTCTACACAAGAATGGATTCTGTTACAAAACAGATAATGATTGTGTTAAGGTAAGCAGAGGAGCCATGACTGTGATGAAGGGGCAGATTACTGGAGGGAACATCTATCGGTTGATAGGGAGTACAGTTGTAGGTGGAGCTACAGCTGCTATGTCTGAATCTGATAACACAACCCTGTGGCATATGCGTATGGGGCATATTGGAGAGCAGGGATTGGCTGAATTGCACAAGCGTGGTCTTCTGGATGGTTTGAAGAGCTGTAAGATGGGATTCTGCAAGTTCTGTGTGATGGGAAAACAGTCCAAAGTATCCTTCAAGACGGGTCAGCACACCACAAAGGGTCTTCTAGACTATGTGCATTCTGATGTGTGGGGGCCAACTAGAGAACAGTCGATTGGGGGATCCAGGTATTTTGTTATCTTTATTGATGACTATTCCAGGAAGGTTTGGGTCTACTTCATGAAGCAGAAATCTGAAGTCTTTGGAAAGTTCAAGACTTGGAAGGCTGAGGTAGAGAATCAGACAGGGAGGAAGGTGAAGTACCTGAGATCCGACAATGGCACAGAATATACTGATTCAGAGTTCCAGAGATTCTGTGAGGAGCATGGCATCCAGAGGCATTTTACAGTGCGTAAGACACCACAATAGAACGGTGTGAGCGAGAGGATAAACCGTTCTATTGCTGAGAAGGCAAGGTGTCTAAGGTTGAATGCAGGGCTTCCAAAGCAGTTCTGGGCAGAAGCAGTGAACATGGCGGTCTACCTCATCAATAGATCACCAAGAAGTTCTCTACAGGGGAAGGTTGCTGAAGAGGTATGGACGGGGATAGACATAGATCTATCAAACTTGAAAGTTTTTGGCTGTCCTGCATATTCTTTGATTCCTAGTGATGAGCGGTCAAAGCTGGACTCTAAGTCCAAAAGGTGCATCTTCTTGGGATTTGAGAAAGGTGTAAAAGGGTTCAAGTTATGGGATCCTGTGGCTAAGAAGAGAGTGATCAGTCGAGACGTTGTGTTTGATGAGGAGTATATGCTACAGCAGGCAAGATCAGAATATACGCCTGTCACAATTGAGACTGATACTGGTTCTAGAGCTGAACAGGTAGAGGAGTCTGGTGAGTTGATCACTAGACCAACAACTACAGTTGATGAGCAGCCTGCTGAGTCTGAGCAGAGAGATGTTCAACAGCAGCAAGTGGAGAATCTGGCAGCCCGCAGAGAGAAGCGCACTATCAAGCCACCTGTCAGGTTTGGGTACGAAGACATGGTCAACTATGCTCTTATAGTTGGTACAGATGATCCATCCAACTTTCGAGAGGCTATCTTAAGTCAGGAGAAAGAAGGATGGATGGGTGCCATGATAGAGGAGACGGAGAGTCTAAGTAAGAACCAGACCTGGGAGCTTGTCCCTCTCCCAAGAGGGAAGAAGGCAGTAGGATGCAAGTGGGTATTCAAGAAGAAACAAGGGGCGTCATAAAATGAAGGGGTGAGGTTCAAGGCTAGACTGGTAGCAAAGGGTTACTCACAGAAGAAGGGAGTTGATTATGATGAGATTTTCTCACCTGTGGTTCGGCACACTTCTATCAGAATTGTGTTGGCATTGGTAGCGAGTTGGGATTTGCATCTAGAGCAAATGGATGTGAAGACGGCGTTTCTTCATGGCAACTTGGAAGAGGAGATCTACATGGAGCAGCCTGAAGGGTTTGCTCAGCCTGGGGAGGAGAAGCTTGTATGCAGATTGAAGAAGTCTTTGTATAGGCTAAAGCAAGCTCCTAGGCAGTGGTACAAACGTTTTGATTCCTTTATGCTGAAGATTGGCTACCAGAGATGTGAGTATGATTGTTGTGTTTATGTTAAGTATCTTGATGATGGTTCCCCCATATTCCTGTTGCTGTATGTTGATGATATGCTCATTGCTGGGAGAAATATGAAAGATATTGCTGAGTTGAAAGGCTTTCTGGGCAAAGAGTTTGATATGAAGGATCTTGGTGCTGCAAAGAAGATCCTTGGGATGGAGATACGCAGAGAGAGAAGCTCTAGGAGACTATGGTTGTCTCAGAAGAGCTACACAGAGAAGGTGTTGAACAGGTTTGACATGTCAAAGGCCAAACCTGTAAGTACACCTCTGGCGAGCCACTACAGACTTTCATCAGCTCAGTGTCCAAGCACTGATGAGGAGATCAGGGATATGGCACAAGTTCCCTATGCTAGTGCAGTTGGTTGTCTGATGTATGCTATGGTCTGCACAAGGCCTGACTTAGCTCAAGCAGTTAGTCAAGTCAGCAAGTATATGTCTAACCCTGGGAGAGATCACTGGAGTGCAGTGAAGTGGATTCTCAGGTATTTGAGAGGTACTGCTGACTACGGTCTCATGTTTGGAGGTCAGAATGGTGATCCAGCGATTGTGGGTTTTGTTGACTCAGACTATGCTGGTGATCTCGACAATAGGAGGTCTACTACAGGGTATGTCTTTACTCTTGTAGAAGGGCCTATTTGCTGGAGATCTGTGTTGCAGTCTGTGGTTGCATTGTCTACTACTGAGGCTGAATACATGGCATTGGGAGAGGCAGCTAAGGAAGCACTTTGGGTCCGAGGACTTGTGGAGGAGCTTGGTGTTGAGCAAGGTGGAGTTCAGTTACACTGTGATAGTCAGAGTGCTCTATTTCTGGCTAAGAACCAGGTGTACCATGCAAGGACGAAGCACATTGATGTTAGATTTCACAAGATCAGAGAGTTGGCAGCTTCAGGTGAAGTCTTACTTGAGAAGGTGCATACGTCGGAGAACGCAGCTGACATGTTGACCAAGCCAGTCAACACGGACAAGTTCAAGCATTGCTTGGACTTAGTCCATATCTTCCAGTGCTAGAGGAAGAAGGAGCCCCGTGCAGCAGACAAGGTCCTGGAGTCGTTGGTGATTTTTCGTCAAGGTGGAGTTTGTTGTTGTTGACTTAAAATCGAGAAGTACTGCAAGGGGGCCCTACTCGAGCGAGCAGGAGCTAAGACCCGGGCCGGAGGCCCGGGGCTGTAGCGGGCTCGCGAGAGTTTTTTGGGCAATGAGCCCCACGCGGTACGGTACGGGTATTTGGATCCATTTTGGGTTTTTTCTTGGGAGTATAAATACTGTATTAGGGTTTATAATTGTTTTATCCACAGCAGCAATAGAAACCCTCAAGGGGCGTTTTTCTCTCTCAAACTTTGTTCTCATTCTCTTGTGTTAATCTGTTCGATTATCCCTCAAATTTACAACATCTAGTAATAAATGTGTTTATGGTATTTTACAGCGATACTTAATTACTAGATATACGTTCTAAATTGTGATTTATTTTTGTTATATTTTGAGGATTATATAGCATAGTCCTGTTATATGCAGTAGGCTTGTTTCTAATAATTTTTGGATGTATTTTCTATTTAGTATTTATTTTTTATAATTGAGACTGAGCATTTTTTTTTTAAAAAATAACAAGCCTGACTAAAACAACATTGTGTTGATCTTATTTAAAAAACTAGACCAAAATGATGTAGTATTGCTACATCTTAGTAAAAAAAAATTTGAAAATAAAGTTGCTCACAAACACAAACAATGACAAAGTGTAATGAACAACTGAACTTGCCGGCGATACCCAATCCGACAACCAGGAGCATTGAACAAACTAGGGGTGAACATCGGTCCGGAACCGAACCGAACCGAAAAAACCGAAAGTCCTAAAAAACTGAATCGAAAACCGAACCGAATTATATTGGTTCGGTTCGGTTTGATCCAAACCCGGTTCGGTTCGGTTCGGCTAAAAACCCGAAAAACCGAAGTACATGTCTTGGTGGGCAATGATAAGGATTGGGCCTTGATTTAGGCCCATAATAGGAGAGAATTGGCTTGGTTTAGGCCAATTCTAAAAAACCGAAGTACTGAAGACTGAAGTACTAGAAAGTGGAGGTTGTGGAGTTGTGGAGCCGTGGAGGTTGCAAGACGGAGTCGCAAACAACAGTTCACCACCGGCGGTTGCAAGACGGAGTCCCAAAGTACTAGGAAGTGGAGGTTGCAACACGGCGAATCGGCAAGACGTGGCCACCAGTCCACCACCGGCGGCGTCAAGCAGCAACAACGAGCAAGTGGGGCAGCAATGGCGGAGTTGCAAGCAGCAGTTCTGCAGTTCCTGGTGGAGTCGCAAGCAGCGGTTCCCGGGGGAAGCAACAACGAAGTCGCAAACAACAGTGAGACAGGAAGCAGCAACGGCGGCGTCAAGCAACATCTGAGCAGCCAATGAGGGGCAGGGGAGTCGGGGACGCAGGGCAACGCCAACAACTGGGACTTCACTGGGAGCTTGGTTGCTTGGAGGCGGGGAAGATTCAACAAGAGAATGATGGATTGTTGGGCCTATTTTTTTCAACCTAAATCGGCCCAATAAGCAAGACCATGATTTTTTTAAAATTCGGTTTAACCGAACCGAACCGAAATTAAACCGAACCGAAAACCGAAACCCAAAAATACATAAACCGAACCGAATTATTTTGGTTTCGGTTTGGATCGGTTTTTTCAGTTCGGTTAAAAAATTCGGTTAAACCGAATCGTGCTCAGCCCTAGAACAAACCGCTTCTATTGTACTTGTAGTTGTATCCCTCCATCAAAAATATTCTGCATCGATCACCTATGTTACCCGAAAACGGAACAGAAAACGGATACGTTTCCGAAACGGGGAAACGACAATCTCAAATTTGTAGAAAAGGAAATCGGTGTGGAAACGACAATATAAATTATATGTTATTTTTAAAGGTAAAGGGGAGTTGAATAAATATATCAACAAATGACGTATAAAAGGACTACATTCATGCATAAAAGGAGTATCGATTGAGTAGGATGAAGGCTGAACTCTTGAAGCCTAAACAAGTCGTGAAGCTTTGGAGACTGGAGTACCAGTCGCACTCGTTGCTTCACCGGAACAAGTCGCCGACTGTCAGAGAAGGTGAGTCGTGAAGCTTTGAAGGCTGGAACACTAATCGCACTCGCAGAGAGAGACGAAGAGAGGAGAAGGGATATGCGTAAATGGATAAAGAGGTTGCCTTTTTGGGTTTTAGATTGTTTTTTTTGAAAAAAGAGGAAACGCATCAGGAAACATGTTTCCTGTCAAAAATGGCATTTTGTGTCCCAAATTCTGGTAAAGGGAAACGTTGACCGTTTCCACCACTCTGGGAGACGTTTCCCAGTTGTTTCCGACCGTTTCCCCATTTTCGCTGGTTTTCGACACAGGATACACTAGTCTTTAGGAGTTTCCGGGTATCATAGTCTGTCACTACATATACGTGTATTATATACTAAATGACTCTAACATATAGTGCCAATATCATTTATTTTCTATAAGCACAATTCGTTCACGGTTGTTGCACTGTCCCGGTGGCAAAGCTATGGGGATCCGCTCTAGCCTTTGTTTGGCTTAGGATCGGGGCTATCATCAAACTTGGGTGGAAAAGGATTCTTAGCTCATTGATGGAATCCTCGGTAAGACATTGGACTGTATGCAATGTTGTTAAATCGGGATTCTTGGATAGATCGTAAGAGGGGAGGCTCAGATCATAAGATCCTACTAAATCAATGAATTATAGCAATTTTAATTTAAGTATGTCATATATTACTCAAATGTAAGGTTAAGTTATAAAAACATTCTCATTATCGATCAACTATCTCATATTATCATCCATAAACGATAAGTTTATCCATAATTACAGCATAACAACAACAAAACCGAGTATAAAGTAGTATTTTTATAGAATGATTACATTTCAAAACAATAAAGTTACATAGGAAAAGAGAGTCATCACCATTAATCCTAATGTTGTATTCACCAACGAACACATCATCTAACGTAATATTAATATCATATTCATTTTCATTGGATGCAACACTTCCATCTCTTGATTAATAAGATGTGAAATCTTAGGCTTGATAAATTAATAAAAACAAATTAATATTAGTTGGAAGATCTAAGATCCAAAACTCTCTATTATAGAGAATGTTCAAACACTTAGTAAGATATATTTCACATAAAAGCTAAGCAACTACTAACTCATTAAGATATAATATCAACGGAATATTATAAATACATAATTAATGTCCATAATTAATTAACTATGTCATGTAAGATCATTATTAAAAATTATGTGATGTTTTGACAAATACAAACTATGTGATGTAAGATTACTTGAAAAACTATGTAATATAAGATTACTTAAAATATTATGTGATGCAAAAATTAAACACTTTATGAATAGAAATAAATAAAAAAAGTATAATACGTATCATCCTCATCATTTTAATCTCTTACAAGAACTTTAAAAAAACCCTCATTGGTTGAAAGAAGAGTGTTTTCTACGTCAACGAACAATCATTTGCACATTAGGATGAACCAGTTTAAACTTTTTTATTTTTTTTTGCGTAAAATTGACAAAAATATGTAAATGGGCTAAGTAAATGTTTTAGTGAGTCCAATAGTCTATCAATAAGATGGGAAAATTGTCCTAAGTTCACTAAACAACCCAAAACTTGAGAAATTTAAGCAAAAAAAGTTTTCCTAGGATCTTACGATTCTACATAGAATCCCGATTGTTACCGATTCTAACAATCCTATAATGATCCTAGTACGACTCTACCACGTACGACTATTTACATACGATTTGAGTCATTTTATAGGTTTTGGATCATAGAATCGTACGATTCTACGACTCGGGTTGCGGTTTTAACAACATTGACTGTATGTACTTTTTATTAGTCTGGTATCGCAATGCTAAGGTTTTTTTAGAAAGAACTGGGTTATCTAGATCCGTCATATATAATTTATGCAAGGCGAATGTCGTTATCAACGCCCTCACTTCTTTTGCTTTCCCTATTCGTATTAGAAATCATGTGTTGTATGTCCCGCTTGAGGATGCTTTCCTTTTTACTCTCTCATGATATTAGGGATATGATAGCCGATTGATACCGTCTTCCCTTGGACGAAAAAAGCATAATTAAGTAAATCCATGCACAACTTTTCTAGACAAAATTGTACAGTACTACTTAAGATTCTACAGTGTCACCATTAAACCCAACATAGCTCAAAATCAACCCCCTAACAAAAACAAAGAAAAATGAAATTATTGGCCATGAAAGTTGTCGCGAAACTGATCAAATCACCAGATGACGCATGCTACTTGTTCTAGCTTTCCTATGGTGCTCGCATGACTTCTATCAAAGGGACGTGACAAAGGACATGGGGATCAGATTGCACTTACACTCCAAAAGATTCTCTAAATTCTGTCGAAAAACTTGACTTGTACACCATTCATATAATTAACAAGGCACGATACATATATTGCAAAACTAAGTTACACTTTTGGTAAGATTAGGTCTGTTTTGGGTGAAAAGATCGAACCGACCTAAATCGCTTTAAAAAGGGCAACTAGACAATAATCGATATTAAACCTATCTAGATAATCCAAATCAACGTAACAATGAAATAGATAGGAGCGACCTAATATAAAACAAGCATATCTCCCTGGATTGGAAGGACGATCGAACACGAAGGTCGTCTAAAATGTAATGGACTTCGATTGAGAATAATTTTCAATATGTAGAACAATGGTGGTTTTACAACTTGTATTCAATGAGAGCTAATGAGTAAGTGTTCTTTACATCATAATTCATCACGTATTTATACTAATCACAGGTTCAAATCGGCTTAACTGGCTCATCTGAGATTTAGGGGGCCGTCGTTATGGACGTTTGTTGAAGTCGAGATCTTCTCCAACGTTTATCTGGTACCAACGTTCATCCCCTCTCGCGCTGGCCTTATAGAAATAAACCAACCTCCAATTAATGGGCCGGTCCAATGGGTCATCTAAAAAATGGAGCCCAACAATTTCCCCAAAATCGAACTGGGCCGGAGGAGACGGTTTGATGGGACATTTAGATTTCCCCAACTCCATTTTCAAGTGTGATCTTCTTCGGCCGATTCTTTCGTAGGGAATCGATGACGTGGCGCTTCCTCATTGGACCTTAGCATTGACCAAAAACTCTGCTTTTCTTCTTTTTAAATATGCCATCACTTCTTTCTTCTTTCAGCATCCCTCTTTTCTGCAGAAAGGTGTCATCTTTCAAAGGTAAACTTTCAAATTTCTTACCATTTTCTGGCAGTGAATTCTTCAATGGCGTTTTCGCGGTCCAAGAAGGGTAGAGTTTCGTCTTCTGGCCCTGGCAAGGAGGACAATGGTTTTATCACCTTAAAACTTCTCAACCAAGAGGATTCCTTGACCGGAACCCTAACTCAGTCAAAGTTAGACACGATCTTGGAGGTAGGTCAGCTCCCTGTTGGAACAATTGCTCGTCTCCCTCACTCTCATGAGCGCGCCGATTGGTGTCGGGATGGGTGGATTTATTTCACTGAGTATCCCTTAAAAATTGGCTATACATTTCCCTTTTCGAACTTGGTCTGAAACTTCCTGGCTGTCTTGCACCTTGCCCCGAGTCAAGTCATGCCCCATGCATGGCGTCTCTTGAGGGTAGTTGATCTCTTGGTTTCTGGTGTTGAAATTGACTTTGATTTTATGCTCTTTGGTAATCTTACTATCTAAGTAGTCGAGGGTCTTCTAGGTTCCAATTATGCCTTAGGAAAGGTAGAATGCCGATTGCTTTGAATCTCAATGTTAACGACTGCGGGTGGAGGTCACAGTTTTTCTTCGTGGAGAAGAAGTCACTTGAGGGGGGCTTCGACTGTTCCTTCTTGTAGGATGACTTGAGGACGTCAGATACTGTATTTATCCTTTTCGGGTTTTTATTGGATGTCTCTTTAACTTGTGCTCACATGTGTTTCTTTTCAGCGCCTGATCCGGAAGAAATAGAGGATTCTAAATTCGCAGCGGTAACTCAAGTCCTGCTTTCTCTTCCAGACGCATATAGGTCGTTCAAAAATATCAACTTTCTGACCTCCGGTGTTATTGGCATGGAGACGTTGTGTACTTCTGTTACTAAAGGCACCTGTTCGTTACTACAGGTATGCATATGGATGGTTCTTGGATTGTTCGTATGCTTACTCTGTTGTGCTTATATGACAACATCTCGAGGCGAAAGATCAAGTGCTCGCTTGTCCAGAAAAAGTCTCTTGGAGCATAAGATCTCGGCCGCCAAGGCATTCGCTTCAGCCAAGATCATCTCCATGGATTCCCCTTCTTCTAAGGCTTCTAGGTCGAAAAGGAAGGCCGTGATGGCTGTTGAACCCCCGCTGGATGATCTCAAGGACAAATCTTTGAGTGCACTTCTCCATATCCAGGACCCAGTTGCCAAGAGAATCATAGGCGAATTGCACCTGATTGAATGTATCGATGAAGCATGTGTCTTAGTCTGGAAGGTAAGCTTTGTTGGATTTCTCCATAGTTTTCTATGTTGTGTTCCGCTGTCTAATTGTCTTTTTACTGCTTCCAGTTGCTTCAATAATCCCCTGGTGGCCTTCTCGAGAGTTCAGGAGTTGAGCGACAGAGCCAATAAGCATATTGCTCAGGCCGAGACCCAGCTTGCCACTGCCAATGGTCGTGTGAAGTCGGTTGAGAGCAAACTGGCTCAAGTGGAGAGGAAACTAAGGGAGGCCTAGGCCCGTGTCGCGGAATTGGAAGGCATTGTTGAGGAAATCCGGGCAAAGGATGCTCGTATGGCTAGTGATGTTGGCGCTTAATACTGCGTCACATCTCGTGTTGAGATGATTGAAGAATATGTCGTTGGTGATCACAAATCTTGGAACTTGGATGATGAGAAGGCTAGTATGGAGCTTCTCTTCCCTAATGGGAATCCTGATGCTGAACTCTTCAAGATCATCGGCTTAGGGGAAGAAGAGGGCCAGAAAGATGATGGTAGTCATGAGACATGTGGGAGAATTGATGAAGACGTGTCGGTCGCTTCCCCTTCGCCTAAAGACCAAACTTCTGTTCCTGGATGCCGTCGAGAAATTTGGCGAGTCTTAAAGTTGTTGTTTTCCGAACGGTGCTTGTTTGACTTTTGTGTCCGTGTATTTGGTGTGTAGACCATTTGACCTTTTATTTTGGTGAATATTGTGCCCCATCGTGAGGATGGGATGGACAATGATTTGGCGGCCCGTTTACCATCGCAGATCGTGTATTTTATGGATGTTTGTGTTCCTTGCCTGTCTTCGTTGTGTTGTTTGCTTTGTTTTGCAGGTGAACCTTGTTGATCATGTTGCGGTCGAATCATGT
This sequence comes from Rheum nobile, assembly GCA_027886185.1. NCBI lineage: Eukaryota > Viridiplantae > Streptophyta > Magnoliopsida > Caryophyllales > Polygonaceae > Rheum > Rheum nobile. Next base: position 400,732 of record WOAB01000235.1, on the reverse strand, counting down.
GGTGCTGGTCGACCTATGATTGTAGTTTTGTTTGTATAAGTATGACATGTCGTGTAATTCCAGGGAAGAGTAATGTCGAGTCGTATATATTTTTAAGGACATATCTCGTAGAGAATTGTGTGTCATTTTTGTGCCTCTATTCCTTGTGTACCGATCGATCGTGTAATGTAAGAACTTTGATGTGTAAGAATTTATATTTGTGCAATTGCGATTTTGTCTTCGAGGCCTCTTGTTTTCTGTCTAAGATACTTTGAAGTACATAAGAAAGGTCAAGGGGTGACCGTTGGGTGTGAGTCAAACGGCCCTCCGATGCTTAAGTTAGAAAAAAGGGTAGATACATGTAGTTGACTAAATATAGATAAAATGCAAGGCGGAAAGTTTAAAAGTGTTATAACTTTAGATGAGTCGCGTTCCAGCTTCGTGGGAGCGGTTTTCTGTCTTTCGTTTCGAGTTGATATGCTCCTTGACCAACAACTCCTTTAATAAGATATGGTCTTTCCCAATGAGGTGCTAGCTTTCCATCTGCTGGATCTCGGGTATTTTGGAAGACTTCCCTTAAGACCCAGTCTTCTACTTTGAAGACCTTGACACATACATTATTTTTGTATCTTCCAACGACTTGTTGCTGGTACCTGATCATTCGGATCCTAGCCTTTTCTCTGAGTTCGTCTACAATGTCGAGGTTGTGGGATAACTCAACGTCGTTTTGCTCTGGGGTTTATAACCCGTATCTGGTCGTCGGGACGAGGAGTTCGACAGGTATGACTGCTTCGCTCCCATAGACTAGCGAAAATGGGGTTTGCCCGGTCGGTTCTTTGAGGGTGGTCCTGTCGGACCATAGTATTAGGGGGAGCTCGTCTGCCCACTTTCCTTTTGCTCCTGTGAGGCGCTTCTTGATATTGTTTATGATGATCTTATTGCTGGACTCGGCTTGGCCATTAGATTATGGATATCGTGGGGTGGATGTGATCAGGCTAATGTTCCACTGTTTGCAGAAGGATCGCGTCTTACTGCTGATGAATTGGGAGCCATTATCGCATACAATTTTTGATGGCATGCTTAATCTGCATAGGATGTTACGTTTTATGAATGAAATGACATGTTTTTCTTTTACCTCCATGTATACTTCAACTTCAATCCATTTAGAAAAATAGTCAGTCATAGCAAGAAAGAAAGCACGTTGTCCTGATGCTGGTGGCAGTTTTCCCACGATGTCCATCCCCCATCGCATGAATGGCCAAGGTGCTAATTTTGGGTGTAGCATTTCCGACGGCTGATGGGTGATGGGTGCGTGCCATTGGCAGGCGTCACATCTCCTGACGTAGTCTGTTGCGTCTCTGTTCATCGTCGACCAATAGTATCCCGTCCTGAGGGCTTTACCTGACAGGCTGCGCCCTCCGGTGTGATTCCCACATTCTCCGTCATGTAGGGATTGTAGGACACGCCTGACTTCGTTGGTTCTTAGGCAGCGTAGGTATAACCATGTGACAAATCGTTTGACCAGAATATTGTCTTTTATGTCAAAGGTTGATGCTCGTACCTTAAGTTTCTTGGCTTCTCCTTTGTCTGTTGGTAGCATGTCGTCTTTCAACCATTTGATGTATGGTATGGTCCAGTCGTCTTGGTTGTTTAAGAGGTCATCTTCGGTGTCGTCGCCTACTTCTTCTGAGACGACTTCCTCTAAGGGCAACTCGTCTACTACTTGGGTGTTGTCACAGTTGGTTGTTTTGAGAGTCTTGGGGACCGCTGGAGTTGTGACGTGTGCCGGTGACATATTGCGGAAGTCGTCGGGGTGTAGAGCAGACCCGAGGTTTGCTAAGGTGTTGGCCCGAGTGTTGAGGTCGCGTGGGACTTGCCTGATGGTGAAATTCTGGATTTTTCCTGTCAATTTTTTTACGACGTCTAGGTAAGCCATCATCCTGTTATCCTTGGAGGCGTACGAACCTTGCACTTGATTGACGATTAGGAGAGAGTCGCATGTCACTTCGATGTTCTGGACTATGAGGTCTTGTGCGAGTGTTAGCCCTAATATGAGTACTTCATACTCTGCTTGTTGTTGGTTGCGTTTCAATCAAATCTCACAACTTGGGCTATATGGTCCCCTTGTGGTGATTTCAGTACGACTCCTAGCCCGACTCCTAGCCCGACTCCTCTTACGTTTGACGCTCCATCTGTATGGAGTTGCCATGTGCCTCTGTCTTCTTCAGTTGTTAGCTGCGCGGCTTCCTTCGTGGCTTCATGTTCCAGTGTTGGACTGAAATCAGCCACAAAGTCTGCCAAAGCTTGAGATTTGATTACTGTCCTTGGCTCATACTCGATGTTGAAGCCACTCAAGTGTATCGCCCATTTCGCCATTCGTCCTGTAAATCATGGTTTCCTCATGATGGCTTTCATGAGATGGTTAGTTCTTAAAATAATAACATGTGATTCGAAGTAGGGTCTGAGTTTACCAGAGCTAGGACTAGTTTTTCAAGCAATGTGTACCTTGTTTCGGCCGAGAGTAGGGAACAACTTACATAATAGACTGGTGATTGTTTTCCGTCGTCTTTTCTTGTCAGGACTGCACTTACTGCCGACTCCGATACCGCCAGGTATAATGGTAGTGGCTCGTCGTCTTTTGGTTTGGCTAGTAAGAGTGGACTTGCCAAATATGATTTTAGGTCTTGGAAGACTTGCTCGTGTTCGGCTGTCCATTTGAACGACTTGTTCTTCTTTAAGGCTTCATAGAAGAGTTTTCACTTTTCTGAGGATTTTGATATGAATCTGTTTAGGGCCGTGATCCGTCTTGTCAGTTTTTGGACGTCTTTTGACGCATCGGGGGACCTTATGTAATACTCGAGATTTTCTTTAAGCCGAGTTTGGGTTTATTTAAATTTTTGTCGCCCTAACTTATTCTTGTGGAGTCAATATATTTTATGTTTATTATAATTATGAATTGATTGCATGACTTGAATATTTGAGTTTTTGCCGCTTTATTGAATAGCGGTGTTTGATCGTCTTGTGAGCTATAAGTCCCGATTAGGATTGTCTCGTAGGTCTGAATGAGTACACATAAATAGACTTAGATATTTTTGAAATATCATTATAAGGTGTGTATTAATGTTTTATTTCGATTATTAAATCTAATATATATATTTTTTTACTACTAGTTGTAGTAGGAAGGTCGACGATTGTTGTGGATAACGGTTTAGTATTGATGCTATAATTATTTTCGGGTAATTAATAGGGTATTTCAATTCTTTATGCATATATATTATATGATTTGGGTTCCCGTGCAAAATGCCCTTCCCGTACGAAATGTGAAGCGATCTCGGCCGTACAAATTTTTTTTTTTCCGTTTTTGTCCCGTGATCATTCTGGAATAGCCTATATAGAAGGTTCACAAATAAGCACTAAATGTTCATTTATTTGTACATTAACATTCACAAATAAGCACTGAATGTTCAAAGACATGTGTTGGAACATGATCATGTTATATGTGAACTTTTACGACACATAAAATGAACATGTTGTACTTATATGTGAACGTCAATAATTGTCTATTCCAGAACGATCAGAGACAATAAATAAAAAAAAACAAAAAAAAAACTGTTGACCGAAAAAAAAAGATCGCCATATTTACGGTTATGCCATCGCGTCACTATTCACTCTTTCCCCCTTTTTTTTAACAGTACAGTCCCTTGAATATTACCCCCCAGATAATGAACATTACCTCCCAGATAATGAACATGCGGTGTCAATTTATGAACGCGACCGTTTCACATTTCGCACGGTAAACATATTTCGCACCCGAAACGGGCTCTATATTATATAGCTAAAATAATAATGAGCAAGAAGACAAATTAGGCCTTAATCTTTATCTATCTATTCCTTTTACTCATATATATATATATATCCTTTAATGACTCTAGAATTCTCCAAAAACACCTAAATCACTTCCTCCCTTATCTAAACACCTCCATGGCTGCCATGTCTTCCTTCCTCCTCTTTGACGCACCACCAGCCCATGATCCTTGGCTGCCTTCCTCCTCCTCTGTATAATAGAACCGCCAGCCCTGTACAGTAGCCAGCAGCCAACAGTTAGCCCATGCCTTCCTCTTCTGTACAGCAGCTCCTTGAGCCTCCACCGCTTCCCTTGTGAACCTGAATCACCCTTTGGGGTCTTGTGTGAGTTTCTTCCTAAATCTTGAACTCTAAATTAGTAAGCTTAGTTACTTTGTGTAAAGGAGGAATTTTATGACTAATTAGAGGTTAATTGATGTTGGGAAAGGCTTAGGTGGATTGGATTTAGAGATTGGAAGTGAAAGCTTGAAACTTGGGCATTTCTGTGCATTTCTGGAAAATTCTGGGAACATTCTGTAATTACCGAAAATGTGTGGCTGGGTTCATAAGGTGAGAAATTATCTTACGAGTATGAAGAACTTTACAGATCTTGATTTGGATATGTATATCAAAAGTTATGCCCAAATTTGTGTTGTATTGTAGAATCAGGTATTCGCTGCGACTTTGCAAAACGGGGGACGTCAGATGCACAGATAGCTACAACGCGAGAATTTCTTTGCGTAGAAATTCACTACGGCAAGTTATTTGTGAATGTTTACGTACTTGGTATAAGTTTAGGTTATCAGACTGTGCAGGAATACCGTAAATAGGAATATATATATGAGTATTGGGTGGTAATTGTATTTTGTAGGTTAGATAAGAATTTCATGATACGTATGTGTTAAATAGGAATATATATATGAGTATTGGGTGGTAATTGTATTTTGTAGGTTAGATAAGAATTTCATGATACGTATGTATTCTTGATATATATATATGTGTGGAGTTTATTTCATTAATGAGTACATGCTAGGATCATTCATGTTTGTGAGTTAAGTGATAATATAGATTTGATGTGAATTATTGTGGTTGATCTTGTAGTAATGCGATGTTGTGTTGATAATCGTCTTCGTATGCTAGGTATAGATTCCATATTAAATATTTGAAAGTATATACTTGTTGGAGTTTATTAGAGATGTCAATGGGGCGGGGATTCCCAGCTATGGAGGGGTGGGGATGGAGATTTTAAATGGGGACGGGGGTGGGGATGGGGCAAAAAATACACCCCCGCGTGGGGATAGGGCAAAAAACACACCCCCGCGTGGGGATGGGGATGGTGATGGGGACGGGGATAGAGCCCACACCCCACTCCCCGTCCCATCCCCGTCCCTGTCGGAGATTCCCACGAGTATCTCCATTGGTAATCCCCGTGGTATCATCCATTGAGTTTTTCCACGGGATTACCCATTGAATATTCCCATTTGAAAACTCGATGAGATGTCTCATGAGAAATTTTCATGGATGAATTGGGAGCTTGCAATATTTTTTTCATATTTATAATTTATAGTTGGTAATGATTTTTTTATTTGAAAAAATGGTGTAATATACATTTATAAGTATTAGTAGTTAGTACGCATGTACTATGAAATTTTTTGGACTTGTTTTTTATTGAATTAAACTCACTTATTATATTGTTGTATTTTATTTAACAATGTAGATTAATAGAAGAATCATATATAATCGGAAACCAAGTAAGAAAAATTTTGTGGAGGTTAAATGGAGAATTTTATTAGGAACTTGTTTGACTATAAGTGGAGAAATCGCATGAACTTCCATTAAAAGATCCGAAACAAATGTTAATTGAGAAAAAAATGACGGGGACTGGGAATACCCGACGGGGACAAGGATTTGGTGGGGACGGGGAGTGCTTTTCTAAACGGGGATGGGGACGAGAATACTACTCCCCACCCCGAACCCGCCCCATTAACATCCCTAGAGTTTATATCATCTATGGGCACATGCTATGGCCGTTCCTAGTCTTGAATTGGGGTATGGTTGTGATAGCAACATGCATGTGAGAATTAATCAAAGGCCTCCAAGAAAGAGGCTGAAGAAGTACAGGAGCTTTTCCGCGACCGCGGAAACCATTCCCGCGACCGCGGAAACCATTCCCGCGACCGCGGAATATCCATGGCGGATGGCTTTACAGAAGGTTTTTCGCGACCGCGGAAGCCATAGCCGCGACCGCGGAATTGTTACTGACGATTTGGTTCTGGACAGTCTTCGGTAAAACGGACATAACTATGGCTAGAAAATTGATCTCGAGATGATTCAAGATGCGTTGGAAAGACGATTCAAAGATCTACAACGTCATAGTTTACGTCGAATCAAGACTCCAACAAGAAGATGGTCAAAATCGAGTTTTACTGAGAGTTGTGCAATTTCCAGCTGGAATTATCTACTTAGATTAGTTAGATAAGATTATATCCGATTTTCCGTGTTAGAAAATCTTTATTTTCAGCATTATTAATTAGTTTATTATTTCCTTAGGAAAAGATAAGGAAAATTATGATTCAAGCTTATTTGATTTCCTAATTGCTTCTTTAGCAAGTTTCTATCTTTTATTTTGTTTCCTTATCTTTAGCCTTAAATAGATTAGATAGATTTTTTATTTTACAAGCCAATAGGGCACGAAATTATATTTAAATATTCATGTTTTTCATTCAATAAGTTAGGTTGATTTGAGTAGTAAAGTTGAGTATGCTCCTTCCTTGAATCCCAACATCAAACCCTTCGATCCCACAGATCAAACTATCCCGTAGCTCGTCGCTTCGAGCAAATCAAACACCGTCTCTTCGGTGTCTTGCGATCATCACTTTGATCTCTCCGTTCATCTCTTTGAACGAGTTTGAAGGCAATCTCTTTAGCCCTAGGAAAGCCATCACTTTGGCTACGGAAGAGAAGTTTCAACTACAAGCTTGAGGAATCCAAGATCCTACGAATTGCAAACGACACTTCAGGGATTGTTCGCATCAACTGGTATCAGAGCCTATCCAAGCTAAGGGTACTATAGAGTTTCCTACAACATGCTTCACCCCTTGGAGGCAAGACATGCTTGCCCGTATCGCGAAGCTCGAACGTGAGCGAGCTGAGACCATACGTGAGAAAGCTGAGATCATACGTGAGAAAGCGGGGATAGTCCAACGCATTAGGGAATTGGAGGAAGTCATAGCCGAGGAGATTGCCCGCGAGCAAGCCCAACGTGATGCAAAGTTTATGTTGGTCTCTCAATGCGATCCGTATCCGTTCGTGATGACTCCTTCTCCAAACGGCGCTGATTTGGTGAATGTGGAATCCTGTCCTATGTCCTTCGATCATCCCAAGTGGGACGAGTATGAGGAAGAGGTCGTCAAAGCCCCAGTCCTTGATGGTTGTTCGTCACAACGCAACCTTTCACCGGCCCCTCCGCCGCCCTCATCACTGCTTCCGCAACCAATGCTCGTATCAGGTAAGCTTGAGGTTTCTATTGTTGTTCTTACCCACCTCGCTCCCATCACAATTATAGAAGATTCAGCCGCAAAGGTGACAACTTTGATGTTATTCGAGGCTGATGCACAACTTGTTCATTTGCTCTTTCTGGATGTTCGTGTTTCTCTACTTGACTCTTATTTCTTCATCCACATCGAATCGGGGACGATTCGAAGTCAAGAAGGGGAGATTGATAGCAACATGCATGAGAAAATTAATCAATGGCTTCCAAGGAAGAGGCTCAAGGTGTACAGGAGCTTTTCCGCGACCGCGGAAACCATTCCCGCGACCGCGGAAACCATTCCCGCGACCGCGGAAACCATTCCCGCGACCGCGGAATATCCAGTGGTGGATGGCTTTACAGAAGGTTTTCCGCGACCGCGGAAGCCATAGCCGCGACCGCGGAATTGTTACTGGCGATTTGGTTCTGGATAGTCTTCGGTAAAACGGCCATAACTATGTCTAGAAAATTGATCTGGAAATGATTCAAGATGTGTTGGAAAGAGGATTCATAGATCTACAAATTCATAGTTTACGCCGAATCAAGACTCCAACAAGAAGATGGTCAAAATTGAGTTTTACTGAGAGCCGTGCAATTTCCAGCGGGAATTATCTACTTGGATTAGTTAGATAAGATTATATCCGATTTTTCGTGTTAGAATATCTTTATTTTCAGCATTATTAATTAGTTTATTATTTCCTTAGGATAAGATAAGGAGAATTAGGATTCAAGCTTGTTTGGTTTCCAAATTGCTTCTTTAGCAAGTTTCTATCTTTTATTTTGTTTCCTTATCTTTAGCATTAAATAGATTAGATAGATTTCTTATTTTACAAGCCAATAGGGCACGAAATTATCTTTAAATATTCATGTTTTTCATTCAATAAGTTAGGTTGATTTGAGTAGTAAAGTTGAGTACGCTCCTTCCTTCAAATCCCAACATCAAACCCTTCGATCCTACGGATCAAACTATCCTGTAGCTCGTCGCTTCGAGCAAATCAAACACCGTCTCTTCGGTGCCTCGCGATCATCACTTTGATCTCTCTGTTCATCTCTTTGAACGAGTTTGGAGGCTATCTGGTTAGCCCTAGGAAAGCCATCACTTTGGCTACGGAAGAGAAGTTTCAACTACAAGCTTGAGAAATCCAAGATCCTACGAATTGCAAACGACACTTCAGGGGTTGTTCGCATCAACTGGTATCAGAGCCTATCCAAGCTAAGGGTACTATGGAGTTTCCTACAACAAGCTTCTCCCCTTGGCGGCAAGACATGCTTGCCCGTATCACGAAGCTCGAACGTGAGCGAGCTGAGACCATACATGAGAAAGCTGAGATCATACATGAGAAAGCGGGGATCGTCCAACGCATTAGGGAATTGGAGGAGGTCATAGCCGAGGAGATTGCCCGCGAGCAAGCCCGACGTGATGCGGAGTTTATGTTGGTCTCTCAATGCGATCCGTATCCGTTCGTGATGACTCCTCCAAACGGTGCTGATTTGGTGGATATGGAATCCTGTCCTGTGTCCTTCAATCATCCCATGTGGGACGAGTATGAGGAAGAGGTCAACGAAGCCCCGGTCCTTGATGGTTGTTCGTCACAACGTAGCCTTTCACCGGCCCCTCCGCCGCCCTCATCACTGCTTCCGCAACCAATGCTCGTATCGGGTAAGCTTGACGTTTCTATTGTTATTCTTACCCACCTCGCTCCCATCACAATTATAGAAGATTCAACCGCAAAGGTGACAACTTTGATGTTATTCGAGGCTGATGCACAACTTGTTCATTTGCTCTTTCCGGATGTTTGTGTCTCTCTACTTGACGCTTCTTTCTTCATCTACGTCGAATCGGGGATGATTCGAAGTCAAGAAGGGGAGATTGATAGCAACATGCATGAGAGAATTAATCAAAGGCTTCCAAGGCAAATGCTCAAGAAGTACAGGAGCTTTTCCGCGACCGCGGAAACCATTCCCTCGACCGTGGAAACCATTCCCGCGACCGCGGAATATCCACTGGTGGATGGCTTTACAGAAGGTTTTCCGCGAGCGCGGAAGCCATAGCCGCGACCGCGGAATTGTTACTGGGGATTTGATTCTGGACAGTTTTCGATAAAATGGCCATAACTGTGGTTAGAAATTGATCTCTAGATGATACAAGATGCGTTGGAAAGCGGATTCAAAGATCTACAACTTCATAGTTTACATCGAATCAAGACTCCAACAAGAAGATGGTCAAAATCGAGTTGTACTGAGAGCTCTGCAATTTCCACCGGGAATTATCTACTTAGATTAGTTAGATAAGATTATATCCGATTTTCCGTGTTAGAATATCTTTATTTTCAGCATTATTAGTTAGTTTATTATTTCGTTAGGATAAGATAAGGAGAATTAGGATTCAAGCTTGTTTGGTTTTCTAATTGCTTCTTTAGCAAGTTTCTATCTTTTATTTTGTTTCCTTATCTTTAGCCTTAAATAGATTAGATAGATTTCTTATTTTACAAGCCAATAGGGCACGAAATTATCTTTAAATATTCATGTTTTTCATTCAATAAGTTAGGTTGTATTGAGTAGTAAAGTTGAGTACGCTCCTTCCTTGAATACCAACATCAAACCCTTCGATCCCACATATCAAACTATCCCGTAGCTCGTCGCTTCGAGCAAATCAAACACCGTCTCTTCGGTGTCTCGCGATCATCACTTTGATCTCTCCGTTCATCTCTTTGAACGAGTTTGAAGGCTATCTCTTTAGCCTTAGGAAAGCCATCACTTTGGCTACGGAAGAGAAGTTTCAACTACAAGCTTGAGGAATCCAAGATCCTACGAATTGCAAACGACACTTCAGGGGTTGTTCGCATCAACTGGTATCAGAGCCAATCCAAGCTAAGGGTACTATGGGGTTTCCTACAACAAGCTTCTCCCTTTAGCGGCAAGACATGCTTGCCCGTACCGCGAAGCTCCAACGTGAGCGAGCTGAGACCATACGTGAGAAAGCGGGGATCGTCCAACGCATTAGGGAATTGGAGGAGATCATAGCCGAGGAGATTGCCCGCGAGCAAGCCCGACGTGATGCGGAGTTTATGTTGGTCTCTCAATGCGATCCGTATCCGTTTGTGATGACTCCTTTTCCAAACGGCCGTGATTTGGTGGATGTGGAATCCTGTCCTATGTCCTTTGATCATCCCAAGTGGGACGAGTATGAGGAAGAGGTCATCGAAGCCCCGGTCCTTGATGGTTGTTCGTCATAACACAGCCTTTCACCGGCCCCTCCGCCGCCCTCATCACTGCTTCCGCAACCAATGCTCGTATCGGGTAAGCTTGAGGTTTCTATTGTTGTTCTTACCCACCTCGCTCCCATCACAATTATAGAAGATTCAGCCACAAAGGTGACAACTTTGATGTTATTCGAGGCTGATGCACAACTTGTTCATTTGCTCTTTCTAGATGTTCGTGTCTCTCTACTTAAGGCTTCTTTCGTCATCCACGTCGAATCGCGGACGATTCGAAGTCAATAAGGGGAGATTGATAGCAACATGCATGGGAGAATTAATCAATGGCTTCCAAGGAAGATTCTCAAGAAGTACAGAATCTTTTCCGCCACCGCGGAAGCCATAGCCTTGACCGCGGAATTGTTACTGGCGATTTGGTTCTTGACAGTCTTCGGTAAAACGGCCATAACTGTGTCTAACAAATTGATCTCGAGATGATTCAAGATGCGTTGGAAAACGGATTCAAAGATCTAAAACTTCATAGTTTACGTCGAATCAAGACTCCAACAAGAAGATGATCAAAATTGAGTTTTACTGAGAGCTGTGCAATTTCCAGCGGGAATTATCTACTTAGATTAGTTAGATAAGATTATATCCGATTTTCCGTATTAGAGTATCTTTATTTTAAGCATTATTCATTAGTTTATTATTTCCTTAGGATAAGATAAGGAGAATTATGATTTAAGCTTGTTTGGTTTTCTAATTGCTTCTTTAGCAAGTTTCTATCTTTTATTTTGTTTCCTTATCTTTAGCCTTAAATAGATTAGATAGATTTCTTATTTTACAAGCCAATAGGGCACGAAATTATCTTTAAATATTCATGTTTTTCATTGAATAAGTTAGGTTGATTTGAGTAGTAAAGTTGAGTACGCTCCCTCCTTGAATCCCAACATCAAACCCTTCGATCCCACGCATCAAACTATCCCGTAGCTCGTCGCTTCGAGCAAATCAAACACTGTCTCTTCGGTGACTCGCGAACATCACTTTGATCTCTCCGTTCATCTCTTTGAATGAGTTTGAAGGCTATCTCTTTAGCCCTAGGAAATCCATTACTTTGGCTACAGAAGAGAAGTTTCAACTACAAGCTTGAGGAATCCAAAATCCTACAAATTGCAAATGACACTTTAGGGGTTGTTCGCATCAACTGGTATCAGAGCCTATTTAAGCTAAGGGTACTATAGAGTTTCCTACAACAAGCTTCTACCCTTGGCGGCAAGACATGCTTGCCCGTATCGCGAAGCTCGAACGTGAGCGAGCTGAGAGCATACGTGAGAAAGCTGAGATCATACGTGAGAAAGCGGTGATCGTCCAACGCATTAGAGAATTGGAGGAGGTCATAGCCGAGGAGATTGCACGCGAGCAAGCCGAACGTGATGCGAAGTTTATGTTGGTATCTCAATGCGATCCGTATTCTTTCGTGATGACTCGTTCTCCAAACGGCGCTGATTTGGTGGATGTGGAATCCTGTCCTATGTCCTTCGATCATCCCAAGTGGGACGAGTATGAAGAAGAGGTCGTCGAAGCCCCGGTCCTTGATGGTTGTTCGTCACAACGCAGCCTTTCACCAGCCCCTCCGCCGCCCTCATCACTGCTTCCGCAACCAATGCTCGTATCGGGTAAGCTTGAGGTTTCTATTGTTGTTCTTACCTACCTCGCTCCCATCACAATTATTGAAGATTTAGCCGCAAAGGTGACAACTTTGATGTTATTCGAGGCTGATGCACAACTTGTTCATTTGCTCTTTCTGGATGTTCATGTCTCTCTACTTGACACTTCTTTCTTCATCCACGTCGAATCGGGTACGATTCAAAGTCAAGAAGGGGAGATTGATAGCAACATGCATGGGAGAATTAATCAAAGTATTCCAAGGAAGAGGCTCAAGGAGTACGGGAGCTTTTCCGCGACCGCGGAAACCATTCCCGCGACCACGGAATATCCACTGGTGGATGGCTTTACTGAAGAATTTCCGCGACCGCGGAAGCCATAGCCGCGACCGCGGAATTGTTACTAGCGATTTGGTTCTGGACAGTCTTCGGTAAAATGGCAATAACTGTGGCTATAAAATTGATCTCGAGATGATTCAAGATGCATTGGAAATCGGATTCAAAGATCTACAACTTCATTGTTTAGGTCGAATCAAGACTCCAACAAGAAGATGGTCAAAATCGAGTTTTACTGAGAGCTGTGCAATTTCCAGCGGGAATTATCTACTTAGATTAGTTAGATAAGATTATATCCGATTTTCCGTGTTAGAATATCTTTATTTTCAGCATTTGTAAATTAGTTTATTATTTCGTTAGAATAAGATAAGGAGAATTATGATTCAAGCTTGTTTGGTTTCCTAATTGCTTCTTTAGCAAGTTTCTATCTTTTATTTTATTTCCTTATCTTTAGCCTTAAATAGATTAGATAGATTTTTTATTTTACAAGCCAATAGGGCACGAAATTGTCTTTAAATCTTCATGTTTTTCATTCAATAAGTTAGGTTGATTTGAGTAGTAAAGTTGAGTACCCTCCTTCCTTGAATCCCAACATCAAACCCTTCGATACCACGGATCAAACTATCTCGTAGCTCGTCGCTTCGAGCAAATCAAACACCGTCTCTTCGGTGTCTCGCGATCATCACTTTGATCTCTCCGTTCATGTCTTTGAACGAGTTTGAAGGCTATCTCCTTAGCCATAGGAAAACCATCACTTTGGCTATGGAAGAGAAGTTTCAACTACAAGATTGAGGAATCCAAGATCCTACGAATTGCAAACGACACTTCAGGGGTTATTCACATCAACTGGTATCAGAGCCTATCCAAGCTAAGGGTACTATGGCGTTTCCTACAACAAGCTTCTCCCCTTGGTGGCAAGACATGCTTGCCCGTATCGCGAAGCTCGAACGTGAGCGAGTTGAGACCATATGTGAAAAAGCTGAGATCATACGTGAGAAAGCAGGGATTGTCCAACGCATTAGGGAATTAGAGGAGGTCATAGCCGAGGAGATTGCCCGCGAGCAAGCCCAACGTGATGCGGAGTTTATGTTGGTCTCTCAATGCGATCCGTATCCGTTCGTGATGACTCCTTCTCCAAACGGTGCTGATTTGGTGGATGTGGAATCCTGTCCTGTGTCCTTCAATCATCCCATGTGGCACGAGTATGAGGAAGAGGTCAACGAAGCCCCGGTCCTTGATGGTTGTTCGTCACAACGCAGCCTTTCACCGGCCCCTCCGCCGCCCTCATCACTGCTTCCGCAACCAATGCTCGTATCGGGTAAGCTTGACGTTTCTATTGTTATTCTTACCCACCTCGCTCCCATCACAATTTTAGAAGATTCAGCCGCAAATGTGACAACTTTGATGTTATTCGAGGCTGATGCACAACTTGTTCATTTGCTCTTTCTGGATGTTCGTGTCTCTCTACTTGACGCTTCTTTCTTCATTTACGTCGAATTGGGGATGATTCGAAGTCAAGAAGGTGAGATTGATAGCAACATGCATGGGAGAATTAATCAAAGGCTTCCAAGGAAGAGGCTCAAGGAGTACAGGAGCTTTTCCGCGACCGCGGAAACCATTCCCGCGACCGCGGAATATCCACTGGTGGATGGCTTTACAGAAGGTTTTCCGCGACCGCGGAAGCCATAGCCGCGACCGCGGAATTGTTACTGGCAATTCGGTTCTGGACAGTCTTCGGTAAAATGGCAATAACTGTGGCTAGAAAATTGATCCCGAGATGATTCAAGATGCGTTGCAAAGGGGATTCAAAGATCTACAACTTCATAGTTTAGGTCGAATCAAGACTCCAACAATAAGATGGTCAAAACTGAGTTTTACTGAGAGATGTGCAATTTCCATCGGAAATTATCTACTTAGATTAGTTAGATAAGATTATATCCGATTTTCCGTGTGAGAATCATTATTAATTAGTTTATTATTTCCTTAGGATAAGGTGAGGAGAATTATGATTCAAGCTTGTTTGGTTTCCTAATTGCTTCTTTAGCAAGTTTCTATCTTTTATTTTGTTTCCTTATCTTTAGCCTTAAATAGATTAGATAGATTTCTTATTTTACAAGCCAATAGGGCACGCAATTATCTTTAAATATTCATGTTTTTCATTCAATAAGTTAGGTTGATTTGAGTAGTAAAGTTGAGTACGCTCCTTCCTTGAATCCCAACATCAAATCCTTCGATCCAACGGATAAAACTATCCCATAGCTCGTCGCTTCGAGCAAATCAAACACCGTCTCTTCGGTGTCTCGCGATCATCACTTTAATCTCTCCGTTCATCTCTTTGAACGAGTTTGAAGGCTATCTCTTTAGCCCTAGGAAAGCCATCACTTTGGCTACGGAAGAGAAGTTTCAACTACAAGCTTGAGGAATCCAAGATCCTACGAATTGCAAACGACACTTCAGGGGTTGTTCGCATCAACTGGTATCAGAGCCTATCCAAGCTAAGGGTACTATGGAGTTTCCTACAACAAGCTTCTCCCTTTAGCGGCAAGACATGCTTGCCCGTATCGCGAAGCTCGAACGTGAGCGAGCTGAGACCATACGTGAGAAAGGGGGGATCGTCCAACGCATTAGGGAATTGGAGGAGGTCATAGCCGAGGAGATTGCCCGCGAGCAAGCCCGACATGATGCGGAGTTTATGTTGGTCTCTCAATTCGATCCGTATCCGTTCGTGATGACTCCTTCTCCAAATGGCGCTGATTTGGTGGATATGGAATCCTGTCCTATGTCCTTTGATCATCCCAAGTGGGACGAGTATGAGGAAGAGGTCGTCCAAGCCCCGGTCCTTGATGGTTGTTCGTCATAACACAGCCTTTCACCGGCCCCTCTGCCGCCCTCATCACTGCTTCCGCAACCAATGCTCGTATCGGATAAGCTTGAGGTTTCTATTGTTGTTCTTACCCACCTCGCTCCCATCACTATTATAGAAGATTCAGCCGCAAAGGTGACAACTTTGATGTTATTCGAGGCTGATGCACAACTTGTTCATTTGCTCTTTCTAGATGTTCGTGTCTCCCTACTTAACGCTTCTTTCTTCATCCACGTCGAAGCGCGGACGATTCGAAGTCAATAAGGGGAGATTGATAGCAACATGCATTGGAGAATTAATCAAAGGATTCCAAGGAAGATTCTCAAGAAGTACAGAAGCTTTTCCGCCACCGCGGAAGCCATAGCCGCGACCGCGGAATTGTTACTGGCGATTTGGTTCTCGACAGTCTTTGGTAAAACGGCCATAACTGTGGCTAGCAAATTGATCTCGAGAAGATTCAAGATGCGTTGGAAAGCGGATTGAAAGATCTAAAACTTCATAGTTTACGTCGAATCAAGATTCCAACAAGAAGATGGTCAAAATCGAGTTTTACTGAGAGCTGTGCAATTTCCAGCGGGAATTATCTACTTAAATTAGTTAGATAAGATTATATCCGATTTTCCGTGTTAGAATATCTTTATTTTAAGAATTATTCATTAGTTTATTATTTCCTTAGGATAAGATAAGGAGAATTATGATTCAAGCTTGTTTGGTTTCCTAATTGCTTCTTTAGCAAGTTTTTATCTTTTATTTTGTTTTCTTATCTTTAGCCTTAAATATATTAGATAGATTTCTTATTTTACAAGACAATAGGGCACGAAATTATCTTTAAATATTCATGTTTTTCATTGAATAAGTTAGGTTGATTTGAGTAGTAAAGTTGAGTACGCTCCTTCCTTCAATCCCAACATCAAACCCTTCGATCCCACGGATCAAACTATCCCGTAGCTCGTCGCTTCGAGCAAATCAAACACCGTCTCTTCGGTGCCTCGCGATCATCACTTTGATCTCTCTGTTCATCTCTTTGAACGAGTTTGAAGGCTATCTGTTTAGCCCTAGGAAAGCCATCACTTTGGCTACAGAATAGAAGTTTCAACTACAAGCTTGAGGAATCCAAAATCCTACGAATTGCAAATGACACTTCAAGGGTTGTTCGCATCAACTGGTATCAGAGCATATCCAAGCTAAGGGTACTATGGAGTTTTCTACAACAAGCTTCTACCCTTGGCGGCAAGACATGCTTGCCCGTATCGCGAAGCTCGAACGTGAGCGAGATGAGACCATACGTGAGAAAGCTGAGATCATACGTGAGAAAGCGGTGATCGTCCAACGCATTAGAGAATTGGAGGAGGTCATTGCCTAGGAGATTGCGCGCAAGCAAGCCGAACGTGATGCGAAGTTTATGTTGGTCTCTCAATGCGATCCGTATTCTTTCGTGATGACTCCTTCTCCAAACGGCGCTGATTTGGTGGATGTGGAATCCTGTCCTATGTCCTTCGATCATCCCAAGTGTGACGAGTATGAAGAAGAGGACGTTGAAGCCCCGGTCCTTGATGGTTGTTCGTCACAACGCAGCCTTTCACCGGCCCCTCCGCCGCCCTCATCACTGCTTCCGCAACCAATGCTCGTATCAGATAAGCTTGAGGTTTCTATTGTTGTTCTTACCCACCTCGCTCCCATCACTATTATAGAAGATTCAGCCGCAAAGGTGACAACTTTGATGTTATTCGAGGCTGATGCACAACTTGTTCATTTGCTCTTTCTAGATGTTCGTGTCTCCCTACTTAACGCTTCTTTCTTCATCCACGTCGAAGCGCGGACGATTCGAAGTCAATAAGGGGAGATTGATAGCAACATGCATTGGAGAATTAATCAAAGGATTCCAAGGAAGATTCTCAAGAAGTACAGAAGCTTTTCCGCCACCGCGGAAGCCATAGCCGCGACCGCGGAATTGTTACTGGCGATTTGGTTCTCGACAGTCTTTGGTAAAACGGCCATAACTGTGGCTAGCAAATTGATCTCGAGAAGATTCAAGATGCGTTGGAAAGCGGATTCAAAGATCTAAAACTTCATAGTTTACGTCGAATCAAGATTCCAACAAGAAGATGGTCAAAATCGAGTTTTACTGAGAGCTGTGCAATTTCCAGCGGGAATTATCTACTTAAATTAGTTAGATAAGATTATATCCGATTTTCCGTGTTAGAATATCTTTATTTTAAGAATTATTCATTAGTTTATTATTTCCTTAGGATAAGATAAGGAGAATTATGATTCAAGCTTGTTTGGTTTCCTAATTGCTTCTTTAGCAAGTTTTTATCTTTTATTTTGTTTTCTTATCTTTAGCCTTAAATATATTAGATAGATTTCTTATTTTACAAGACAATAGGGCACGAAATTATCTTTAAATATTCATGTTTTTCATTGAATAAGTTAGGTTGATTTGAGTAGTAAAGTTGAGTACGCTCCTTCCTTCAATCCCAACATCAAACCCTTCGATCCCACGGATCAAACTATCCCGTAGCTCGTCGCTTCGAGCAAATCAAACACTGTCTCTTCGGTGCCTCGCGATCATCACTTTGATCTCTCTGTTCATCTCTTTGAACGAGTTTGAAGGCTATCTGTTTAGCCCTAGGAAAGCCATCACTTTGGCTACAGAATAGAAGTTTCAACTACAAGCTTGAGGAATCCAAAATCCTACGAATTGCAAATCACACTTCAAGGGTTGTTCGCATCAACTGGTATCAGAGCCTATCCAAGCTAAGGGTACTATGGAGTTTTCTACATCAAGCTTCTACCCTTGGCGGCAAGACATGCTTGCCCGTATCGCGAAGCTCGAACGTGAGCGAGATGAGACCATACGTGAGAAAGCTGAGATCATACGTGAGAAAGCGGTGATCGTCCAACGCATTAGAGAATTGGAGGAGGTCATTGCCTAGGAGATTGCGCGCAAGCAAGCCGAACGTGATGCGAAGTTTATGTTGGTCTCTCAATGCGATCCGTATTCTTTCGTGATGACTCCTTCTCCAAACGGCGCTGATTTGGTGGATGTGGAATCCTGTCCTATGTCCTTCGATCATCCCAAGTGTGACGAGTATGAAGAAGAGGACGTTGAAGCCCCGGTCCTTGATGGTTGTTCGTCACAACGCAGCCTTTCACCAGCCCCTCCGCCGCCCTCATCACTGCTTCCGCAACCAATGCTCGTATCGGGTAAGTTTGAGGTTTCTATTGTTGTTCTTACCCACCTCGCTCCCATCACAATTATAGAAGATTCAGCCGCAAAGGTGACAACTTTGATGTTATTCGAGGCTGATGCACAACTTGTTCATTTGCTCTTTCTGGATGTTCATGTCTCTGTACTTGACGCTTCTTTCTTCATCCACGTCGAATCGGGGACGATTCAAAGTCAAGAAGGGGAGATTGATAGCAACATGCATGGGAGAATTAATCAAAGTCTTCCAAGGAAGAGGTTCGAGGAGTACGGGAGCTTTTCCGCGACCGCGGAAACCATTCCCGCGACCGCGGAAACCATTCCCGCGACCGCGGAAACCATTCCCGCGACCGCGGAAACCATTCCCGCGACCGTGGAAACCATTCCCGCGACCGCGGAATATCCACTGGTGGATGACTTTATTGATGGTTTTCCGCGACCGCGTAAGCCATAGCCGCGACCGCGTAAGCCATAGCCGCGGCCGCGGAATTGTTACTTGCGATTTGGTTCTGGACAGTCTTCGGTAAAATGGCAATAACTGTGGCTAGAAAATTGATCTCGAGATGATTCAAGATGCATTGGAAATCCGATTCAAACATCTACAACTTTATTGTTTAGGTCGAATCAAGACTCCAACAAGAAGAAGGTCAAAATCGAGTTTTACTGAGAGTTGTACAATTTCCAGCGGGAATTATCTACTTAGATTAGTTAGATAAGATTATATCCGATTTTCCGTGTTATAATATCTTTATTTTCAGCATTATTAATTAGTTTATTAGTTCGTTAGAATAAGATAAGGAGAATTAAGATTCAAGCTTGTTTGGTTTCCTAATTGCTTCTTTAGCAAGTTTCTATCTTTTATTTTGTTTCCTTATCTTTAGCCTTAAATAGATTAGATAGATTTCAGATTTTACAAGCCAATAGGGCACGAAATTATCTATAAATATTCATGTTTTTCATTCAATAAGTTAGGTTGATTTGAGTAGTAAAGTTGAGTACGCTCCTTCCTTGAATCCCAACATCAAACCCTTCGATCCCACGGATCAAACTATCCCGTAGCTAGTCGCTCCGATCAAATCAAACACCGTCTCTTCGGTGTCTCGCGATCATCACTTTGATCTCTCCGTTCATCTCTTTGAACGAGTTTGAAGGCTATCTCTTTAGCCCTAGGAAAGCCATCACTTTAGCTACGGAAGATAAGTTTCAACTACAAGCTTGAGGAATCCAAGATCCTACGAATTGCAAACGACACTTCAGGGGTTGTTCGCATCAACTGGTATCAGAGCCTATCCAAGCTAAGGGTACTATGGAGTTTCCTACAACAAGCTTCTCCCCTTGGCGGCAAGACATGCTTGCCCGTATCGCGAAGCTTGAAGGTGAGCGAGCTAACACCATACGTGAGAAAGCTGAGATCATACGTGAGAAAGCGGGGATCGTCCAACCCATTAGGGAATTGGAGGAGGTCATAACCGAGGGGATTGCCAGCGAGCAAGCCCGACGTGATGCGAAGTTTATGTTGGTCTCTCAATGCGATCCGTATCCATTCATGATGACTCCTTCTCCAAACGGCGCTGATTTGGTGGATGTGGAATCCTGTCCTATGTCCTTCGATCATCCCATGTGGGACGAGTATGAGGAAGAGGTCGTCGAAGCCCCGGTCCTTGATGGTTGTTCGTCACAACGCAGCCTTTCACCGGCCCCTCCGCCGCCCTCATCACTGCTTCCGCAACCAATGCTCGTATCGGGTAAGCTTGTGGTTTCTATTGTTGTTCTTACCCACCTCGCTCCCATCACAATTATAGAAGATTCAGCCGCAAAGGTGACAACTTTGATGTTGTTCGAGGCTGATGCACAACTTATTTATTTGCTCTTTCTGGATGTTCGTGTCTCTCTACTTGACGCTTCTTTCTTCATCGACGTCGAATTGGAGACGATTCGAAGTCAAGAAGGGGAGATTGATAGCAACATGCATGGGAGAATTAATCAAAGGCTTCCAAGGAAGAGGCTCAAGGAGTACAGGAGCTTTTCCGCGACCGCGGAAACCATTCCCGCGACCGCGGAATATCCACTGGTGGATGGCTTTATAGAAGGTTTTCCGCGACCGCGGAAGCCATAGCCGCGACCGCGGAATTGTTACTGGCGATTTGGTTCTGGACATTCTTCGGTAAAACGGCCATAACTATGGCTAGAAAATTGATCTCGACATGATTCAAGATGCGTTGGAAAGAGGATTCAAAGATCTACAATTTCATAGTTTACGCCGAATCAAGACTACAAAAAGAAGATGGTCAAAATCGAGTTTTACTGAGAGCCGTGCAATTCCCAGCGGGAATTATCTACTTAGATTAGTTAGATAAGATTATATCCGATTTTCCGTGTTAGAATATCTTTATTTTCAACATTATTAATTAGTTTATTATTTTCTTTGGATAAGATAAGGAGAATTAGGATTCAAGCTTGTTTGGTTTCCAAATTGCTTCTTTAGCAAGTTTCTATCTTTTATTTTGTTTCCTTATCTTTAGCCTTAAATAGATTAGATAGATTTCTTATTTTACAAGCCAATAGGACACGAAATTATCTTTAAATATTCATGTTTTTCATTCAATAAGTTAGGTTGATTTGAGTAGTAAAGTTGAGTACGCTCCTTCCTTGAATCCCAACATCAAACCCTTCGATCCCACGGATCAAACTATCCCGTAGCTCGTCGCTTCGAGCAAATCAAACACCGTCTCTTCGGTGCCTCGCGATCATCACTTTGATCTCTCCGTTCATCTTTTGAACGTGTTTGAAGGCTATCTGTTTAGCCCTAGGAAAGCCATCACTTTGGCTACGGAAGAGAAGTTTCAACTACAAGCTTGAGAAATCCAAGATCCTACGAATTGCAAACGACACTTCAGGGGTTGTTCGCATCAACTAGTATCAGAGCCTATCCAAGATAAGGGTACTATGGAGTTTCCTACAACAAGCTTCTCCCCTTGGCGGCAAGACATGCTTTACCGTATCGCGAAGCTCGAACGTGAGCGAGCTGAGACCATACGTGAGAAAGCTGAGATCATACGTGAGAAAGGGGGATCGTCCAACACATTCGGGAATTGGAGGAGGTCATAGCCGAGGAGATTGCCCGCGAGCAAGCCCGACGTGATGCGGAGTTTATGTTGGTCTCTCAATACGGTCCGTATCCGTTCGTGATGACTCCTTCTCCAAACGGCGCTGATTTGGTGGATGTGGAATCCTGTCCTATGTCCTTCGATCATCCCAAGTGGGACGATTATGAGGAAGAGGTCGTCGAAGCCCCGGTCCTTGATGGTTGTTCGTCACAACGCAGCCTTTCACCGGCCCCTCCGCCGCCCTCATCACTGCTTCCGCAACCAATGCTCGTATCGGGTAAGCTTGTGGTTTCTATTGTTGTTCTTACCCACCTCGCTCCCATCACAATTATAGAAGATTCAGCCGCAAAGGTGACAACTTTGATGTTGTTCGAGGCTGATGCACAACTTATTTATTTGCTCTTTCTGGATGTTCGTGTCTCTCTACTTGACGCTTCTTTCTTCATCGACGTCGAATTGGAGACGATTCGAAGTCAAGAAGGGGAGATTGATAGCAACATGCATGGGAGAATTAATCAAAGGCTTCCAAGGAAGAGGCTCAAGGAGTACAGGAGCTTTTCCGCGACCGCGGAAACCATTCCCGCGACCGCGGAATATCCACTGGTGGATGGCGTTACAGAAGGTTTTCCACGACCGCGGAAGCCATAGCCGCGACCGCGGAATTATTACTGGCGATTTGGTTCTGGACAGTCTTCGGTAAAGTGGCCATAACTGTGGCTAGAAAATTGATCTCGAGATGATTCAAGATGTGTTGGAAAGAGGATTCAAAGATCTACAACTTTATAGTTTACATCAAATCAAGACACCAACAAGAAGATGGTCAAAATCGAGTTTTACTGAGAGCTCTGCAATTTCCAGCGGGAATTATCTACTTAGATTAGTTAGATAAGATTATATCCGATTTTCCGTGTTAGAATATATTTATTTTCAGCATTATTAGTTAGTTTATTATTTACTTAGGATAAGATAAGTAGAATTAGGATTCAAGCTTGTTTGGTTTCCTAATTGCTTCTTTAGCAAGTTTTTATCTTTTATTTTATTTCCTTATCTTTAGCCTTAAATAGATTAGATAGATTTCTTATTTTACAAGCCAATAGGGCACGAAATTATCTTTAAATATTCATGTTTTTCATTCAATAAGTTAGGTTGTATTGAGTAGTAAAGTTGAGTACGCTCCTTCCTTGAATACCAACATGAAACCCTTCGATCCCACGGATCAAACTATCCCGTAGCTCGTCGCTTCGAGCAAATCAAACACCGTCTCTTCGGTGTCTCGCGATCATCACTTTGATCTCTCCGTTCATGTCTTTGAACGAGTTTGAAGGCTATCTCTTTAGCCCTAGGAAATCCATCACTTTGGCTACGGAAGAGAAGTTTCAACTACAAGCTTGAGGAATCCAAGATCCTACGAATTGCAAATGACACTTCAGGGGTTGTTCTCATCTACTGGTATCAGATCCTATCCAAGCTAAGGGTACTATGGAGTTTCCTACAACAAGCTTCTCCCTTTAGCGGCAAGACATGCTTGCCCGTATCGCGAAGCTCGAACGTGAGCGAGCTGAGACCATACGTGAGAAAACAGGGATCGTCCAATGCATTAGGGAATTGGAGGAGGTCATAGCCGAGGAGATTGCCCGCGAGCAAGCCCGACGTGATGCGGAGTTTATGTTGGTCTCTCAATGCGATCTGTATCCGTTCGTGATGACTCCTTCTCCAAACGGCGCTGATTTGGTGGATGTGGAATCCTGTCCTATGTCCTTTGATCATCCCAAGTGGGATGAGTATGAGGAAGAGGTCGTCGAAGCCCCGGTCCTTGATGGTTGTTCGCCATAACACAGCCTTTTATCGGCCCCTCCGCCGCCCTCATCACTGCTTCCGTAACCAATGCTCGTATCGGGTAAGCTTGAGGCTTCTATTGTTGTTCTTACTACCTCGCTCCCATCACAATTATAGAAGATTCAGCCGCAAAGGTGACAACTTTGATGTTATTCGAGGCTGATGCACAACTTGTTCATTTTGTAACACCCCCAAATCTTAACCCATTTGGAAAGGTATTACCGCCAGTGACCCCAGTGTTCCTTACCAAGGTCACCCAAGGCTTTATCGGTTTAAATACAATTCATGGAATACAATTGATACATAATGATCAAAGTATTCAAATCAAAACATCAATCAAATGAAACATGAGTTACGGGATTACAACCCAATCCCGAATAGGCCAAACACAGAGTTTAAACAAAGTACAACGGAAGTCTTTAAACAAGGTACAACGAAAGTCTGATAAAAGATATTACAAAAAGGGTTGTGATCGTAATGATCACCTGCCCAAGGATCTCAACTTGATTAAAAGAAATTATTAAAACATTAAAAAATCACCGTCGTCTTCATAGTCATTCTAGTCTCCTCATATCTTCGCTCTATCTGATGTGCCGAATCGAACGGATGACATCAGCCCACATGCGGAGAACAATGTTCGTGGGTTAGTCTAATGAAAGACTATGCAAGGGTACAAAGTAGAAGGTTCGAAGTAGTCATATTAGGTTAGACTCATCATCCCTCGAATAATAACCGAGTACGATAGTCAACCACCATACTTCTACTGGAATATGATAAGAGGTATGCATAAGAGAAGATTCTGGAAGACTGAGACTTCACAACAATCAACCCGAAAGAAGACTCCAACAGAAATGAGTCTTAAGGAAGGATGACAAGATCTGGA
This sequence comes from Rheum nobile, assembly GCA_027886185.1. Lineage (NCBI taxonomy): Eukaryota > Viridiplantae > Streptophyta > Magnoliopsida > Caryophyllales > Polygonaceae > Rheum > Rheum nobile. The sequence goes on along the minus strand of WOAB01000235.1, from coordinate 376,287 downwards.
ACGTTTAAAGAGTTACACATCAGTGATTGAAAAATTGACTTAGATGTTTCGGTTCACGACCAACCTCATCGCTTACAGCGAATCCAGATTGGAAAGAGAATGTACTCTGATCAAAAGTCGATACGAGCTTTCCTAGCTGCACTATTTACTTAGCTGCACTACTCGCCGAAGATTTATTAATCATGTGCGCTCGGGCACTTTATCTTATTAAATTCCAAAACGATCATTACGTTATAAGCTTTTAAATATATGTTCTGTCACGCAGGACATATATCGAAGGAATGAACCTCGCAGAGTCCAAGTCTCATGACTTGTATCGAAGGAATGAACCTCGCAGAGTCCAAGCCTCTACTATCGCAGGGTCTTGATCGCCCTCAACCCAAGTTATAAAGAAACGAATGGATCTCACGGAGTCCAGGCGTTCCTACGAATACTCGTGCTAACTAACAGTTCATCACGGTAACATACCAGGATAAATCCACATAAATGCCCTCAAGGCGATCATAAATAATAGCGTTGTTCTAACAGATATACAACCTATTATAATATCATTATTACAGTTTCTAAAACAGTTTATAAAACCATTCCCAGATAAACACAATAGTCGTCCCAAATTAATTACTCAATTGAAATAACTGATAATTAATGTAAATATGGAACGATGAGCAAGAGCGAACCGCCACTTGCCTGAGTCCGCAGACTTTGAATGAAGTCTAACGACGGGATCCCGTGCTCGACACAGGGACAGATCTGGCAGCACAGATTCCTTCGGATCGACCCATAAAGAAACCCTAAGTTCGATTCGACAACCAATAATACGAACGTAAGAAGGAACGAAAGGAATCGAAGGAAACGAAACCCGAACGAAGGCCTCGGAAGCCAAACCATAACCGGCCAACAACCAACCATGCCGGCGGGCGCCGCCCCACTTGCGGCGGGCGCCCCCTCCAATGCAGCGGGCGCCGCCCAAATGCAGCGGGCGCTGCTCTTCACGGCTCCTCACGGCGGTGGCCACATCTTCACGGCGGTCGTCGGGATCTTCACGGCGGTCGCCGGGCTCATCACGGCGGTCGCCATGCTCATCACGGCGGGCGCCGTGTTCTGGCCGGCGGTCGCCGCCTTCAAGCCGGCGGTCGCCGCCTCTATCCGGCGGTCGCCGTCGCTAAACATAAACTGAAATACGAGAGGAAAAACTCACCCTCGACGATCGGTTTGGCTCGTCTTTCACCTTGCTTGGTTTCAAGGCTTCTAAGGGCCTCCCAAGCTTCTCTTGGCCACCGGAAACGACACCAAACGAGCTCCGACGTTCGACTTGAGCTTTCTCGAAGATAGTGTTTTCCTTGAGAGCGTTTTTGAGAGTTTGAGAGCTTATGAAACTAGCCCTCTCTCTTCCTCCCAAGCCATCCTTATATTGGAAAATCCAAGGGGGAGGAAGGTGATAGGAAGCTTCCTTCCCATCCCTTGGGTAATAACCTTGCACTTTGCCTCTTGGATAAAAACCTTAGGGTAACAAACTTGTACTTTAGTGCCCATTGGATGATAACTCTTGGGCAATAATCTTAATCCCGTGTTAAATATATTCATACACGAACGAGTATTAACTCTCAAAATGCATCGACTGTATGTTATTTCACTGAGAAAAATATTACAGAGGCAGAGCACATTACAGAATGTCTTAAACTCTCTGAATTAAATCTGACGTACAAAACGGGTGTTCGGGAAAATTCCCAAATTAACCTTACAAAATTACGGGGTATCACATCTCCTCCCCCTTAAAAGAAGTTTCGACCCCAAAACTTAGGTCGAAAATAACTCGGGAAAACGCCTGAGCATATCTGACTGGGTTTCCCACGTTTCCCAAGTAACTTCTTCTGATCCGGACTTCGACCACAAAGTTCATACCAACGGTATGACCTTGTTGCGAAGCTGCTTCTCACGACGCTCCAGAATGCGCATTGGCATCTCTTCATATGTTCGCCTGAATCTCGATGTCCTCATAGCTCAGCACATGAGACTCATCTGGTACGTACTTCCTGAGCAGAGATACGTGGAACACATTATGCACTAGGTGTGCCATTGGCGGCAATGCCAAACGGTACGCTAGTGATCCTACTCTATCCAGAATCTCGAATGGTCCCACGTAGTGAGGGTTAAGCTTCCCACGGTTACCAATCCTGAAAAAAAAATCCCTTGGATAGCGATACTCTAACAAGTACCTTGCCACCAACCTTGAACTTGACACTTCTACGCTTCTTATCTACGTACGACTTCTATCGACTCTGGGCGGTCAACATCCTCTGTCTAATCAAAGCAATGTTCGAAGCTGTCCTTTCGACCAACTCTGGTCCAAGTAGAATCTTGTCGGCGTACTCAACCCAACAAATCGGAGATCTGCATCTGTGACCATATAAAGCTTCGAACTGAGTCATCTTGATCGTAGCATGCCAGCTATTATCGTACGTGAACTCAATCAGACTCAAGCTGTCCTCCCAGCTAGTCAGACGATCGAGTACACAAGCTCTAAGCATATCCTCCAGGATCTGGATGGTCATTTCAGACTGACCATCTGTCTGAGGATGAAACGCGGTACTGAACCTCAGCTCGGTTCCCATGGCCTTATAAAGCTCTTGCCAGAACCTTGACATGAATTGGCCATCTCGATCCGATACAATGATCTTAGGAATGCCATATAAACGGACAATCTCCTGGTGGAAAACTTCTGCTGACCTCTGGGTCACCCAAGTAACCTCAGTTTCCAATGCAAACACTATTGCTGCTAGTTCTAGGTCATGTGTTGGTTAGTTTGCTTCATAGGTTTTCAGTTGTGTAGATGCGTATGCATTAACCTTGCCCCTCTGCATCAAAGACACATCCCAACCCATTTCTCGAAGCATTACTATAGACCATATAACCATCATTCCTTCCGACAACGCCAAAACTGGTGCATAAGTCAGACATCGTTTCAACTTCTTGAAAACTGGTCTTGCACTTGTCATCCCAGACAACTTCTTGTTGACCTTGCGGAATAGACTGGTCATAGGTGGAGTGATCTTAGAAAAATCCTTCCATGAACCGTCTATAATGCTCAGCAAGCTCTGGAAAACTGCGCACCTCGCTCACACCCTGAGGCCGCTTCCAAACAACTACTGATTCACTCTTCTGGGGAATAACCATAACCTCATTTTTATTGATCACATGGCCTAAGAAAGCCACTTCTAGATCCAACAATCGCACTTAGCCCACTTTGCGTACAACCGACTTGGTCTAAGGACCGATAAAGCAATCCGCAGATGTTCCCTGTGAGCTTCCTTGCTCGGGAAAATATCGAAATATCATTGATGAAGACCACTATGAACTTATTCAAGTACTGGTCTAAAACATCGATGCACTAGGTTCATGAAAACTGCTGGAGCATTCGAAGCCCAGATGGCATGACTACAAACTCGTAGTGACCATCTCTCGTCCGAACGCAATCCTCGGAATATCATCCTCACGAATCCTGAGCTGATAAAAACCAGATCTCCGGTCGATCTTGAAAAAAACTTTTGCCCCCTGTAGTTGATCCAACAGATCATCACTCCTTGGCAACAGATACTTGCTCTTGATTGTGACTTTATTCAACTCTCGAAAGTCAAAACAAAGTCGAAACGGTCCATCTTTCTTTTTGACAAATAAAACTAGGGCACTCCTACTTAAGGTGATGCACTCAGCTTTATATAACTTTTGTCAAGAAGATCCTTGAGTTGCTTCTTCAACTCTTGCATCTCAACATGAGCCATCCGGTACGGTGCCTCAGAGATCGGCGTGGTACTCGGCCCGAGATCAACGGCAAACTCCACGACACGATTCGGGGTATCTAGGAATATCTTCTAGAAAGACACCCGGAAATCCTCTAACCACAGGAATATCAAAAACTGAAGTCGATCATTGCCTTATGACGCTTCCGTCAATCCATACCGAGAATAATTATCGTATGGGACCATGGTTATTTAGATCAAATCGCTTTGAATTTCTTACCCTTGATGGTAATCGACAATCCCGACAGACGATTTGTTCTAACCAAATATTTCATATTAATAATATTTATAACCAAAGGTTCACAAACTTAGCCGCATACAGAACTTAACTTACAACCATCCAAAATGAAAGTCTGGGTAGCACCCACATCAACAACACATTAACAAAAGTAGAACGCATATACAAAGTACTCTAAGCATTAGGAGCATAGGGTCCATCCGCCTCACGCATCACGTAAAGGCGTTGACTCTGACTTCCAGAAGCCACTAGGGCTTTCCCCTTATCCTGCGCAGTTGTCTGCATCGAAGGAGAAGTCTCTGTTGGTGTAAACCTAGGTCTGTTGTTTGGATTAACAGACCCCTGTTGTGACTCCGCTCCTTTTTGCATTCTCTGCCGACAGAACCTCTGCATATGTCCTTCCTTTCCACAACCAAAACATGTCTTCCTTTCATTCAGACACGTAAAACTCTTGTGCCCAGATGCACCACAATTATGGCATTGGATCAGACTCTTGCTCTGACCCGATTGTTGAGTTGACCCATCTCGAGCCGTTTCTGTCTTTGCCTTGCTGGACTTGGCAAAATCAGAAGGTGGTGCGGGACGTTTAAACCCACTTGCCTGAGGCTGGTTCTGCACTTGCCTCTGGCTATCACGCTTCCTGGTTGACTCCTCCAGAGTTACCTCCAACTTGTAGGCCGCATCCACGTACTGCTCCAGAGTAGAGCATGTGTGGTGCACCATCCATGGTTTAATATCTGGGTTCATCCACTCATGGAAGTACCAGATTTTCTGTGCCTCACTGGAAATCTCTGGTTCAGCATACTGCAGCAAATGATTGAATTTAGTGGCAAGCTCGGTCACCTTCAATCCATCCATCTTAGGATACAAGGTATTACCGCCAGTGACCCCAGTGTTCCTTACCAAGGTCACCCAAGGCTTTACTGGTTTAAATACAATTCATGGAATACAATTGATACATAATGATCAAAGTATTCAAATCAAAACATCAATCAAATGAAACATGAGTTACGGGATTACAACCCAATCCCGAATAGGCCAAACACAGAGTTTAAACAAAGTACAGCGGAAGTCTTTAAATAAGGTACAACGGAAGTCTGATAAAAGATATTACAAAAAGGGTTGTGATCGTAATGATCACCTGCCCAAGGATCTCAACCTGATTAAAAGAAATTATTAAAACATTAAAAAATCACCGTCGTCTTCATAGTCATTCTAGTCTCCTCATATCTTCGCTCTATCTGATGTGCCGAATCGAACGGATGACACCAGCCCACATGCGGAGAACAATGTTCGTGGGTTAGTCTAATGAAAGACTATGCAAGGGTACAAAGCAGAAGGTTCGAAGTAGTCATATTAGGTTAGACTCATCATCCCTCGAATAATAACCGAGTACGATAGTCAACCACCATACTTCTACTGGAATATGACAAGAGGTATGCATAAGAGAAGATTCTGGAAGACTGAGACTTCACAGCAATCAACCCGAAAGAAGACTCCAACGGAAATGAGTCTTAAGGAAGGATGACAAGATCTGGAACGTTTAAAGAGTTACACATCAGTGATTGAAAAACTGACTTAGATGTTTCGGTTCACGACCAACCTCATCGCTTACAGCGAATCCAGATTGGAAAGAGAACGTACTCTGATCAAAAGTCGAGACGAGCTTTCCTAGCTGCACTATTTTCTTAGCTCCACTACTCGCCGAAAATTTATTAATCATGTGCGCTCGGGCACTTTATCTTATTAAATCCCAAAACGATCATTACGTTATAAGCTTTTAAATATATGTTCTGTCACGCAGGACATATATCGAAGGAATGAACCTCGCAGAGTCCAAGCCTCATGACTTGTATCGAAGGAATGAACCTCGCAGAGTCCAAGCCTCTACTATCGCAGGGTCTTGATCGCCCTCAACCCAAGTTATAAAGAAACGAATGGATCTCACGGAGTCCAGGCGTTCCTACGAATAATCGTGCTAACTAACAGTTCAGCACAGTAACAGACCAGGATAAATCCACATAAATGCCCTCAAGGCGATCATAAATAATAGCGTTGTTCTAACAGATATACAACCTATTATAATATCATTATTACAGTTTCCAAAACAGTTTATAAAACCATTCCCAGATAAACACAATAGTCGTCCCAAATTAATTACTCAATTGAAATAACTGATAATTAATGTAAATATGGAACGATGAGTAAGAGCGAACCGTCACTTGCTTGAGTCCGCAGAGTTTGAATGAAGTCTAATGACGGGATCCTGGGCTCGACACAGGGACAGATCTGACATCACAGATTCCTTCGGATCGACACAAAAAGAAACCCTAAGTTAGATTCGACAACCAACAATACGAACCTAAGAAGGAACAAAAGGAATCGAAGGAAACGAAACCCGAATGAAGGCCTCGGAAGCCAAACCACAACCGGCCAACAACCAACAACGCCGGTAGGTGCCGCCCCACTTGCGGAGGGCGCCGCCTCCAATGCAGCGGGCACCGCCCAAATGTAGCGGGCGCCGCTCTTCACGGCTCCTCACGGCGGTGGCTACATCTTCACGGCGGTCGCCGGGATCTTCACGGCGGTCGCCGGGCTCATCACAGCGGTCGTCGTGCTCATCACGGCGGGCGCCGTGTTCTGGCCGGCGGTCGCCGCCTTCAAGCTGGCGGTCGCCGCCTCTATCCGGCGGTCGCCGTCGCTAAACAGAAACTGAAATACGAGAGGAAAAACTCACCATCGACGATCGGTTTTGCTCGTCTTTCGGCTTGCTTGGTTTCTAGGCTTCTAAGGGCCTCCCAAACTTCTCTTGGCCACCGGAAACGACACCAAACGAGCTCCGACGTTCGACTTGAGCTTTCCTGAAGAGAGCGTTTTCCTTGAGAGCGTTTTTGAGAGTTTGAGAGCTTATGAAACTAGCCCTCTCTCTTCCTCCCAAGCCATCCTTATATAGGCAAATCCAAGGGGGAGGAAGGTGATAGGAAGCTTCCTTCCCAACCCTTGGGCAATAACCTTGCACTTTGCCTCTTGGATAAAAACCTTAGGGTAACAAACTTGAACTTTAGTGCCCATTGGATGATAACTCTTGGGCAATAATCTTAACCCCGTGTTAAATATATTCGTACACGAACGAGTATTAACTCCCAAAATGCGTCGACTGTATGTTATTTCACTGAGAAAAATATTACAGAGGCAGAGCACATTACAGAATGTCTTAAACTCTCTGAATTAAATCTGACGTACAAAACGGGTGTTCGGGAAAATTCCCAAAATTCCCAAATTAACCTTACAAAATTACGGGGTATCACATCAGCGTAGTTGGTATCCACTCTTTGCGGGGAGGAGATAAAGGGTGGAGAGGTCGCTTGTTCGACTCTCACCAACAACCTCTTGGCTAATGGCTTCCATTAATTTGGAGTAGCCCCCAAGGATGGGTTGGGTGCAGTGCCTTGCAGGGTACTGGGTGATCCGGCTGGTCGTTGTCACTAGGCCGTCTGAACCCATTAAAAAGTGCATTTTTTTGTAATACCACAGCCACATGGGCCGGCCCATCACAGGACTGCAGCCCATACACCCTAACACATCACTGGCCCATATTAAATGGCGCCCAGCAGGTTCTTCGTGAGTCTCGAACCTGAGACCTCACGCTTTAACAAGCGGCCAAATCCTCACTTGTCACCAATTATGCTACAGCGCAATTGGTGACAAGTGAGGCTTTGGCCGCTTGTTTAAGCGTGAGGTCTCAGGTTCGAGACTCACGAACAACCTGCTAGGCGCCATTTGATATGGGCCAGTGATGGGTTGGGGTGTATGGGCTGTAGCCTTGTGATGGGCCGGCCCATGTGGCTGTGGTATTACACATTTGCTCTTTCTAGATGTTCGTGTCTCCCTACTTAACGCTTCGTTCTTCATCCACGTCGAATCGCGGACGATTCGAAGTCAATAAGGGGAGATTGATAGCAACATGCATGGGAGAATTAATCAAAGGCTTCCAAGGAAGATTCTCAAGAAGTACAGAAGCTTTTCCGCCACCGCGGAAGCCATAGCCACGACCGCGGAATTGTTACTGGCGATTTGGTTCTGGACAGTCTTCGGTAAAACGACCATAACTGTGGCTAGAAAACAGATCTCGAGATGATTCAAGATGCGTTGGAAAGCGGATTCAAATATCTACAACTTCATAGTTTATGTCGAATCAAGACTCCAAAAAGAAGATGGTCAAAATCGAGTTTTACTGAGAGGTGTGCAATTTCCAGCGGGAATTATCTACTTAGATTAGTTAGATAAGATTATATCCGATTTTCCGTGTTAGAATATCTTTATTTTCAGCATTATTAATTAGTTTATTATTTCCTTAGGATAAGATAAGGAGAATTATGATTCAAGCTTGTTTGGTTTCCTAATTGCTTATTTAGCAAGTTTCTATCTTTTATTTTGTTTCCTTATCTTTAGCCTTAAATAGATTAGATAGATTTCTTATTTTACAAGCCAATAGGGCACGAAATTATCTTTAAATAATCATGTTTTTCATTAAATAAGTTTGGTTGATTTGAGTAGTAAAGTTGAGTACGCTCCTTCCTTGAATCCCAACATCAAACCCTTCGATCCCACGGATCAAACTATCCCGTAGCTCGTCGCTTCGAGCAAATCAAACACCGTCTCTTCGGTGTCTCGCGATCATCACTTTGATCTCTCCGTTCATCTCTTTGAACGAGTTTGAAGGCTATCTCTTTAGCCCTAGGAAAGCCATCACTTTGGCTACGGAAGAGTAGTTTCAACTACAAGCTTGAGGAATCCAAAATCCTACGAATTGCAAATGACACTTCAGGGGTTGTTCGCATCAACTGGTATCAGAGCCTATCCACGCTAAGGGTACTATAGAGTTTCCTACAACAAGCTTCTACCCTTGGCGGCAAGACATGCTTGCCCGTATCGCGAAGCTCGAACGTGAGCAAGCTGAGACCATACGTGAGAAAGCTGAGATCATACGTGAGAAAGCGGTGATCGTCCAACGCATTAGAGAATTGGAGGAGGTCATAGCCGAGGAGATTGCCCGCGAGCAAGCCGAACGTGATGCCACGTTTATGTTGGTCTCTCAATGCCATCCCTATTCTTTCGTGATGACTCCTTCTCCAAACGGCGCTGATTTGGTGGATGTGGAATCCTGTCCTATGTCCTTCGATCATCCCAAGTGGGACGAGTATGAAGAAGAGGTCGTCGAAGCCTCGGTCCTTGATGGTTGTTCGTCACAACGCAGCCTTTCACCGGCCACTCCGCCGCCCTCATCACTGCTTCTGCAACCAATGCTCGTATCGGGTAAGCTTGAGGTTTCTATTGTTGTTCTTACCCACCTCGCTCCCATCACAATTATAGAAGATTCAGCCGCAAAGGTGACAACTTTGATGTTATTCGAGGCTGATGCACAACTTGTTCATTTGCGCTTTCTGGATGTTCATGTCTCTCTACTTGACGCTTCTTTCTTCATCCACGTCGAATCGGGGACGATTCAAAGTCAAGAAGGGGAGATTGATAGCAACATGCATGGGAGAATTAATCAAAGTTATCCAAGGAAGAGGCTCAAGGAGTACGGGAGCTTTTCCGCGACCGCGGAAACCATTCCTGCGACCGCGGAATATCCACTGGTGGATGGCTTTACAGAAGGTTTTCCGCGACCGCGGAATTGTTACTGGCGATTTGGTTCTGAAGAGTCTTCGGTAAAACGGCCATAACTGTAGCTAGAAAATTGATCTCGAGACGATTCAAGATGCGTTGGAAAGAGGATTCAAAGAACTACAATTTCATTGTTTACGTCGAATCAAGACTCCAACAAGAAGATGGTCAAAATCGAGTTTTACTGATAGTTGTGCAATTTCCAGCGGGAATTATCTACTTAGATTAGTTAGATAAGAATATATCCGATTTTCCGTTTGAGAATATATTTATTTTCAGCATTATTAATTAGTTTATTATTTCCTTAGGATAAGATAAGGAGAATTAGGATTCAAGCTTGTTTGGTTTCCTAATTGCTTCTATAGCAAGTTTCTATCTTTTATTTTGTTTCCTTATCTTTAGCCTTAAATAGATTAGATAGATTTCTTATTTTACAAGCCAATAGGGCACGAAATTATCTTTAAATATTCATGTTTTTCATTCAATAAGTTAGGTTGATTTTAGTAGTAAAGTTGAGTACGCTCCTTCCTTGAATCCCAACATCAAACCCTTCGATCCCACGGATCAAACTATCCCGTAGCTCGTCGTCTCGAGCAAATCAAACACCGTCTCTTCGGTGTCTCGCGATCATCACTTTGATCTCTCCGTTCATCTTTTTGAACGCGTTTGAAGGCTATCTCTTTAGCCCTAGGAAAGCCATCACTTTGGCTATGTAAGAGAAGTTTCAACTACAAGCTTAAGGAATCCAAGATCCTACGAATTGAAAACAACACTTCAGGGGTTCTTCGCATCAACTGGTATCAGAGCCTATCCAAGCTAAGGGTACTATGGAATTTCCTACAACAAGTTTCTCCCCTTGGCGGCAAAACATGCTTTCCCGTATCGCGAAGCTCGAACGTGAGCGAGCTGAGACCATACGTGAGAAAGCTGAGATCATACGTGAGAAAGCGGGGATCGTCCAACGCATTAGGGAATTGGAGGAGGTCATAGCCTAGGAGATTGCCCGCGAGCAAGCCCGACGTAATGCAGAGTTTATGTTGGTCTCTCAATGCGATCCGTATCCGTTCGTGATGACTCCTTCTCCAAACGGCCCTGATTTGGTGGATGTGGAATCCTGTCCTATGTCCTTTGATCATCCCAAGTGGGACGAGTATGAGGAAGAGGTCGTCGAAGCCCCGGTCCTTGATGGTTGTTCGTCACAACACAACCTTTCATCGGCCCCTCCGCCGCCCTCATCACTGCTTCCGCAACCAATGCTCGTATCGGGTAAGCTTGAGGTTTCTATTGTTGTTCTTACCCACCTCGCTCCCATCACAATTATAGAAGATTCAGCCGCAAAGGTGACAACTTTGATGTTATTCGAGGCTGATGCACAACTTGTTTATTTGCTCTTTATGGATGTTCGTGTCTCTCTACTGGACGCTTCTTTCTTCATCCACGTCGAATCGGGGACGATTCGAAGTCAAGAAGGGGAGATTGATAGCAATATGCATGGGCGAATTAATCAAAGGCTTCCAAAGAAGAGGCTCAAGGAGTACATGAGCTTTTTCGCGACCGTGAAAACCATTCCCACGACCGCGGAAACCATTTCCGCGACCGCGGAATATCCACTGGTGGATGGCTTTACAGAAGGTTTTCCGCGACCGCGGAAGCCATAGCCGCGACCGCGGAATTGTTACTGGCGATTTGGTTCCGGACAGTCTTCGGTAAAACGGCCCTAAATGTGGCTAGAAAATTGATCTCGAGATGATTCAAGATGCGTTAGAAAGAGGATTCAAAGATTTACAACTTCATAGTTTACGTCGAATCAAGATTCCAACAAGAAGATGGTCAAAATCGAGTTTTACTGAGAGCTGTGCAATTTCCAGTTGGAATTATCTACTTAGATTAGTTAGATAAGATTATATCGATTTTCCGTGTTAGAATATCTTTATTTTCAGCATTATTAATTAGTTTATTATTTCCTTAGGATAAGATAAGGATAATTAGGATTGAATCTTGTTTGGTTTCCTAATTGCTTCTTTAGCAAGTTTCTATCTTTTATTTTGTTTCCTTATCTTTAGCCTTAAATAGATTAGATAGATCTCTTATTTTACAAGCCAATAGGGCACGAAATTATCTTTAAATATTCATGTTTTTCATTCAATAAGTTAGGTTGATTTGAGTAGTAAAGTTGAGTACGCTCCTTCCATGAATCCCAACATCAAACCCTTCGATCCCACGGATCAAACTATCCCCTAGCTCGTTGCCTCGAGCAAATCAAACACCGTCTCTTCGGTGTCTCGCGATCATCACTTTGATCTCTCCGTTCATCTTTTTGAACGAGTTTGAAGGCTATCTCTTTAGCCCTAGGAAAGCCATCACTTTGGCTACGGAAGAGAAGTTTCAACTACAAGCTTGAGGCTTCCAAGATCCTACGAATTGCAAACGACACTTCAGGGGTTGTTCGCATCAACTGGTATCAGAGCCTATCCAAGATAAGGGTACTATGGAGTTTCCTACAACAAGCTTCTCCCCTTGGCGGCAAGACATGCTTGCCCGTATCGCGAAGCTCGAACGTGAGCGAGCCGAGACCATACGTGAGAAAGCTGAGATCATACGTGAGAAAGCGGGGATCGTCCAACGCATTAGGGAATTGGAGGAGGTCATAACCGAGGAGATTGCCCGCGAGCAAGCCCGATGTGATGCGGAGTTTATGTTGGTCTCTCAATGCGATCCGTTTCCGTTCGTGATGACTCCTTCTCCAAACGGCTCTGATTTGGTGGATGTGGAATCCTGTCCTATGTCCTTCGATCATCCCAAGTGGGACAAGTATGAGGAAGTGGTCGTCGAAGCCCCGGTCCTTGATGGTTGTTCGTCACAACACAACCTTTCATCGGCCCCTTCGCCGCCCTCATCACTGCTTCCGCAACCAATGCTCGTATCGGGTAAGCTTGAGGTTTCTATTGTTGTTCTTACCCACCTCGCTCCCATCACAATTATAGAAGATTCAGCCGCAAAGGTGACAACTTTGATGTTATTCGAGGCTGATGCACAACTTGTTTATTTGCTCTTTATGGATGTTCGTGTCTCTCTACTGGACGCTTCTTTCTTCATCCACGTCGAATCGGGGACGATTCGAAGTCAAGAAGGGGAGATTGATAGCAATATGCATGGGCGAATTAATCAAAGGCTTCCAAAGAAGAGGCTCAAGGAGTACAGGAGCTTTTTCGCGACCGCGAAAACCATTCCCACGACCGCGGAAACCATTTCCGCGACCGCGGAATATCCACTGGTGGATGGCTTTACAGAAGATTTTCCGCGACCGCGGAAGCCATAGCCGCGACCGCGGAATTGTTACTGGCGATTTGGTTCCGGACAGTCTTCGGTAAAACGGCCCTAAATGTGGCTAGAAAATTGATCTCGAGATGATTCAAGATGCGTTAGAAAGAGGCTTCAAAGATCTACAACTTCATAGTTTACGTCGAATCAAGATTCCAACAAGAAGATGGTCAAAATCGAGTTTTACTGAGAGCTGTGCAATTTCCAGTTGGAATTATCTACTTAGATTAGTTAGATAAGATTATATCGATTTTCCGTGTTAGAATATCTTTATTTTCAGCATTATTAATTAGTTTATTATTTCCTTAGGATAAGATAAGGATAATTAGGATTGAAGCTTGTTTGGTATCCTAATTGCTTCCTTAGCAAGTTTCTATCTTTTATTTTGTTTCCTTATCTTTAGCCTTAAATAGATTAGATAGATCTCTTATTTTACAAGCCAATAGGGCACAAAATTATCTTTAAATATTCATGTTTTTCATTCAATAAGTTAGGTTGATTTGAGTATTAAAGTTGAGTACGCTCCTTCCATGAATCCCAACATCAAACCCTTCGATCCCACGGATCAAACTATCCCCTAGCTCGTCGCCTCGAGCAAATCAAACACCGTCTCTTCGGTGTCTCGCGATCATCACTTTGATCTCTCCGTTCATCTTTTTGAACGAGTTTGAAGGCTATCTCTTTAGCCCTAGGAAAGCCATCACTTTGGCTACGGAAGAGAAGTTTCAACTACAAGCTTGAGGCTTCCAAGATCCTACGAATTGCAAACGACACTTCAGGGGTTGTTCGCATCAACTGGTATCAGAGCCTATCCAAGATAAGGGTACTATGGAGTTTCCTACAACAAGCTTCTCCCCTTGGCGGCAAGACATGCTTGCCCGTATCGCGAAGCTCGAACGTGAGCGAGCCGAGACCATACGTGAGAAAGCTGAGATCATACGTGAGAAAGCGGGGATCGTCCAACGCATTAGGGAATTGGAGGAGGTCATAACCGAGGAGATTGCCCGCGAGCAAGCCCGACGTGATGCGGAGTTTATGTTGGTCTCTCAATGCGATCCGTTTCCGTTCGTGATGACTCCTTCTCCAAACGGCTCCTTCCTTGAATCCCGACATCAAACCCTACGATCCCACGGATCAAACTATCTCGTAGCTCGTCGCTCCGATCAAATCAAACACCGTCTCTTCGATGTCTCGCGATCATCACTTTGATCTCTCTGTTCATCTCTTTGAAAGAGTTTGAAGGCTATCTCTTTAGCCCTAGGAAAGCCATCACTTTAGCTACGGAAGAGAAGTTTCAACTACAAGCTTGAGGAATCCAAGATCCTACGAATTGCAAACGACACTTCAGGGGTTGTTCGCATCAACTGGTATCAGAGCCTATCCAAGTTAAGGGTACTATGGAGTTTCCTCAAAAAAGCATCTTCCCTTGGCGGCAAGACATGCTTGCCCGTATCGCGAAGCTCGAACGTGAGCGAGCTGAGACCATACGTGAGAAAGTTGAGATGATACGTGAGAAAGCGGGGATCGTCCAACCCATTAGGGAATTGGAGAAGGTCATAACCGAGGGGATTGCCAGCGAGCAAGCCCGACGTGATGCGTAGTTTATGTTGGTCTCTCAATGCGATCCGTATCCGTTCATGATGACTCCTTCTCCAAACGGCGTTGATTTGGTGGATGTGGAATCCTGTCCTATGTCCTTCGATCATCCCATGTGGGACGAGTATGAGGAAGAGGTCGTCGAAGCCCCGGTCCTTGATGGTTGTTCGTCACAACGCAGCCTTTCATCGGACCCTCCACCGCCCTCAGCACTGCTTCCACAACCAATGCTCGTATCGGGTAAGATTGTGGTTTCTATTGTTGTTCTTACCCACCTCGCTCCCATCACAATTATAGAAGATTCAGCCGCAAAGGTGACAACTTTGATGTTATTCGAGGCTGATGCACAACTTGTTTATTTGCTCTTTCTGGATGTTCGTGTCTCTCTACTTGACGCTTCTTTCTTCATCCACGTCGAATTGTGGACGATTCGAAGTCAAGAAGGGGAGATTGATAGCAACATGCATGGGAGAATTAATCAAAGGCTTCCAAGGAAGAGGCTCAA
This sequence comes from Rheum nobile, assembly GCA_027886185.1. Classification (NCBI taxonomy): domain Eukaryota; kingdom Viridiplantae; phylum Streptophyta; class Magnoliopsida; order Caryophyllales; family Polygonaceae; genus Rheum; species Rheum nobile. Next base: position 361,160 of record WOAB01000235.1, on the reverse strand, counting down.
GGTGTACAGGAGCTTTTCCGCGACCGCGGAAACCATTCCCGCGACCGCGGAATATCCACTGGTGGATGGCTTTATAGAAGGTTTTCAGCGACCGCGGAAGCCATAGCCGCGACCGCGGAATTATTACTGGCGATTTTGTTATGGACAGTCTTCGGGAAAACGGCCATAACTGTGGCTAGAAAATTGATCTCGAGATGATTCAAGATACGTTGGAAAGCGGATTCAAAGATCTACAACTTCATAGTTTAGGTCGAAACAAGACTCCAACAAGAAGATGGTCAAAATTGAGTTTTACTGAGAGCTGTGCAATTTCCAGCGGGAATTATCTACTTAGATTAGTTAGATAAGATTATATCCGGTTTTTCGTGTGAGAATATCTTTATTTTCAGCATTATTAATTAGTTTATTATTTTCTTAGGATAAGATAAGGAGAATTATGATTCAAGCTTGTTTGGTTTCCTAATTGCTTCTTTAGCAAGTTTCTATCTTTTATTTTGTTTCCTTATCTTTAGCCTTAAATAGATTAGATAAATTTCTTATTTTACAAGCCAATAGGGCACGAAATCTTTAAATATTCATGTTTGTCATTCAATAAGCTAGGTTGATTTGAGTAATAAAGTTGAATACGCTCCTTCCTTGAATCCCAACATCAAACCCTTCGATCCCACGGATCAAACTATCCCGTAGCTCGTCGCTCCGAGGAAATCAAACACTGTCTCTTCGGTGTCTCGCGATCATCACTTTGATCTCTCCGTTCATCTCTTTGAACGAGTTCGAAGGCTATCTCTTTAGCCCTAGGAAAACCATCACTTTGGCTACGGAAGAGAAGTTTCAACTACATGCTTGAGCAATCCAACATCCTACGAATTGAAAATGACATTTCAGGTGTTGTTCGCATCAACTGGTATCAGAGCCTATCCAAGCTAAGGGTACTATGGAGTTTCCTACAACAAGCTTCTCCCCTTGGCGGCAAGACATGCTTGCCCGTATCGCGAAGCTCGAACGTGAGCGAGCTGAGACCATACGTGAGAAAGCTGAGATCATACGTGAGAAAGCGGGAATCGTCCAACGCATTAGGGAATTGGAGTAGGTCATAGCCGAGGAGATTGCCCGCGAGCAAGCCCGACGTGATGCGGAGTTTATGTTGGTCTCTCAATGCGATCCGTATCCGTTCGTGATGACTCCTTCTCCAAACGGCGCTGATTTGGTGGATGTGGAATCCTGTCCTATGTCCTTCGATCATCCCAAGTGGGACGAGTATGAGGAAGAGGTCATCGAAGCCCCGGGATCTTGATGGTTGTTCGTCACAACGCAGCCTTTCACCGGCCCCTCCGCGGCCCTCATCACTGCTTCCGCAACCAATGCTCGTATCGGGTAAGCTTGAGGTTTCTATTGTTGTTCTTACCCACCTTGCTCCCATCACAATTATAGAAGATTCAGCCGAAAATGTGAAAACTTTGATGTCATTCGAGGCTGATGCACAACTTGTTCATTTGCTCTTTCTGGATGTTCGTGTATCTCTACTTGACGCTTCTTTCTTCATCCACGTCGAATCGGGGATGATTCGAAGTCAAGAATGGGAGATTGATAGCAACATGCATGGGAGAATTAATCAAAGGCTTCCAAAGAAAAGGCTCAAGGAGTACAGGAGCTTTCCCGCGACCGCGGAAACCATTCCCGCGACTGCGGAATATCCACTGGTGGATGGCTTTACAAAAGGTTTTCCGCGACCGCGGAATTATTACTGGCGATTTGGTTCTGGACAGTCTTCGGTAAAACGGCCATGACTGTGCCTAAAAAATTGATCTCGAGATGATTCAAGATGCGTTGGAAAGAGGATTCAAAGATCTACAACTTCATAGTTTACGTCGAATCAAGACTCCAACAAGAAGATGGTCAAAATCGGGTTTTACTGAGGGCTGTTCAATTTCCAGCGGGAATTATCTACTTAGATTAGTTAGATAAGATTATATCCGGTTTTTCATGTGAGAATATCTTTATTTTCATCATTATTAATTATTTTATTATTTCCTTAGGATAAGATAAGGAGAATTAGGATTCACACTTGTTTGGTTTCCTAATTGCTTCTTTAGCAAGTTTCTATCTTTTATTTTGTTTCCTTATCTTTAGCCTTAAATAGATTAGATAGATTTGTTATTTTACAAGCCAATAGGGCACAAAACTATCTTTAAATATTCATGTCTTTCATTCAATAAGTTAGGTTGATTTGAGTAGTAAAGTTGAGTACGCTCCTTCCTTGAATCCCAACATCAAACCCTTCGATCCCACGGATCAAACTATCCCGTAGCTCGTCGCTCCGAACAAATCAAACACCGTCTCTTCGGTGTCTCGCGATCATCACTTTGATCTCTCCGTTCATCTCTTTGAACGAGTTTGAAGGCTATCTCTTTAGCCCAAGGAAAGCCATCACTTTGGCTACGGAAGAGAAGTTTCAACTACAAGCTTGAGGAATTCAAGATCCTACGACTGCAAACGACACTTCAGGGGTTGTTCGTATCAACTGGTATCAGAGCCAATCCAAGCTAAGGGTACTATGGAATTTCCTACAACAAGCTTCTCCCCTTGGAGGCAAGACATGCTTGCCCGTATCGCAAAGCTTGAACGTGAGCGAGCTGAGACCATACGAAAGCTGAGATCATACGTGAGAAAGCGGGGATCGTCCAACGCATTAGGGAATTGGAGGAGGTCATAGCCGAGAAGATTGCCCGCGAGCAAGCCCGACGTGATGCGGAGTTTATGTTGGTCTCTCAATGCGATCCGTATCCGTTCGTGATGACTCCTTCTCCAAACGGCGCTGATTTGGTGGATGTGGAATTTTGTCATATGTCCTTCGATCATCCCAAGTGGGACGAGTATGAGGAAGAGGTCGTCGAAGCCTCGGTCTTTGATGGTTGTTCGTCACAACGCAGCCTTTCACCGACCTCCGCCGCCCTCATCACTGCTTCCACAACCAATGCTCGTATCGGGTAAGCTTGAGATTTCTATTGTTGTTCTTACCCACCTCGCTCCCATCACAATTTTAGAAGATTTAGCCGCAAAGGTGACAACTTTGATGTTATTCAAGGCTGATGCATAACCTGTTCATTTGTCCTTTCTGGATGTTCGTGTCTCTCTACTTGACGCTTCTTTCTTCATCCACGTCTAATCGAGGACGATTCGAAGTCAAGAAGGCGAGATTGATAGCAACATGCATGGGAGAATTAATCAAAGGCTTCCAAGGAAGAGGCTCAAGGAATACATGAGCTTTTTCGCGACCGCGAAAACCATTCCCGTGACCGCCGAAACCATTCCCGCGACAGCGGAATATCTACTCGTGGATGGCTTTACAGAAGGTTTTCCGCGACCGCGGAAGCCATAGCCGCGACCGCGGAATTATTACTGGCGATTTGGTTCTGGACAGTCTTCGGTAAAACGGCCATAACTATGCCTAAAAAATTGATCTCGAGATGATTCAAGATGCGTTGGAAAGAGGATTCAAAGATCTACAACTTCATAGTTTACGTCGAATCAAGACTCCAAAAAGAAGATGGTCCAAATCGAGTTTTACTGAGGGCTGTTCAATTTCCAGCGGGAATTATCTACTTAGATTAGTTAGATAAGATTATATCCGGTTTTTCATGTGAGAATATCTTTATTTTCATCATTATTAATTAGTTTATTATTTCCTTAGGATAAGATAAGGAGAATTAGGATTCACGCTTGTTTGATTTCCTAATTGCTTCTTTAGCAAGTTTCTATCTTTTATTTTGTTTCCTTATCTTTAGCCTTAAATAGATTAGATAGATTTGTTATTTTACAAGCCAATAGGGCACGAAACTATCTTTAAATATTCATGTTTTTCATTCAATAAGTTAGGTTGATTTGAGTAGTAAAGTTGAGTACGCTCCTTCCTTGAATCCCAACATCAAACCCTTCGATCCCACGGATCAAACTCTCCTGTAGCTCGTCGCTCCGATCAAATCAAACACCGTCTCTTCGGTGTCTCGCGATCATCACTTTGATCTCTCCGTTCATCTCTTTGAACGAGTTTGAAGGCTATCTTTTTATCCCTAGAAAATCCATCACTTTGGCTACGGAAGAGAAGTTTCAACTACAAGCTTGAGGAATCCAAGATCCTACGAATTGCAAACGACACTTTAGGGGTTGTTCGCATCAACTGGTATCAGAGCCTATCCAAGCTAAGGGTACTATGGAGTTTCCTACAACAAGCTTCTCCCATTGGCGACAAGACATGCTTGCCCGTATCGCGAAGTTCGAACGTGAGCGAGCTAAGACCATACGTGAGAAAGATGAGATCATACGTGAGAAAGCGGGGATCGTCCAACCCATTAGGGAATTGGAGGAGGTCATAACCGAGGGGATTGCCAGCGAGCAAGCCCGACGTGATGCGGAGTTTATGTTGGTCTCTCAATGCGATCCGTATCCGTTCGTGATGACTCCTTCTCCAAACGGCGCTGATTTGGTGGATGTGGATCTAGTCATATGTCCTTCGATCATCCCATGTGGGACGAGTATGAGGAAGAGGTCGTCGAAGCCCCGGTCCTTGATGGTTGTTCGTCACAACGCAGCCTTTCATCGGCCCCTCCGCCGCCCTCATCACTGCTTCCGCAACCAATGCTCGTATGGGGTAAGCTTGTGGTTTCTATTGTTGTTCTTACCCACCTCGCTCCCATCACAATTATAGAAGATTCAGCCGCAAAGGTGACAACTTTGATGTTATTCGAGGCTGATGCACAACTTGTTTATTTGCTCTTTCTGGATGTTCGTGTCTCTCTACTTGACATTTCTTTCTTCATCCACGTCGAATTGGGGATGATTCGAAGTCAAGAAGGGGAGACTGATAGCAACATGCATGGGAGAATTAATCAATTGCTTCCAAGGTAGAGGCTCAAGGAGTACATGAAATTTTCCGAGACCGCAGAAATCATTCCCGCGACCGCGGAATATCCACTGATGGATGGCTTTACAGAAGGTTTTCCACGACCGCGGAAGCCATAGCCGCGACCGCGGAATTGTTACTGGCGATTTGGTTCTGGATAGTCTTCGGTAAAACGGCCATAACTGTGGCTAGAAAATTGATCTCGAGATGATTCAAGATGCGTTGGAAAGAGGATTCAAAGATCTACAACTTCATAGTTTACGTCGAATCAAGAATCCAACAAGAAGATGGTCAAAATCGAGTTTTACTGAGAGTTGTGCAATTTCCAACGGGAATTATCTACTTAGATTAGTTAGATAAGATTATATCCGGTTTTTCGTGTGAGAATATCTTTATTTTCAGCATTATTAATTAGTTTATTATTTCCTTAGGATAAGATAAGGAGAATTAGGATTCAAGCTTGTTTGGTTTCCTAATTGCTTCTTTAGCAAGTTTCTATCTTTTATTTTGTTTCCTTATCTTTAGCCTTAATTAGATTAGATAGATTTCTTATTTTACAAGCCAATAGGGCACGAAATTATCTTTAAATATTCATGGTTTTCATTCAATAAGTTAGGTTGATTTGAGTAGTAAAGTTGAGTACGCTCCTTCCAGGAATCCCAACATCAAACCCTTCGATCCCATGGATCAAACTATCCCGTAGCTCGTCGCTCCGAGCAAATCAAACACCGTCTCTTCGGTGTCTCGCGATCATCACTTTGATCTCTCCGTTCATCTTCTTGAACGAGTTTGAAGGCTATCTCTTTAGCCCTAGGAAAGCCATCACTTTGGCTACTGAAGAGAAGTTTCAACTACAAGTTTGAGCAATCCAAGATCCTACGAATTGCAAACGACACTTCAGGTGTTGTTCGCATCAACTGGTATCAGAGCCTATCCAAGCTAAGGATACTATGGAGTTTCCTACAACAAGATTCTCCCCTTGGCGGCAAGACATGCTTGCCCGAATCGCGAAGCTCGAACGTGAGCGAGCTGAGACCATACGTGAGAAAGCTGAGATCATACGTGAGAAAGCGGGGATCGTCCAACGCATTAGGGAATTGGAGTAGGTCATAGCCGAGGAGATTGCCCGCGAGCAAGCCCGACATGATGCGGAGTTTATGTTGGTCTCTCAATGCGATCCGTATCCGTTCGTGATGACTCCTTCTCCAAACGGCGCTGATTTGGTGGATGTGGAATCCTGTCCTAAGTCCTTCGATCATCCCAAGTGGGACGAACATGAGGAAGAGGTCATCGAAGCCCCGGTCCTTGATGGTTGTTCTCACAACGCAGCCTTTCACCGGCCCCTCCGCCGCCCTCATCACTGCTTCCGCAACCAATGCTCGTATCGGGTAAGCTTGAGGTTTCTATTGTTGTTCTTACCCACCTCGCTCCCATCACAATTATAGAAGATTCATCCGCAAAGGTGACAACTTTGATGTTATTCGAGGCTGATGCACAACTTGTTCATTTGCTCTTTCTGGATGTTCGTGTCTCTCTACTTGACGCTTCTTTCTTCATCCACGTCGAATCGGGGACGATTCGAAGTCAAGAAGGGGAGATTGATAGCAACATGCATGGGATAATTAATCAAAGTCTTCCAAGGAAAAGGCTCAAGGAGTACAGTAGCTTTTCCGCGACCGCGGAAACCAGTCCCGCGACCGCGGAAACCATTCCCGCGACCGCGGAATATCCACTGGTGGATGGCTTTACAGAAGATTTTCCACGACCGCGGAAGCCATAGCCGCGACCGTGGAATTGTTACTGTCGATTTGATTCTGGACAGTCTTCGGTAAAACGGCCATAACTATGGCTAGCAAATTGATCTCGAGATGATTCAAAATGCGTTGGAAAGAAGATTCAAAGATCTACAACTTCATAGTTTACGTCGAATCAAGACTCCAACAAGAAGATGGTAAAAATCGAGTTTTACTGAGAGCTATACAATTTCCAGCGGGAATTATCTACTTAGATTAGTTAGATAAGATAATATCTTATTTTCCGTGTTAGAATATCTTAATTTTCAGCATTATTAATTAGTTTATTATTTCCTTAGGATAAGATAAGGAGAATTAGGATTCAAGCTTGTTTGGTTTCCTAATTGCTTCTTTAGCAAGTTTCTATCTTTTATTTTGTTTCCTTATCTTTAGCCTTAGATAGATTAGATAGATTTCTTATTTTACAAGCCAATAGGGCACACAATTATCTTTAAATATTCATGTTTTTCATTCAATAAGTTAGATTGATTTGAGTAGTAAAGTTGAGTACGCTCCTTTCTTGAATCCCAACATCAAACCCTTCGATCCCACGGATCAAACTATCCCGTAGCTCGTCGCTTCGAGCAAATCAAACACCGTCTCTTCGGTGTCTCGCGATCATCACTTTGATCTCTCTGTTCATCTTTTTGAACGAGTTTGAAGGCTATCTCTTTAGCCCTAGGAAAGCCATCACTTTGGCTACGGAAGAGAAGTTTCAACTACAAGCTTGAGGAATCCAAGATCCTACAAATTGCAAACGACACTTCAGGGGTTGTTCGCATCAGGTTGGTCATGCTTAGAACTGCTTACTATGCTGATAATGTGTGCGGGTAGGTCGTATTATGGATTTACCGTGTGATATTGCGGGTGTACAATTTGTATGATGAGTTGTTGTGAATCATTGGGATTGATCCATGTGATGATGCGTTCATGATTTATGATTTTTATACTTTTGTGGGTAAGGATGTTCCGAGTCCCGCTTGATTTGGAAATGATTTTTATACTCTTGCGGGTAAGGATGTTCCGTGCCCCGCTTGATTTTAAAAATGGTTTTAACTGGATACATCCCTTGTTACCCCCGGAGTCCGGGTTGGGTATGTCAAGGGAGGTGCTTTACCTATATTAGGGAGACCGGATCGCCTAGCTAACGATGCCGTTTCCGACCCGCAGGTAAAGGGCGTACCCACTGTGTGGGTTAGAAGGTACCTTTGTCTCCAAAAGTGCTTGGACTTGTTTTCGAACATTTTCGTAAATGTTTATTTTTATTGAGTTTTCCTTAAAAGATGTATGCCCGGGTATAGGTTTTGAATAATGGATTTTAATCCCGATCATCTGTGATTCAGTAGGATACTTATGGGATTTACCGTGATGAGATCTGTAATTTAATATGGGATGGATGTTTATAGGATCCACTTTGATGTGATCTATAACGTAATCTGTGGTTTAGATAAATACAAAATAGAACCATTGAGATGTGATAGTTGCATCTGGGTTAATTATCTATCTGGTACTTGATCTGGCATACATGCAGTATGAATTATTTACATCTAGTGATTATTCTGGGTGATACTGGAGATTTCATACTTTCAAATGTAACTACTATAGCCACTGGGGAACTACTGTAATGTGATCTGTAATGCAATTTGTGATCTAGTTGGATACTTATAGGAACTACTGTGACGTGATATATAATGTGATATGTGGTCCAGCTAGGTACTCATGGGAATTATTGTAATTTAATATGTAATATAATATATGGTCCAGTTGGGTATTTAGTGAATTTACTATGACAAGATCTGTGATGGAATCTATGCTTAGTTGGATGCGTATTGTGGTATATGGGTTATCTATTCATGCATATGTAGTCAATTATAACATTAAGTTGTAGGTTGTTGTGGTATCTGTATATGAATGATTCCTTTATTTGTACTACAGTACGTAATGAATTCGCTTATAACTTGCTTAGTCTGGATGTAGACTAACCCCTTTATGTGGGGAAAATTGGTTGTATTTCAGGTAGTGCAGCGAGAGAATGGAGAAGGTCATGCGACACGATGCAAATTCTAGGATTCGTTTTTATGTGTGTGTTAGACCCTTTTTCTCTTATGCCATACCTGATTGATTTAAGCGGGTCGTGGAAGCGTCTGTGTACGCCGACCCCTATGCATATTAAATTTGCAGGAAAATCCTCCATAGAATAAGTTTAAAAATCAAGGAGCCATCCTTGTCCAGGTTTTAAATTTTACAGGTCGAGATTCTTCCTTAAAATTGCCTAAGGGAATTTCTGCAGGAAATTCATGGCGTTGTGACTCCCCAATAGTGGTTAAATTTGGGGCGTTACAGAAGTTGGTATCAGAGCCTAGGTTTCTAAATCATGTGGGAATGAGTAGAATCAGCATCATGCGTCGCATCGCCATCTCCATGCCTGCTGCTTAGGTACCTAAGTTGGAATTCTCCTGTAATAATGTTTGATCCTTGTTGGTTTGAACTTGTGTTTTTAATAGGTTGAGCGTAAGACTTGTGGAATTTGAAAATTTTATATTGTAAGGATCAAATTTGATTTATGTGGTACTTAGTTTTACCTAAATTGAATAAAGAGGGGAGAAAGTGTAATTTACAAGGGAGATACCTATGATTTTCGTATGAAGTGTTCAAAGTTTGACTTTTAAGATTACTTTCTACAAATTCTTCGTCTTCTATTTCTTGGTAGGGTGGCGTTTCAAATTCCTTGGTACATATTATTGTTTTGAGCTCTGTATCTTAAATAAGATTCATGTTTTCATTATTTGTTTGGATTGAAAAATGTTATAAACTTAGAGATCGTTATTTCTATCTGCTTATACTTGTGTGGCGGAACGACTTTGTTGGCTTACATTTTCGTTTGGATAGTAAAGTGGTTGACGGTCTGACAAATCTTTTGGGCTGAAGTTATTCTTTGGGATCAATTGAAAATGTATTGACGATGAGTAAAGTTTTTGGGAAAAAGGAATAATTAAATAGTGGATTGTACAACTGATCTGTAATCAATATTTTATTAATAATGGTTGTAGGATGTGTTTATGTATGAACTAGATATAGAACGACATTTTGACTTTGGTCATGATTTTTCATGTGGGAAAAATTTGAAGCTAAGGGTATACTATGATATTGTGGGATTCTATAGTTGGCGGTGATTGGGTGATTACAAAATTTGGAAGCTGTAATAATCATTGATGGTTTTAGATTATGGGTTGATCTTACTGTAATTTTTTAAGACTTTGGTTCTTTATTGTTATGCTTGGGTTGATGAATTATTGTGTTATGATAGTGAGCTTGCATCCCTTAGTCATATAATGTTTATGGAGTACCAGACACATTTAAGGTTTCTTATATAATATACTAATGTGCAGAACGTGTGTGGTTTTAATGTTAGATGTTTATGGGATACATACTATTTGGATGGTATAGTGATTCATTAAGTGAATGAGTATTGGTAAAAATGGATATTTGGATAATTAGGTCGTATGATTCAATATGAGATTATTAAAAAGGTTGTGTGCTCTTTGAATATGATGATCTTGGGAGAGTTAGAACTATCATTGAGATGTTGAACGTGTAAAGTTTACAGTTATAAGCTTTCGGTGATAGAATTCCTATAGATAACAATTGGAATACCTCGTGGTATGGAGATATCAAGCTATCTATTTCGTAGTACTTCCTTGAGATTGTAAGTGATTCTCTTGAGATCTAAATTTCTATCATTGAAGTGCTCGCATATTGGATGAATTTAGTACGAGAGACATTGGTTTTTGTACCATTAATGAGAAGCAAAACTTCTAGATATGATTTGTGTAGGGATTTTACCTCCTTTAAGTTTGAGTTCTTCTAATGAGCGTGAAAAAGGTATTCAACGTGTTTATGGATTTGTTTAAGATAATTGGTTCAGATGTCTTTATAGAGGAAGTAGATCTTCTTACCAAGATTTGGGATGTTTTGAATGAAAATTTTTCAAGAGAAGGTTCTAAGTTGTTATCGAATTTTTGATAAGAGCCTTATCGTACATAACTATTTTTGTTTTGTTTTGATGTTGACTAAGAGATCGAGAGGTGGGTTCAAATTTTAAAATTTTAAAATTCAAGGCCGAGTCATTTCTGTTTTGTTTATCAAGATCTATTTGAAGGAATTATCCGGTACTGAAATTAAGAAAATGGTGTCCAAACTTCCTTTGTTAGATGCATCCTTAAATGTTTTATACCTTAGCTTTTACTTCAAGTTTATGTTTTCTGATATACATGGTGGTGTATTCGTGTTAATGCACTTCATGAGATATTTTTCTGAAAATCATGACCTATTGTGTTCTCGATCATACTATAGTTTCTTGACCCTCGTATTATTATGCTTAAGGATCTCTTTTAAGAATTCGTGATATCGAGTTTTGTATTATTGTATTGTCCTAATGATTTATAAAATGCAATTCGAGATGTGTTGGTTGTGATAGATATTAGTATTTTTATTGACTCAAGGGCTGTGAAATTGGTTACATTTTAAGATCTCTTGAGAGTAGTTTATCTAAAACTGCACCGAGTTTTTCTCGATCTCTTTGAGTTTTGTATATCAGTCCAAGTAGCAGTTCTTGTTATCATTCTATATCTATATACGCTCGTGTTATGAAGACCTATATAAATGCGTGATTAAGACTTCCTTGTACATGCATTACCTTCTCTAAATATCTTCAAGCCATCGCACTCTTATGAGCGTACGATCTTATCTGCACGTTCTTCGATTCATATGTACGTGGAGATTTATCTTTAGGTGCTCGCATGTTTGTTATATTTGATAAGACAATGAGCCATCTTCTCACTCTGACCAATGCTACAAGCTAGCGTGGTTATTCTGAAAGTCGCATTAGTATCATTTATATATATTTATGAAAACGACTTTGGGTGAATAGATCTTGCATTAGGAGGATTTGAGCATTAGGAGCAACCTTACCAATGATTATGAGTCACGACTTCGAGGAATGTAAGTGTATTTGTCCATGTCTTGACATATGGGAACACATATATCACTTAGTAGTAGGTCTTGACAAGTATGGTGGAGCAATACTATAACTTCAAGGATAGTTTACGACGACGTCTCTTTTGGGAATTAGAAATTCGTAATAGTAGAGGAATTTGAAACATTGGACCTAGGTGTCTGATATGATGGTTCGATACATGGGTGACCAGTGAGAAATTGGATATCATTTTGGTTAGCTATTCTGACTTGCTTAGGTTCTAGTTTCGAGGACGAAGCTGCTTTTTAAGGGAGGTAGTATGTAATACTCGAGATTTTTTTTAAGCGGAGTTTGGGTTTATTTAAAATTTTATCGCCCTAACTTATTCTTGTGGAGTCAATATATTTTATGTTTATTATAATTATGAATTGATTGCATGACTTGAATATTTGAGTTTTTGCCGCTTTATTGAATAGCGGTGTTTGATCGTCTTGTGAGCTATAAGTCCCGATTAGGATTGTCTCGTAGGTCTGAATGGGTACACATAAATAGACTTAGATATTTTTGAAATATCATTATAAGGTGTGTATTAATGTTTTATTTCAATTATTAAATCTAATATATATATTTTCTTACTACTAGTTGTAGTAGGAAGGTCGATGAGTGTTGTGGATTACGGTTTAGTATTGATGCTAGAATTATTTCCGGGTAATTAATAGGGTATTTCAGTTCTTTATGCATATATATTATATAGCTAAAATAATTATGAGCTAGAAGACAAATTAGGCCTTAATCTTTATCTATCTATTCCTTTTACTCATATATATCCTTTAATGACTCTAGAATTCTCCAAAAACACCTAAATCACTTCCTCCCTTATCTAAACACCTCCACCGACCTCCTCCTTCTCTTTTGGGGACGCGCCACCAGCTCCCATGGCTGCCATGTCTTCCTTCCTCCTCTTTGACGCACCACCAGCCCATGCTCCTTGACTGCCTTCTTCCTCCTCTGTACAGCAGAACCGCCAGCCCTGTACAGTAGCCAGCAGCCAGCAGTTAGCCCATGCCTTCCTCCTCTGTACAGCAGCTCCTTGAGCCTCCACCGCTTCCCTTGTGAACCTGAATCACCCTTTGGGGTCTTGTGTGAGTTTCTTCCTAAATCTTGAACTCTAAATTAGTGAGCTTAGTTATTTTGTGTAAAGGAGGAATTTTATGACTAATTAGAGGTTAATTGATGTTGGGAAAGGCTTAGGTGAATTGGATTTAGAGATTGGAAGTGAAAGCTTGAAACTTGGGCATTTCTGTACATTTCTGGAAATTTCTGGGCACATTCTGTAATTACCGATAATGTGTGTCTGGGTTCATAAGGTGAGGAATTATCTTACGAGTATGAGGAACTTTACAGATACTGATTTGGATATGTATATCAAAAGTTGTGCCCAAATATGTGTTGTATTGTAGAATCAGGTATTCGCTGCGACTTTGCAAAACGGGAGACGTCAGACGCACAGATAGCTACACCGCGAGAATTTCTTGGCGTAGAAATTCACAAAGGCAAGTTATTTGTGAATGTTTACGTACTTGGTATAAGTTTAGGTTATCAGATTGTGCAGGAATACCGTAAATAGGAATATATATATATATATATATATATGAGTATTGGGTGGTAATTGTATTTTGTAGGTTAGATAAGAATTTTATGATACGTATGTGTTCTTGATATTTATATATGTGGAGTTTATTTCATTAATGAGTACATGTTAGGATCATTCATGTTTGTGAGTTAAGTGATAATATAGATTTGATGTGAATTATTGTGTTGATCTTGTAGTAATGCGATGTTGTGTTGATAATCGTCTTCCTATGCTAGGTATAAATTCCATATTAAATATTTGAAAGTATATACTTGTTGGAGTTTATATCATCTATGGGCACATGGTATGGTCGTTCCTAGTCTTGAATTAGGGTATGGTTGGTCATGCTTAGAACTGCTTACTGTGCTGATAATGTGTGCGGGTAGGTCGTATTATGGATTTGCCGTGTGATATTGCGGGTGTACAATTTGTATGATGAGTTGTTGTGAATCATTGGGATTGATCCATGTGATGATGCGTTCATGATTTATGATTTTTATACTTTTGCGGGTAAGGATGTTCCGAGTCCCGCTTGATTTGGAAATGATTTTAATACTCTTGCGGGTAAGGATGTTCCGAGCCCCGCTTGATTTAAAAAATGCTTTTAACTGGATACATCCCTTGTTACCCCTGGAGTCCGGGTTGGGTATGTCAAGGGAGGTGCTTTACCTGTATTAGGGAGGCCGGATCGCCTAGCTAACGATGCCGTTTTCGACCCGCGGGTAAAGGGCGTACCCACTGTGTGGGTTAGAAGGTACCTTCGTGCCCAAAAGTGCTTGGGCATGTTTTCGAACGTTTTCTAAACATTTTCGTAAATGTTTATTTTTATTGAGTTTTCCTTAAAAGATGTATGCTCGGGTATAGGTTTTGAATAATGGATTTTAATCCCGATGATCTGTGATTCAGTAGGATACTTATGGGAATTACGGTGATGAGATCTGTAATTTAATATGGGAATTGGATGTTTATATGATCCACTTTGATGTGATCTATGACGTAATCTGTGGTTTAGATAAATACTTAATAGAACCATTGAGATGTGATAGTTGCATCTGGGTTAATATTCTATCTGGTACTTGATCTGGCATACATTGAATTATTTACATCTAGTGATTATTCTGGGTGATACTGGAGATTTCATACTTTTAAATGTAACTACTATAGCCACTGGGGAACTACTGTAATGTGATATGTAATGCAATTTGTGATCTAGTTGGATACTTATAGGAACTACTGTGACGTGATATATAATGTGATATGTGGTCCAGCTAGGTACTCATGGGAATTATTGTAATTTAATATGTAATATAATATATGGTCCAGTTGGGTATTTAGTGAATTTACTATGACAAGATCTGTGATGGAATCTATGCTTAGTTGGATGCGTATTGTGGTATCTGGGTTATCTATTCATGCATATGTAGTCAATTATAACATTAAGTTGTAGGTTGTTGTGGTATCTGCATATGAGTGATTCCTTTATTTATACTACAGTACGTAATCAATTCGCTCATAACTTGCTTAGTCTGGATGTAGACTAACCTCTTTATGTGGGGAAAACTGGTTGTATTTCAGGTAGCGCAGCGAGAGAATGGAGAAGGTCATGCGACACGATGCAAATTCTAGGATGGGGATTTTATGTGTGTGTTAGACCCTTTTTCTGTTATGCCATACCTGATTGATTTAAGCGGGTCGTGCAGGAAAATCCTCCATAGAATAAGTTTAAAAATCAAGGAGCCATCCTTGTCCAGGTTTTAAATTTTACAGGTCGATATTCTTTCTTAAAATTGCCTGAGGGAATATCTAGAGGAAATTTCTGGCGCTGTAACTCCCCAATAGTGGTTAAATTTGGGGTGTTACACCTTAAGCTGACGATTGCTTTAATTTGGTTTAGGCTGGCCTCTATCCCCCTTTGCGTCTCCATGTACCCCAAGAATTTTCCTGAAGACACTCCAAAAGAACATTTAGTTAGATTTAATTTCATGTTATACCTTTTCAACACTTTAAATGCTTCCTTTAGATACTCGATGTGGTTTTTCGCTGCTTTTGACTTAACCAGCATGTCGTCAATGTAGACTTCAATGGTGTTTTCGATTTGTTCTTTGAACATCTTGTTTACGAGCCTCTGGTATGTGGCCCCTGTATTTTTTAGTCCAAAAGGCATAACTTTGTAACAATATGTACCTTGAGTGGTTATGAAAGCCGTTTTTTCTTGGTCGTCTGGGTCCATTAAGATTTGATTGTATCTGCTGAATGCGTCCATGAATGTAAGCATTTCGTGACCTGCGGTCGCGTCGACCATCGCGTCGACCATCGCGTCAATGTGTGCCACCATCGCGTCAATGTGTGGTAGCGGAAATGAGTCTTTGGGACAAGCTTTGTTTAGATCTGTGAAGTCAATGCAGACTCTCCACTTTTCGTTCTTCTTTTGGACCATGGCGACATTGGCCAACCACTCGAGATATTTGACCTCCCTAATTTTACATGTTTCAAGTAGGTTTCTGACTTTGTCGTCTACGATTTTGTTCCTTTTTGGCGCAAATTTTCTCCTTTTTTGTTTGACAGAGGGATAGGTCGGATCTACATTCAATTTGTAAGTAATGAGGTCAGGGGAAATTCCCACCGTATCTTCATGTGACCAAGAAAAACAGTCAGCGTTAGATCGTAGAAATGCTATCGATTAGTTCTGGTCGAATCGTCTAAATCTGATCCGACCCTTACCGTGTATTTTGGATGTGAAGGGTCCAACACGATCTCATCTAATTGTTCCATTTTTGGTTCGATGTATCGTTTGGTTCATTTGCCTCACTGTAGTTGCTATGTTGAATGTCATTCGGTTGCCCCCATAATTGATGTGACGTAGCATTCCTTGGCAGCCCGTTGGTCTCCTTTTATTTCTTGTACCCCCCACTTAGTTGGAAACTTTATAGTTTGAAGATACATGGAGGGTATGGCTTTCATGGCATGAATTCAGGGTCTGCCGAGGATCGCGTTATATGGGGACGGACAGTCGAGTATCAAGAACTTAACTTGTTGGTTAACTCCACCGGCATACGTCGTTAGCACTATTTCGCCAAGGGTATGTTTGACTTCTCCACTAAACCAGACCAACGGGGTGGACTTTCAGGTCAAGTCGTCCTCGCTTAGACCCATACCCTTCAAGGCAGACGTCTAGTGTCAACAAGTTCGTGGAGCTACCTGCGTCTATTAATACTCGACGTATGAGACAATTATTGATTGATAAATAGATTACCAAACTGTCATGATGGTCAACTAACTCTTCGGCTTTGGAGTCGTCAAAGGTGATGGCAGGTGTGTTTACGGCTTGTGATCGTCTTTCTTTCGATCGGACTGGTCTATCACCCTTGCTTTCTTTGGCATATCTCTTGGCGACCGAGTATGTGTTTCCACACACGTCTGACCCTCCTAAAATGGTGTTAATGATCTTAGTATGTGCTGGACAGGGTGATTTATCGGTCGTTACATGGTCTTTTTGGTCTAGGGTCGCTTTTACTTTGTCAGATATGATGTCGCGCATGAGTCTTGCGACTTCCTTGCACAGGGCAATGCATTTCTTTGTGGAGTGACCATGAGTTCCACTAGAACTCGCACTATCGGCTCATATCTTTCTTGGCATCTGGTTTGTCGCTCTTCCAAGGCCACCTTACTTCCTTCCCATACCTGTCGAAACTTTTGACGAGTTCCGACACAGAAATATTGAAGTTGTAGGAATGGACTTTCAGGGGGAGAGCTGGGTTGTTCTTCCAATCTTGATTCTGGTCATAAGAGTTTATTACCTGACTTGGATCGCTTCGTCCCTTGGGATACGGTTGGTGTCGCATGTCGCATGTCGCATCGATGATCTAAAGATGACCTTCGGTCGACTCGATCAGGGCTTTGCACGATTATGTACCTTTGCACGATTCTGTATAGATCGCTTGACTGCTTTTTCTAGTCTTTGACTGTTAGCGAACTGAATTTTGAATGAATTGACTAGGTCGGCGAACGAAGCGATGAAACCCTATGGCAAATGCATAAGCCAAGTTAGTGCGGGTCCTGTGAGAGTCGTACCAAAACTTTTGCATATGACCACTTCGCGATTCCCTCTCGGGATAGAAATAGTCATTAATTTTTGCTTATAAATGGTAATGTGATCGTCGAGGTCCCCGGTCCCATCGTAGTTGGACATGTTAGAGACATGGAACTTCTTTGGGATCTCGACGCGTGCGATCGCCTGTACGAAAGGCGAGTCTTCGTATCCATTGATTGCCTCCTTAATCGGTTGCGGGACTCTTGGAATCCGAGCGATGCGGTCATCCAAAGCTTTCATATGCTCGCTGATAGCCTATTGTATGAGGGTTTGGAGATCCATTGTTGTGGTGACCTGCAAAGGGGCTACTTGAGTCTTTGCGGGCTAGGTTGTGGAAATTGGAGCGTTAGTCATGAAAGTATTGACTGGAGGAGGTTGAAACATGCCAATAGGCTGGGTAAAATTCTGGGTGGTCGCTGCTATGGGCGTCGAGATTGCTCCATCCATGTTGAGGCGTGTCGAGAGACCCTCAGTGTTGACCACGCGTCTTGATCCTCCTGGGGCCAAAGCGGCCGAATTCACCTGCGATTTCAAGAGTTCATTTTCACGAGTTAGTCGTGCAATTTCAGCTTCAGATTAAGCACTTAGGATTTCGGTTCTAGAGCGTTGTTGGGCTAGCTCTTCTTAGAGGATGCTCATGCTTTTCGCCAACTCTTGGATTTGGGTATCCAAGACCGGCGGTTAACGACGTCTTCGGCTTGGTTTGCGACCAGGGTGCCAGTCTGAACTTGGTCTTCAGTGGGGATCATGAAATTTCCGGAGCCGGCCTTGATCGGATGCGGGTTGGATTGTTGATTGGATCGTTGATTGGCTAGCTGCCCCACGGTGGGCGCCAAATTGTTTTGGGCAAAAAGAACGAACCGACCTTAATCACTTTAAATAGGGCAGCTAGACAATAATCAAGATTAAACCTATCTAGATAATCCAAATCAACGTAACAATGAAATAGACAAGAGCGACCAAATATAAAACAAGCTTATCTCCTTGGATTGGAAGGAAGATCGAACACGAAGGTCGTCTAAAATGTAATGGACTTCGATTGAGAATAATTTTCAATATGTAGAGCAATGGTGGTTTTACATCTTGTATTCAATGAGAGCTAATGAGTAAGTGTTCTTTACATCATAATTCATCACGTATTTAAACTAATCACAAGTTCGAATAGGCTTAACTGGCTCGTCCGAGATTTAGGGGGTCGTCATTATGCACGTTTGTTGAAGTCAAGATCTTCTCCAACGTTTATCTGGTACCAACATTCATCTCTTCTCGCGCTTGCCTTCTAGAAATAAACCAACCTCCAATTAATGGGCCGGTCAATGGGTCATCTAAAAATTGGAGCCAACAAGGTCCCTTATTCATGAACTTATATCATTATATATGTATAGTATTGTTTGATATTGTGTCATTATATGGCCCTAGTGATAGTGTGTGTCCCTGTCTTTCCTCCACCAATTTTAGGTCAATTGAAGTTCAAAGCTAGCTCATCAGCCAGACTAAAGCAAACATTTCATAGCCTCAAAATTGACTCTTTGTTGTCTAGACAGCTACGTTACACGGAAATAGGAACACATCAAAAAAGGAAACATCAACGACATATTGAGGAGAAAATGGAAACACTAGGATACGACAACATGATATATATGTTATTTTAAAGGTTTAAAGGACAAAAATAAATATATAACCAAATGATGTATAGAAATAACTATGTACAAGCAATTATATGTCATTTATTATAAGAAGTGCAAGAGAAATGAGCATTTTAACAACATGCTTCAAATCTTCGACTAGAGTACGGGACAACCATTAGGAACTTGGCTAAGAAGGAAAGGTCGAAAGGAGGGTCAAAAGAGTCAATGGTGCATTATCTTCCCGATGAAGAGATGATAAGCACTACTTTGTAGGGCTTAACTAAGAGTTATTAGAGGGTTTTATTGGTGCCATTCGGGTAGATTTAGACACATTCTTGTGCATGGCGTTTGGGGGCGAAGTCTGGTGTTCTTGAAGGTGTTTGAGCTGTTTTGGATATCATAGGAGACACTGGGGAAGGAAGCCACCAAAAGAAGACGCCAAGGAAGTGAAGAGGAGAGGTTAGGAGGCGAAGCCAAGGAGTGAAGGCCGAGCATTAACAGCGACCGCGGGCAAGGGTGCCGCGATCGCGGTTCCTCGGGACAAGTCGAGAATTATCCGCAGGCGCGAAGGGATGTGAAGAGCGCGGAGCCACAAGAGGCCGCGATCGCGGTCCATGGGCCGCAATCGCGGCCCATGGACCGCGATCTTATTGGTTTCTTTTCTTATTGGGCTAGGTCATTTGTTAGAAGGCCCTATATATACTCTCTTTAGTATTAGGTTTTGGGAGCTTGTTTTTGGGAGAATTTTCATTTCATCGTTGCCACTTTTCATACCTTTGGAGTTCATCATGTTTATGAGGAGCTAAGCCTCTTTTGCTTAGTCCGGTAATGGAAGCATAAGTTTATTCATCTGGTTGTGAGGTTTTGTTCCTATCTATCTTATCCTATTGAGTTATATCTTTTCTCTTGAGCAAATTCTTATTTTGATGTTTGTTGGTTTATCTAGATTGATCACCTAGGTTTGTTGCTTTCATTCATATTGCTAATACTAGGGAACTGTTGGGCTAACGCTCTAGTACGAGTAGCAAGCATGGATTTTTATCTGTCACTATGGAATTTATCTATGTAGAGAATTGATTACATGTTGAATGCTTCTGGTTGAGGTGTTATGTGTATCTTGGTTAATTCTTATGTGCATTGCTGCCTTTGGATTGAATCACTAGTGGTGCTAGGGTTATTCATTGGTAAGGGTTCTTAGGTTTGGTTGATCTTTGAATCTACCCAAGATCAGGACAGGAATAACCGAATAGGAAGATAGGGCATAATCAAGAAACAACCTTTGGATGGCTTATGTGGATATTACTTGGCTAAGTGTTTTCTCTCTTTGATATTTTCATCATATACTTTGTTGTGTTTGACTTAATTGTGACCAACCAACCTACAACTCCCCCTTCTTGTTACTATTACATGCGAACAACACATAGATTAATCCCTTCCTCTCTGTGGATTCGACATTTGCTTACCAGACTACATTAGTTAGGTTTTGCTAGGATTTTATTT
This sequence comes from Rheum nobile, assembly GCA_027886185.1. Lineage (NCBI taxonomy): Eukaryota > Viridiplantae > Streptophyta > Magnoliopsida > Caryophyllales > Polygonaceae > Rheum > Rheum nobile. The sequence continues at coordinate 340,641 of WOAB01000235.1, read as the reverse complement.
GATTGATTAGGTGATACGACTTAAGCCTGCTATCAAGAGACAATGGTGCTTGAACGATCAAGAATGGTCGCTTTGTTAGGAAATAAGTTATCTTGTTCATATTAATATTATGTTCTAGCTATAATATCTATCCTCTTAGCATATTAATTTTATAGCACACTAGGGTTTCTATCTAGCACATGTCTCTGGTAGATAGTGATGTGATCGATCCCGTGAGGCAAGATCACTATGGACTTGGATCATTGCTCTTCCAAGCAAGCACACTTGACTCCTTCTTCTTCAAGAACTCCTTCGAGGAAATAACATTATGTTTCCTTTTCTTGAGTGTGACGGATCAAACTCTAGTGGCAGATGGGTGGAGGGATTCAACGTGATTAATACCTGAGGTGGTGGAAGGAGGCCAACGTGGTGGCTCCTTAGAGAACTTCGTATTCAACTAAGCCAATTTGGGGGAAGCCAAGCGATAAACATTCACTGACTCTCAACTTGGTGTTTATCAAACTTAACTTGGAGATTACAATGAGAGTACATAAGTATTTATAGTTAAAACAAGAGAAAACTAGGGTTTACAAGGAAACCCTTATGGGCATGGGCCTAAGACATCAAGACCCGATCCATTATATCATTCTAAAATAGAAAAGCTAATCAAGTCTAGTAAAGCTATAAATAGTAAGGCAGACTTGGGGCAGAATCGTCAGATAACCCTCGAATGATCAAGGGTCGAGAGTGTGACCCAAAGTGGCTTGGCTCGGACCCAAAGCTTGTGATCATGCGGGTGACTAGAGATTGAGTATCTATGGCGATGCTTCTAGTATGAGCCCTAGTCATCGGCCCATCAGATGACACAATATGGAGGTCCTCTTTGTCTCTCGCCGTATGGGGGCATGCATGGAGTCATCATTCTCCCCTTCATAGATCCAAGAGTGTCCTTGCTTCGTCCTCATCATACTCAGGGGAAGTATATGGAGAGGGATCAGAAACATTTAAGCTCGGATGGGCACAATACTCGCCAAAAAGCTTAAGACGGTATGCATTGTTACCAAGGCGTTCCAAAACGCGGAATGGTCCATCCCCATGAGGATCTAACTTGCTTTTGCGCTTGGTTGGAAAGCGTTCCTTGTGCAGATGGAGCCACACCAAGTCGCTCAATTCACCTTGGAGCTTGTATTGCTCATCTCATCGCTCAAGTTGCACACGGGTGTGCTCATGGAGGCTCTTGACAAACTCAGCACGGTCAAGATCGACCTATTGCGCTCTCGGTCTCGCTAAGCGGCCGTGGTGTCAAATCGAACGGCGAGGCTGGGTTGAGGCCATAGGCGACCTTGATTGGCGTCTTCTTGGTCGCCGAATGCATGGACCTACTATAAGCAAATTCTAAATAAGGCAAACAATCTTCCCACCTGTAGATGTTAGCTTTCAACATAGTGCGCGATAAGGCGCCAATAGTATGATTGCTCACTTTAGTTTGACCATCCTTTTGGGGGTGGCAACTAGTTGAGAAAAGAAGGCATGTCCCCAATTTGAGTTAAAGAGTCTTCCAAAAGTGACTCACAAACGATAGGACAAAAACCTACCCACAAGTGTATGAGATCAGTTGTAGCTTTTCAAGTATCGTTCCTACGAGGACTATGTAGTATCGTTTGTATCTTAAACCAGTAAGCTAAGCCAAAAGATTGGAATTTTTGTTGAACTAATAACTAAAATCAAGAAACAAATGCAAGTGATGATTGTAGTTGATGGAGGGAAGTTTCCAAGGCAAGAGATGTCCGCAACTATGTTTCAGTAGACTTAACTAGATAAGTGTCTATATTTAGTCTGTCTTTGTTGAAGGTAACTATCTTAGGTAATTACTAACACCTCTCGAATGATAGTAAATGTGCCTAGATTCAATTAACATCCAATCTCGTGACTTGCTAATCAAGATCTAAACTCTTTTAGCACTTAGAATCTAAGGTCAAACTGAATTAACATCTACTCTCGTGACTTGCTAAATCCAACCTAATATTAGGGTTTCTATGATAGTAATTAATCCATAGGAAAATTTAAGACGCTCTCGCAATAATAAAATAGCAGGTTCAATTCCTAGGACTCCAATAGAAGTCATTACCTCTCGGTCTCAAACTTTATCTAATTACCAATTAATGTTTTTACATCTTGGTTGCAAACCCTAATAGGATCCAATTTTCATAACCTAATACGGGCATTAAGCATCTAGGAACGAATTAACAAAGTTTCAGATTTCCATTCAGGCAAATATCAAACAAGTGATGAATAGTCTGTCCCGCTCTCTCTCGGAAACCTCTCTTTTGGCGATTTCTTGCCGGTGAAGATAACCAACGGTTTGGCTAATTCAGTGGTGATTGATCGTGCATGAGCTCTCCGGTGGGCGTGAAGACCAGATTCATGGCGAAGACAGGGCGTGGTGGTGGTTCGAAGACTGTTTCATCGACAATCTCTTCTGAGCGGAGCAAAACAGATCAGCCGGCGGCGATGAGGTCAGATTCTCCGATTTCGAAAGTTTTTCTGAATTCGACTGAGAATCTGAATTCTAATTCACATAACCGTGCTAATCTGGAGAATCTGATTGTGAAAAGTGCTGGAAAACATTTTGTTGGCCCTAATTCAGCGAATCGAGAAGCCGATCTGGAGAATTTGTCTCTGGCTAATTCGTTGAAGCAAGTCAATGAGGGGAGTTCTGGTAATGTGATTGATCTCGAAACTGTGGTAGATCTCCCTACTACGAAATCCCTAGAGCAGAAAGTAGCGAAGAATTCTAGGATGAAATCGACATTGCATAAACTTGAGCTTATTGAGATCGATGATAAGGAAATATATGAATTCTCTGATGAAGAGGTGAAGAATGAGGTTGATATTTGGAAATTCTCGATGATTGGAGGGATAATGGGAAAGCAAATCTCGATGGAAGAGATGAAGTGCTTTATGAAAGAGAATTGGGGGAACTCAACTGCGGAAGTGCAAGTTCAGAGCAATGGAATATGGACATTTCGATTTAATTGTCAAGAGCATATGGAGTGGGTTGAGGATCATGGACCCTGGCTAGTGGACGGTATCAGACCTTTGGCTCTAATGAGATGGCTCCCAGGTACTGCAGTTGCTTGGTCCAGTTTTGAATCTGTTCCAGCCTGGGTTCAGATTCGGAATCTTGACCCTATCTTCTTCTCCAGTCATATGTTGAGTATAATTGCAAGTATGATTGGTATACCTATAGGTATGGATGACTTTACTGCGACTGGAAGTAATGTTTCTTATGCAAGGCTCTTGATAAAGGTAAAGGTTAAAGACATTCAAAGGGAAGCAGTGATACTCAAAGGCCCGGATGGTAGAATTTACAAATACAAAATATGGTTTGAGTGGGTTCCATGGTGTTGCGCTTGTTGCAATGTTTTTGGGCACAATGAAAGGAAATGTTGGCATCAAAAGAGACAGAAGGAGGCTCAGAAGAATGGAAGTAATCTGGCAGTGGCACAGGGAGGAAAGGTATGGGTAAGGAAGGCTAATTCTGACTCATTGATTCATGATCCTGTTGAAATTGAAAGTACTAAAGGTCATGATGGAGAAGATGCTTTGACTGGTGGAAAGACTAGAGACAATGAGCAACGTAAGCAGAAGACTAATGAGATATTGAGGCCTCCTCAGAAACAAAAAAACAAAAAGGGAAGCAGAGAGCTCAAACTTATAGCTCAATTGTTCAGAGTTCTCAGGCAGATAGAAGCCTTACCTCTTCAGGGATTGGGAGTGGTAGCAGCTCCATGGGCAATCCTAATGACTGAGCTTTGTTTTGGTGCTTGGAATACTAGGGGGTGCTGCTCTTCCCCTAGGATTAGGATGGTTAGAGATATGGTTAGAAAGAATAAACTGAGTTTAGTTGCTTTTCTTGAAACTAAAGTTCCTTTGAATAAAGAGCTGGATGTGGCCAGTCGACTTATCAAAAATTGGCCTTTTGTTACTAACAGTTCTCCTCTGGAGAGAGGGAGGATATAGGTGACTTGGGACTCAGCTATAGTGGATGTCTTGGTTCATTCTTTCTCTAGACAGTTGGCTCATTGTACCATTGCTAGCAAGGATGGGCAGCTCTCTTTCTTTGCATCTTTTGTCTATGCATCAAATGCTCAGAATGGGAGACTTGATCTCTGGAGGGAATTGGAAAGTATTTCGCAAACTATCACAGGGCCTTGGACGATAGTTGGTGATTTCAACTGTGTCCTAAATTCTGGAGAGAAGTTATCCTTTAGACATAATTTCAGAGTTGGCAATGAACTAACTTATGTTCTGGAATAGTTAAATGTTCAGGATCATGTGTTTTCTGGGGCCAAATATACATGGAGCAACCAACAAGAAGGTGTGGACAGGATTGCTTGCAAGCTGGACAGGATGTTGATCAACAATGAATGGGAAATTGCTTTTCCTGCTTCTAGAGTTTTTTTCTCTGACCCTTGTATTTCAGACCATTCTCCTTGTGTGGTGCAGGTTAACCCTACTCAAGGCTTTAAGAAGATTCCTTTTAAGTTTAGGAACTTCTGGACTGAAGAGGATGATTATGTTGATCTTGTTAAGAATGTTTGGCAAAGGCCTATCCAAGGAACTGCTCAGTTTGTGGTTGCTGAGAAATTAAAAAGAGTTAAAACTGAGTTGAAAAAGTGGCAGAAAGGGAGATTCAGGAAGCTTGAAGTTATGGTTGATGAGTGTGTTGACAAACTTAAAGTAGCAAATGATGATCTTCAAAATGATTTCTTCAGTGTTGTACATCAGAAAGCTGTTATGGAGGCTAAGGATGCTCTTGATCTTAGACTTGCATAGTTGAATAGCTTCATTGCCCAGAGAGCTAAGATTGACTGGATCAAATTGGGGGAGGAAACCTCTTCTATTTTTTATAATGGCATAAAAGCTAGTAAGGCAAGCTGTACTATCTTCACTTTGAAAGATAGTAATGGGAATTCACTGGATACTCAAGCAGAGATAGAAAGAGAAGTGCTTGATTTCTACATTAGTCTTTTTGGAAGGGCTACTCCTCAAGTTAGTCTGAATTTTGAGAGATATGGAGGTGCTAAAATTAGTGATGATAGCCATGAGAGCTTATGTGAAGTTCCTACTCCTCAAGTTATAAGAGATGTTGTCTTTAGTTTGGGAAATCAGAAATCTCCTGCACCATATGGATTTGGCAGTTGGTTCTTCAAGCAGGGCTGGGACATGATTAAGGAAGATGTTTGTGCTGCTACAAGAGAGTTATTCAGTAGAGGAAGACTACTTAGGCAAACAAATGCTACATTTGTTTGCCTCATTCCTAAGGTCACTCATCCCTTCTTGGTGAAAGAATTCAGGCCAATATCTTGTTGCAATACTATGTTGAAAATCATTTCTAAAGTCTTAGTCAAGAAATTAAGACCCTTCCTAGATGATATCATTTCCATAAATCAGGGTGCTTTTGTTCCTGGAAGGTCTATAGCTCATAACATGGTGGTTGCTGGGGAGTTGGTGAGAGGTTATGACAGTACCATCACCTCTCCAAGATGTATGTTGCAGATAGATCTTCAGAAAGCTTATGACTGTGTGTCTTGGAATTATCTGGAACATTGCCTTTTGTTCCTCAATATTCCTAGGCAACTGATATCTTGGATTATGGAGTGTGTAAGCACTCCTTGCTTCTCAGTTATTATAAATGGAGAAGCAAGAGGTTTTTTTAAAGGGAAGAGAGGATTGAGACAAGGTGACCCTCTTTCTCCCTTCCTCTTTGTCATTGTCATGGAGGTTTTTTCTAGGAAGATGAAGTTGATGAGCACAAATAGAGAATTTAGATTCCACCCAAAGTGTAAACAACTTCAACTTACAAATATTGTATTTGCTGATGATCTCTTAATCTTTTGTAAGCCAACTTTTCCATCTCTGAAGCTGATCAAACACTGCTTGACTGAGTTTGGTGAGGAATCAGGTTTGATAGCTAACCCTGCTAAGTCTAAGGTTTTCTTTGGTGGTTTGAATGATGTCAGAAAGAGAGAATGCTTAGAGATTCTTAATTTTAGTCAAGGAACTTTCCCTGTTAAATATCTTGGAGCTCCTTTGCACTCTAAGAAGCTGCTGGTTGGTGTTTATGATCCTCTTCTGAATAAAATTAAGAATGTGATTCAGAATAGAAGTGCTACGAAAGTGTCTTATGCAGGAAGAGCCCAAATTATCAGAGCTATCCTTGAAGAAGTTGTGTCTTTTTGGATGAAAGTTATCTTCATTCCTAAGAAGATCATCAAGAAGATAAACTCTATTTGTAGAGCTTTTCTCTGGTCTGGTGAGGTTGAGAGCAAGAGGTGTCTTGTTGTTTGGAGTGAGGTTTGTAGACCTTTTTCAGAAGAGGGGCTGAACTTCAAGGAATTGCTCTCATGGAATGATACTTTAATGTTTCATCTCATTTTTTACTTGTGTAAGGATAAGGTGAATATGTGGACTGTGTGGGCTAAGAAACATCTTACTAAGGATGTCCCAATCTGGAATGTGGAGGCTAGCACATGCATCTCAGCAATGTGGAAGCACCTAATGATTATTAAGAATAAGATCATGGAGCATGAGGGTGTGAATATCACTGATGTTTTTTTTCTATCCAAGAAGAATGGGAAGATGGATAGCCAAGCTCTCTATAACATGCTTAGGAATCATTCCCAGGAACAGCCTTGGTGTAAGGTCTTATGGGAAGGTGTTCATCCAAGGAAATGGAGTGTTATCTGCTGGTTGGAAACTCTTGGTCGACTCCCAACAGCAATTAAACTACACAGATGGGGTGTCATTCCTTCAGCAAGATGTGTGCTATGTCATGAAGCTGATGAGGATGAAGATCATTTATGGTTTGATTGCTCAGTTGTGCAGGAGGTCACCCAGATTGTCATGCATTGGCAAGGGGTCAGAACTAGGAAGAGAAGGCTGATTGAATGGTGGGACTGGTTTGCTCAGTGTAATCAGAGAAACAACAACATCTTCCTAAGTAAGCTTCTAGCTTTGACTGGTATAGTCTACAATACCTGGAGGATGAGGAATGAAGCTATCTTTAGAAGGAATAGAGCAGGTAATGCAGTCCATTGTGCAGCAGCAATGATTGAGGATTGCAAGATGAGGATCCTGCACAAGATGAAGATCTCAGGGAGAAGAGGAAGGGCTTTAAGGAGAAGGCTTCGATTGTGATGTTGCTGTTGTCTGTCCTGTTTTTGTTGCTTTGGTTTATTTTGCTGATGTCTTGTTGCTTTTCTGGCTGTGTGTGGCCTTGTTGTTTTGGTTTGTGTTTGGTTGTGTTTTTGGCTGTCTTGTTAGTTGTTTTGTGTTGTTCTTTGTTTTTGGTTGTTGTTTGTTTTTGGTTGTTGTTGTTTGTTTTTGTTATGCATTAGTGTGTGTAAATAGGACGTTGGGCCTTTTTCCTAACCTATCAATACAATTTATCATTTGGCTAAAAAAAAATATCAAACAAGTCTACCTACGCATAGTTGGGATCACCCCAACCCTAGAAATATGGAAATTAGCTAGACATGCTTGGAGAAACAATCAAAGACATCATGTAAACAAAATAAATCATTCAACTAAATTAGAGGAAGATAAATACTTGATCCAATCAGGGAAACAATCTCAAATCTTCAGAGATCTTCAATAGAACTCCAAAAACACCTAGGGCTAGAGAGAGTGGCAGAGGGAAGCAGAAAAGAACATAAGAGGCTGCCAAAAAACCCTAGAGAAAGTATTTATACCATCCTAAAATAACAAAGGGTCAAAAAATAATAAATCGGGTCCGCGGGGCATCGGCATAGTTTGTGACAGACCTGCACGGTTTGTCATAAATTGTGAAGAATTAGATAAAATCATCAGGGGGCGCGGCACGGTTTGTGGCTCGATTTGTCACATACCGTGCCACTTTACAGAACCTTATTCATGGACTCAGCAAGGGAGCACGTTTTAGGACAGATTGGCACGGTTTGTAGCAAACCGTGCTGAAACTAGCACATGCGACACAATTTTGGAATTGCTACAACTTTCGATTCTATTGTCCAAACACGCTGAAAGTTGGAGGTGCTTTAGGTGACTTTTTTATCGTTAATATGGAGTTTGAATCACTTAATTCGGAGTTACGGATAAAACGTTATGCTTCACCAAAGACAGGACATAAAAATAGATCTCTTGCGCACCAAGGCAAGTTCTTCGTCGTCGTTCATCTTTGTATTCGACCGTGCACAACTCCTATGACATCCATGTCTCGTGATGCACCTTCGTTGCCCGCTAAAGTACCTGAAAACATGCAAAGACTCGAGTAGACATCCAAACTAATGAAGCAATACAACTAGCTTTAAATGCAAGATAATAAACGTGAAAATGCCTAAATTATAGCCTAAATGCATGTCCTAAATATGTATGAAATAAATGTTATCAAATTCCCCAAAGCTTAACCCTTGCTTGTCCTCAAGCAAGTAGACAATCTATAAATCCACAAAATATGCCAAGGTTGTTTCTACCCGACAAGTGAGCAATGATGATGAGAGTCCAAACACAAGACAAGTGCAATCATAGCATGCTTTGCAACCAATGATATCAATGTAGTTAGTTCCTCAACTCTAAACCTCACTAGGATAACGAAATGAAGTCACTCTCACTCATGTGTTTAGGTTTCTGTTTCGCTCAATTCTCTACTTTGAATGCTAAACTACAATAGGCTTGCAAAAATGTCCTAAATCTCCACCACAGAAGACCATGTACATAACAAATATCATGAGGGATTTATAGGGTTGTAATGGGGCCAAGGTATAGGAATAAGCAAGGATATATTTAGGCCATGTGGTGCTAAATCCGGGGAAAAGAATTACCAAGACCACACCAAGCTTAAAACAATCATTCACATCCAATTTTGTTCTTCAAACCCATACAACAAAACCCTTTTATGCTAAATTGTCTCCTTTCTTTTCTTGGTTTGCTTCTTCTTCTTCTTCGTGGTTTTTATTCTTTTTTTTCTTCTCTTTTTTATTCTTTTATGTTTTGAATAATAAAGACAAGGAAAAAGAAATGAGAGCAGTACATGACAAGATCATATCCAACCACTATTATACGCAACCTCCCACAAGCTTGGCTCTAGTCCACACTAGCAAGACATGTCAACTATCCTAATCCCCGAATGGGAAGGATGAATAATTAGGCTCGATATGCTTTTGTGGAACTTCCAAATAAAAGGGAAATTAAGGCTCAAAAGGCTTCAAGCAAAGGAAAACATATACAGGGTGGCCAAGGATAAAGGGTTAAAATGAATCAATGCCTCAATCATATTATTGTCATGCACATAAATCTTAAATACAGCCTTGAAAAAGGTATTGAAGCAAGTTCTAGAGTTAGCAAGCAAAGAGAGATTCACACACAGAGGAAAAGAGAGGACTCGCACATAAATAGTCCTAAAAAGGCCGAAATCTAAACGACATTTTGTCTAGAGTGTTGGTCCTAACACATCTCAATCAAAGGTCACATGCTCACGTCAATTTTCTAAGGTTCAAGCCCTCACAATCATGCGCATAATGCAATTGCAATATCAACAACCAAAACATATTGAGAGGAATCATAAATCTTGCGTTACAAGAAAAACAACCAGAGGAAATCAAGCAAAAGGGTCAAATCAAACATCCATAATGCATTGCATGGAAACAAGTTAATAAAAATGTAAAAACAACGAAAGTAAATGCAACTAAATCTAAGATGAACATGCATCTAAAATGAACATGCAAGTCTACATGTGAATTGCTTATCCCCATGCTAAACCCTACATTGTCCCAATGTAGAAAAATAACAAAAGAGAAAGAAACTCACACAGTCAGTCCACTTGGGTTGCCTCCCAAACAACGCTTTCTTAAGGTCGTTAGCTTCACCTCCCACCACTTTTAAGTACTCAGATCGGGAGGGTCGGTGGTACCCTGCTTGATCGGATCGGGCGTAACAATATATTTCAGGCGATGACTCTACACTTTGAACTTTCTTGAGTTTGCCATAACTCAATTGTCCCTCCTCTCAGCACTCGAGTCACCCGATATCGTCCTGACCATCTTGTCCCCTTGGGACCTGGAAACATGTTAGACTTCTCATGGGATAACAACACCATATTTCCACTCTTGAACTCATCCTTGTTTTTAGCCTTCTTCCTTTTCTTTAGACTTCTCATGGGATAACAATGCCATATATGATCTCATCTTGTCAGAGATCAACCTCAATCTTACAGAAGGTACCAGTGATAGGAGTTGGTAGAGTGTCTCTATATATCTCAAGGAAGTAATCCTTGCAATATTTATACTCAATCTTCTCTTCCCCTATTGTGAAAAAATGCTTCCCATTCTTGACATCAATATTAGCCTCAACAGTGGCTAAAAATGGTCTCCCAAGGATGATGGGAGTCTTATCACTAACCTCCATATCAAGTATCAAAAAATCTCATGGTATGAAAAACTTTCCCACTTTCACATGGACATTTTCTACTATGCCAACAAGATAAGTAACAAACCTATCAGCCATAAGGAGACGCATCTTGGATGGCACAGGCTCACCTAAATTCAGTTCTTTGCTGATTGACAAAGGACACTAGACCCGAGATCACAGAGATAATTATAAGTCAGATTGCCAAAAAATGCAGGGATAAAGAATTCACCCGAATCTTGTAGTTTCTTTGGCATCTTTTCAGCATAATCCATTGTCAGGGCCACAGTCTCATAATCCTCAAGCCTTCTCTTCTTGATCAAAATCTCTTTCAGAAACTTAGCATACACATGCATTTGAGTGAGGACATATGCGAAATGTATGTCAACATACAACTTCTTCATCATCTCCATAAACTTCACAAATTGGTGCTCTAGTTGTATCTGAATCTTTCTCTGAGGAAAAGGCATAGGTGGCTTGTATGGCGGGGGAGCAACATACTTGGGTTCTTCTTCTTGTGGCTTCTCCATAGGCTCTATGACCGCTTCTTTTTCTCTTGGACGAGGCTTTTCCAACTGTTTTTCATCACTCAGAGTGACAACCCTGCAATGCTTCCTAGGGTTCACTTCAGGTTGACCAGGAAGTTGACCAGCCGACCTAGGAACATTCATAGCAATTTGGGCCAACTGACTCTCAAGATGGTCCATCCTCTTAGGCAAGCTCTCGAAGCTGTCAACCTTCTTAGACAAGGCTTCCAACTGAGAAGCCATATTCCCCTGAATTTTAGCTATTTCCCTCAACACAATCTCAAGTGTAGAGTTCTCAAATGATTGAACGAGAGCTTGATGAGCATTTTCATTCTTGTAGGAGAAGTTTGGATGATTCCTCCACCCAAGATTATATGTATTGGAATACGAATTATTCCTAGGACCTTCGTTGAAGTTGTTCATGTAGTTTACCTCTCCGTGAGACTCATTCTGGGAAGCAAAGAGGTGACATGATGATATTGTATGGTCACCCTCTCCACAAAACTGACAGGCTACACCAGAAACAGCCTGCGTGGATTGCCCTGCACTTTGTTCCTGAGACTTTTGCACTAACAGATTCAACCCTTTGATCTCTTGTGCCATAACATCTATTTGAGCATGTTGGTGTGTCTCAGAGCTAACCTTATACATTCCTGCATGCTTCTCAGAACTTGAAGTAGAGCGAGGATCACTGTAATAATGAGAGTGTTGAGCAGTACCCACAATCAAGTCCCAAACATCATCAACTTCCATACTCATGATTCTTCCACCCGCTGAAGCATCAATAATTAGCCTGGTAGAACTGTCAACAACGTTGTAGAAGACACGCAGCAAGGTCCATTTTTGTTGCCCATGGTGGGGGCACAGCATCAGCAATTCCTTGAATCTTTCCCACCCCTCATAAAGAGACTCGTCATCCTTCATCTTGAATGCAAAAATCTAATTCCTCATCTCAACAGTCTTCTTTGGTGGAAAGTATTTGTTGAGGAATGCTTTTGTTATCTCGTCCCAAGTTGTTATCGAGCCAAGAGGTAGGTCCTTGAACCAAGTTTTGGCCCTGTCTCATAGAGAGAATGAAAAGGATTGCAGAAAAAGCACATCTTGGGACACTTCATGGATCTTCACATTATCCATCAACTCAGTAAAGTTGGTGTAGATTCTCAGAAGGAAGACCTCCAACCTGATTCTGCTGGACCTTGTTGATATGGGAGGGTTTCAGCTAAAAGTTATGACCTTGTACTAGAGGTCAGATCACACTAGAAATAGGACCAAGGTCATTTGGCATCACATAATCACCAAGCGTCATGCGTGGTTCTTGAACTTCCAGAGGAGGATCGTTTCCCACTTTGTTGTCACCAATTGTTTGTTCTCTGGCTTCGCATTGTTGTCTTCTTCTAGAACGAAAAGTATGCTCAGGTTCGGATTCATAGTCGTTGAGATTACCAGCGCTCAGGACTCTTTGCATTAAAGAAAACAAGCTTGAAAGCAAAGCAACAAAAAATACGATAAAAAATAAAACAATGACTTAGTCGAACCAGTGTAGGAAAACAACCGATACTACCAATAGTCCCTGGCAACGACGCCAAAACCTGGATAGGACAAAAACCTATCCACAAGCGTATGAGATCAGTTGTAGCTTTTCAAGTATCGTTCCCACGAGTACTATGTAGTATCTTTTGTATCTTAAACCAGTAAGCTATACCAAAAGATAGGAATTTTTGCTAAACTAATAACTAAAATCAAGAAAACAAATGCAAGTGATGATTGTAATTGATGGAGGGAAGTTTCCAAGGCAAGGGATCTCCGCAACTATGCTTTAGTAGACTGAACTAGATAAATATTTGAATTTAGTTTGTCTTTGTTGAAGGTAACTATCTTAGGTAATTACTAATTCCTCTCGGATGATAGTAAATGTGCCTAGATTCAATTAACATCCACTCTTGTGACTTGCTAATCAAGATCTAAACACTTTGGGCACTTAGAATCTAAGGTCAAACTGAATCAACATCCACTCTCGTGACTTGCTATATCCAACCTAGTCTTAGGGTTTCTATGATAGTTATTAATCCACAAGAGAGATTAAGATGCTCTCGCAGTAATAAAATCTCAGATTTAATTCCTAGGACTCCAATAGAAGTCATTACCTCTCGGTCTCAAACTCTATCTGATTACCTATGAACGTTTTTACCTCTCGGTTGCAAACCCTAATAGGATCCAATTCACATAAGCTAATATGGGCATTAAGCATCTAGGAATGAATCAACAAAGTTTCAGATTTCCATTCAGGCAAATATCAAACAAGTCTACCTACGCATAGTTGGGATCACCCCAACCCTAGAAATATGGAAATTAGCCCGACATGCTTGAAGAAACAATCAAAGACATCATATGAACAAAAGAAATCATTCAACTAAATTAGAGGAAGAGAAATACTTGATCCAATCAGGGAAACAATCTCAAATCTTCAGAGAGCTTCAATAGAACTGCAAAAACACCTAGGGCTAGAGAGAGTGGCAAAGAGAGGCAGAAAAGAACATAAGAGGCTGCCAAAAAAACCCTAGAGAAAGTATTTATACCATCCTAAAATAACAAAGGGTCAAAAAATAATAAATCGTGTCCATGGGGCATCGGCGCGGTTTGTGACAGACTGGCACGGTTTGTTACAAACCGTGCAGTATTACATAAACTCATCAGGGGGCGTGGCACGGTTTGTGACTCGGTTTGTTACATACCGTGCCACTTTACCAAAGCTCATTTTTTGACTCAACGAGGGTGCACGGTTTAGGACAGGTTGGCACGGTTTGTAGCAAACCGTTCCGAAACTAGCACATGCGACACATTTTTGGAATTGCTACAACTTTCGATTCTCTTGTCAAAATGCGTTGAAAGTTGGAGGAGCTTTATCTGACTTCTTGATATTTAATATGTCATTGGAATCACTCAATTCTGAGTTACGGATCAAAAGTTATGCTTCACCAAAGACAGGACATAAAACAAAGATCTCTTGCGCGCCGAGACGAGTTCTTCGTCGTCGTTCATCTTTGTATTCGACCGTGCACAACTCCTATGACGTCCATATCTCGTGATGCACCTCCATTGCCCTCTAAAGTAACTGAAAACATGCAAAGACTCGAGTAGACATCCAAATTAAGGAAAGCAATGCAACTAGCTATAAATGTAAGATAATAAACGTGAAAATGCCTACATTATAGCCTAAATGCATGTCCTAAATATGTATGAAATGGATGTTATCAAATTCCCCCAAGCTTAACCCTTGCTTGTCCTCAAGCAAGTACACAATCTATAAATCCACAAAATATGCCAAGGTTGTTTCTACCTAAAAGACAAATGAGCAATGATCATGAGAGTCCAAACACAAGACAAGTGAGCAATGATCATAAGAGTCCAAACACAAGATAAGTGTCTGAATTTAGTCTGTCTTTGTTGAAGGTAACTATCGTAGGTAATTACTAATTCCTCTTCGATGATAGTAAATGTGCCTAGATTCAATTAACATCCACTCTTGTGACTTACTAATCAAGATCTAAACCCTTTGGGCACTTAGAATCTAAGGTCAAACTGAATCAACATCCACTCTCGTGACTTGCTAGATCCAACCTAGTCTTAGGGTTTCTATGATAGTTATTAATCCACATGAGAGATTAAGACGCTCTCGCAGTAATAAAATCTCAGGTTTAATTCCTAGGACTCCAATAGAAGTCATTACCTCTCGGTCTCAAACTCTATCTGATTACCTATGAACGTTTTTACATCTCGGTTGCAAACCCTAATAGGATCCAATTCACGTAAGCTAATATGGGCATTAAGCATCTAGGAATGAATCAATAAAGTTTCAAATTTTCATTCAGGCAAATATCAAACAAGTCTACCTACGCATAGTTGGGATCACCCCAACCCTAAAATATGGAAATTAGCCAGACATGCTTGGAGAAACAATCAAAGACATCATATGAACAAAAGAAATCATTCAACTAAATTAGAGGAAGATAAATACTTGATCCAATCAAGGAAACAATATCAAATCTTCAGAGATCTTCAATAGAACTCCAAAAACACCTAGTGTTAGAGAGAGTGGCAAAGGGAAGAAAAAAAGAACATAAGAGGCTGTAAAAAACCCTAGAGAAAGTATTTATACCATCCTAAAATAACAAAGGGTCGAAGTATAATAAATCGGGTCCACGGGGCATCGGCATACTTTGTGACAGACCAACACGGTTTGTCATAAACAGTGAAGAATTAGAGAAACTCATCAGGGGGGGCGACATAGTTTGTGGCTCGGTTTGTCACATACCGTGCCACATTACAGAACCTCATTCATGGACTCAGCAAAGGAGCACAGTTTATGACAGATTGGCACGGTTTGTAGCAAACCGTGCTGAAACTAGCACATGCGACACGATTTGGGAATTGCTACAACCTTCTATTCTCTTGTCCAAACGCTCTTAACGTTGGATGAGCTTTAGTTGACGTCTTGATCTTTAATACGGCGTTGGAATCACTCAATTCGGAGTTACAGATCAAAAGTTATGCTTCACCGAAGACAGGACATAAAAAATAGATCTCTTGCTCGCCAAGGCGAGTTCTTCATCGTCGTTCATCTTTGTATTCGACCGTGCACAACTCCTATGATGTCCATGTCTCGTGATGCACCTCCGTTGCCCGCTAAAGTACCTAAAAACATACAAAGACTCAAGTAGACATCCAAACTAATGAAGCAATACAACTGGTTATAAATGCAAGATAATAAACGTGAAAATGCCTAAATTATAGCCTTAATGCATCTCCTAAATATGTGTGAAATGGATGTTATAAAATTCTCACAAGCTTAACCCTTGCTTGTCCTCAAGCAAGTACATAATCTATAAATCCACAAAATATGCCAGGGTTATTTCTACCTAAAAGACAAGTGAGCAATGATCATGAGAGTCCAAACACAAGACAAGTGCAATCATAGCATGCTTTGCAACCAATGATATCAATGTAGTTAGTTCCTCAGCTCTAAACCTCACTATGATAAAGAAATGAAGTCACTCCCACTCATGTGTTTAGGTTTGTGTTTCGCTCAATTCTGTACTTTGAATGATAAACTACAATAGGCTTGCAACAATGTCCTAAATCTCCACCACGAAAGACCATGTACATAACAAAAATCATGAGGGCTTTATAGGGTTTTAACGGGGCCAAGGTATAGGAATACAGCAAGGACATATTTAGGCCATGTGGGGCTAAATACGGGAAAAATAATTACCAAGACGATACCAAGCTTAAAACAATCCTTCACATCCAATTTTGTTCTTCAAACCCTTACAACAAAACCCTTTTATGCTAAATTGTCTCCTTTCTTTTCTTTGTTTGTTTCTTCTTCTTTGTGGTTTTTATTCTTTTTTTTTTAATAATAAAGACAAGGAAAAAGAAAGGAGAGCACTACATGACAAGATCATATCCAACCACTATTATACGCAACCTCCCCCAAGCTTGGCTCTAGTCCACACTTGCAAGACTTGTCAAATATCCTAATCCCCGGATGGGTAGGATGAATAATTAGGCTCGGTATGCTTATGTGGAGCTTCCAAATAAAAGGGAAATTAAGGCTCAAAAGGCTTCCAGCAGAGGAAAACATATACAGGGTGGCCAAGGATAAAGGGTTAAAACGAATCAATGCCTCAATCATATTATTGTCATGCACATAAATCATAAATACAGCCTTGAAAAAGGTACTGAAGCAAGTTCTCGAGTTAGCAAGCAAAGAGAGATTCACACACAGAGGAAAAGAGAGGACTCGCACATAAATAGTTCTAAAAAGACCGAAATCTCAATGGCATTTTGTCTAGAGTGTTGGTCCTAACACATCTCAATCAAAGGTCACATGCTCACGTCAATTGTCTAAGGTTCAAGCCCTCATAATCATGCGCATAATGCAACTGTAATATCAACAACCAAAACATATTGAGAGGATTCATGAATCTTGCTTTACAAGAAAACCAACCAGAGGAAATCTAGCAAAATGGTCAAATCAAACATCCATAATGCAATGCATGGAAACAAGTTAATAAAAATGTAAAAACAACCAAAGTAAATGCAACTAAATCTAAGATGAACATGCATCTAAAATGAACATGCAAGTCTACATGTGAATTGCTTCCCCCATGCTAAACCCTACATTGTCCCAATGTAGAAAAATAACAAAAGAGAAAGAAACTCACAGAGTCATTCCACTTGGGTTGCCTCCCAAGCAATGCTTGCTTAAGGTCGTTAGCTTGACCTCCCACCACTTTCAAGTACTCGGATCAGGAGGGTCGGTGGTACCCTGCTTGATCGGATCGGGCGTAACAACAATTTCAGTCGATGACTCTGCACTTTGAACTTTCCTGAGTTTTTATTCCATAACTCAATTGTCCCTGCTCTCAGCACTCGAGTCACCCGATATGGTCTTGACCATCTTGTCCCCTTGGGACCTGGAAACATGTTAGACTTCTCATGGGATAACAACACCATATTTCCACTCTTGAACTCAGCCTTGTTTCTAGCCTTCTTTCTTTTCTTTGGAGTTCCCCTTTTCATTGCTTTAGCAGTCTCACCATCATCTAGGTCTGGGTCTCCCAAAGATATATCCAGTAGATGAGCAATGTCATATATGATCTCATCTTGTCCGGGATCAACCTCAATCTTACAGAAGGTACCAGTGATAGGAGTTGGTGGAGTGTCTCTATATATCTCAAGGAAGTAATCCTTGAAATATTTATACTCAATCTTCTCTTCCCCTATTGTGAAAGAAAGCTTCCCATTTTTATTTTTTTTAAAGTTTAAATGTAGATTTGTATTACAATGGATGGGGATATACAACCACACACAAGGTGTGTGTACAACAAGTTAGCAACAAAAGTCCTTACCAAGATGCTCGAAGACGAACTAACAAAAAGCCTATGAGCCAAAAGTGCCAATATTAACAAAAGCGAAAGCGCCAATATTAACAAAAGGCAAACCCAAGTTCACCATTCACATGAAGAGCATTAAACCAAGAGCCCGTGCTGCGTAAGTTTATGTCCGTCTGATTCCAGCGTGCAAGGATGCAGATTTTGGATAAAGCAATGATCGCAAGAGCACAAACATCATCCTATGGAGTCTTCTGCTAAAAAATAGCACGATACCGATAGTTCCATGTAAGGTAGATGAGATTAGAGAGTGTAGTACTAGTCACCTGAAAGATGAAGGATGATTTTCGGCTGCTATTTCCCATCCAGTCCAGCCAATCATTTAGATTCCCGAAACAGTTAGGAATCCTGAGCCACTTAACCACAATGTCACGAACCTTCTGAGTGAAGGTGCAGTTTCCCCATAGATGCTCGGTAGTTTTTGAACCCATTGAACATAGAATACAAGAGTCATCGGCAATAAGTCCCCACTTCTTCAGCCAAGCTCTAGTAGGCAAGCGTTGTTTAGCACCTAGCCAAGTGATAAAACCAGCCC
This sequence comes from Rheum nobile, assembly GCA_027886185.1. NCBI lineage: Eukaryota > Viridiplantae > Streptophyta > Magnoliopsida > Caryophyllales > Polygonaceae > Rheum > Rheum nobile. The sequence continues at coordinate 322,201 of WOAB01000235.1, read as the reverse complement.
TAGGAAGAGTAAGTTTCCCCCACACTACTTCATGCCAGCTAATCAGATCCCCTTTGGGCCAAATAAGTTCATAGATGGCTCTAGTGTTGAATTTACCATCCGTCTTGGACATCAAGGTAAGAAGGTTGTCCGGGGTGTTGAGCACCATTAGTTCCTCCTTGATCTCAAGGAGAGACTTCCAAAAGCTGCTGCCAATGCTTCTACTGTTAGTGTGCCATATGATGCTGCCCATTAGCACATAACTATCAATCCAAACTGTCCAGATGTTGTTACAGTCTGAAGCTAGTTCAAAAATAGATCGGGCAAGACACGCTTTGTTCCAGGACAATAGTTATTTTATCCCCAGGCCTCCCTCTTCTTTGTGCAAGCACACTTTATTCCAAGCAATCATATTCCTCTTCCCTCTTTCCTTACCAGACCACAGGAAACTGCGCATAATACTCATAATTCTCTCAACAACAGTAACTGGAAAGGAGAACACATTGGCCCAATAGGCTTGGATGCTGAATAGGACAGATTTAAGAATCTCCAGTCTACCTGCATAAGAGAAACAACGTGCAATCCAAGCTTGAATGCGTCAAGTGATTCTATTAATAACAGGAGAGTATTCGGCAATAGACAAGCTCTTCGAACCAATAGGTATTCCTAGATATCTGAAAGGGAGAGATCTGACCTCAAACTCCAAGATATTTCGAATGATTTCAGTAATAGTAGAAGTAACACCACCAAGAATTTTTTTGGATTTACCCAGATTAGCTGAGAGACCCGAATAAGCTTCAAACTCATCGAGGCCTTCTTTAAGGATGAGAACAGATTAAGGGTCCTCTCTATTGAAAAGCAAAAGATCATCCGCAAAGCATAAAAGAGTGATACCCAGCCTCTCACATTTCGGGTGAAAATTAAAGTCCTCATTCTGGGATTTAATCTTCAGAATTCTACCAAGAAACTCCATGGCGAGCACAAAAATATATGGCGACATAGGACACCCTTGCCGAATGCCTTTTTTCCCCGTAAAGAACCCCTTCAGGCTACCTTCGAGGTTGACAGAGAACTTTGCCGAAGAGATGCAAGTGTTAATTCTGTTGATGAATATAGAGGGGAAACCGAAAGCAGCCAGCATTCTAGAGATGAATTGATGAGATAGATTGTCAAAGGCCTTAGTAAGATCAATTTTGATTGCACACCTTGGGGATATATGATCCCGATTGTATCCTCTTAGAAGCTCTTGGGAGAGGAGGATGTTATGACGTATTGAACGCCCAGGAACAAATGCACTTTGGTTCTGCTCAACAAGATGTTGGACCGCCACCTTAAGCCTTCTAGCAATGGTACAGCATGAAATAAGCCATCTTAAGCCTTCTATCATTACCTCTCGATCTCAAACTTTATTTGATTACCAATTAACGTTTTTACCTCTCGGCTGCAAACCCTAATAGGATCCAATTCGCATAAGCTAATATGGGCATTAAGCATCTAGGAATGAATCAACAAAGTTTCAGATTTCCATTTAGGCAAATATCAAACAAGTCTACCTACGCATAGTTGGGATCACGCCAACCCTAGAAATATGGAAATTAGCCAGACATGCTTGGAGAAACAATCAAAGACATGATATGAACAAAAGAAATCATTCAACTAAATTAGAGGAAGACAAATACTTGATCCAATCAGGGAAATAATCTTAAATCTTCATAGATCTTCAATAGAACTCCAAAAATACCTAGGGCTAGAAAGAGTGGCAAAGGGAAACAGAAAAGAACATAAGAGGCTGCCAAAAAACCCTAGAGAAAGTATTTATACCGTCCTAAAATAACAAAGGGTCGAAAAATAATAAATCGGGTCCGCGGGGCATCGGCATAGTTTATGACAGACCAGCATAATTTGTCATAAACCGTAAAGAATTAGAGAAAATCATCAGGGGGCGCGGCACGGTTTATAGCTCGGTTTGTCACATACCGTGCCACTTTACAGAACCTCATTCAAGGACTCAACAATGGAGCACGGTTTAGGACAGATTGGCACGGTTTGTAGCAAACCGTGCCGAAACTAGCACAAGCGACACGATTTAGGAATTGCTACAACTTTCGATTTTGGAATTGCTACAACTTTTGGTTACGGATCAAAAGTTATGCTTCACCAAAGACAAGACATAAAACATAGATCTCTTGCGCGCCAAGGCGAGTTCTTCGTCGTCGTTCATCTTTGTATTCGACCATGCACAACTCCTATGACGTCCATGTCTCGTGATACACCTCTGTTGCCCGCTAAAGTACCTGAAAACATGCAAGACTCGAGTAGACATCCAAACTAATGAAAGCAATGCAACTAGCTATAAATGCAAGATAATAAACGTGAAAATGCCTAAATTATAGCATAAATGCATGTCCTAAATATGTATGAAATGGATGTTATAAACAAACTTAGCATCTTGATCCAAAACAATGCTACGAGTTATACCATGTAGCTTGACTAAATTTCAAAGAATAAAGTGCCACCTCTTGATCATTGTTGGTCATTTTGCAAGCTATAAAGTGAGCCATTTTGGAGAACCGATCCACTACCACAAAAATGGAGTTCCTCCCCTTCTTAGACATGGAACACCCCATCATGAAGTCCATAGAAACATCCTCTCATGGGGCCACCAGAATTGAAAAAGCGGTGTATAAGCCAAAGGGACTCAACTTGCTTTTGGCCTTATGGCATGTCACACAACTATTGCAAAATTTGGTGACATGGTCAAGCATTTTGGGCCAAAATAAGTGCTCCTTGAGCACGGCCAAGTCTTGGCTATGCCGAAGTGACCGCGCTCCTCATGGGCTTTTTGCTTAAGAAGTCTATGCATGAAGGAGTCGGGTATGCACAATTTGCCAGCTTTGTACAAAAACCCATTATCCACATAGAAGCCCTCAGATTCTCCCTTTTGTATGCACAAGTAAAAAATCTCACCAAAGAAAGCATCTTGTGCATACAACTCTTTAATATGAGAGAACCCAAGGATGTTGGTATCGTGTTGGGAGAGAAGAGTGTACCTCCGAGACAACGCTTCGGTAACCACATTTTCCTTTCCCTTCTTGTACTTCACAACATAGGGAAATGTCTCCATGAATTTGACCCATCGGGCATGGCGCCGGCCGAGATGCACTTGGCTCTTTAAGTACTTGAAAGCCTCATGGTCGGAATGGATCACAAACTCCTTCGACCAAAGGTAATGTTGCCATGTCTTTAAGACCCGAATCAAGGTGTAGAGCTCTTTGTCATAGGTCGGGTAGTTGAAAGTGGAACTAGTGAGCTTCTTATTGAAGTACACGATGGGGCGCCGATCTTGGAGAAGGGAACACCACCTTGGCCTTGGCTGGAGGCATCACATTCCACTTGAAGGGTTTTGGAAAAATCGGGCAATTGGAGCAAGGGGGTTGCATAGGCGATCCTTGATTATAGTGAACGCCGCCTCGTGGGCATCACTCCACTCCACCGTGGCTCCCTTTGTAATGTCTCACTTAAAATAGAAGGGTAAAATAGTAATTTTAAAGTGATAAAAATAAATGTTTTGTATTTATTTTATTTCTTTTTTGGGAGTAATTTAAATTTTCATGAACTTAGGTTTAAAGGATAGATTCTGATAATTTTGTGTACAAATTATCAATTGAGTAATAATGTAAGGTGTTAAAAAAAAATAAGTGCAACAATGGTTGTAATTTTAAAATTTAAATAATAATAAAGGTCATAGGAATTATTATGCTATCCATAAAGGGATAACATAATAATTTTCCTAAGTAAGTTATTCTTTAAGTTAAGGAGGGTTTAATTCATGATTAACTTTATGTTAATTATAATTTAGATAAAACTTATCAAATTTGACCTAGAATATTTAAATCAAATTTAATAAATTTTTGTTAAAGATTTAAGTATGGTTAAATTTACAGGAAAAATAACTTCAGCTTATTTTAGCCTAAAATTAAATTTTATAAATTTTAATTCTGGGTTAAAATAATAATACAAACTTAAAATATTAAATTGGACAACTTTTTAATTTATTAAAAGTTGAAATGACATTTTTGCCACAAACCCAAAAGTAGAGGGTCACAATCGTAATTTCCAAAAACTTCATCTTCTTCCTCCCAACCTGCTGCTGCGCGTGAGCTTTTAAGCTCTTTAATGGTGGATTCGACTTTGATTTGGAGCCCGATGCCATCAATTAACGATTGGGCATTCAAGAGGGTATTATCCTCCACGTAATCCATCAGTCAATTTGGATTAAATAAGGCTAATCTGACGAGATTTTGTCCGGGAAATTAATGTGTCGTTCGTGGGAATGAATTGAACGAATTAAAAATTGGATCAAACCGGATTAAACTGGATGGAGGAATCCTAGGTATTTGGTTGGGGGCATTACACCTTCAAAAATCCTATAAATAAACCCCCGATTTCGATCCCAATTCATCCATCTCTCCTCAAGAACCCTAATCTGGGCAGTCGTGATCTTCCTCAAAACTTCGATCATGTTTGAGCTTTGGTATTGTAATTGGATACACAATTAGCTTCGTCTTTAAGTCCACTTCGGAAGCCCTCTCCTTCGACTGTCGGAGATGTAGGAACCTAAATTCCTGAATCCTTCAGAATTAAGAAACTGCAGAAATAAATCGCACTATAATTTAAAAGTTACAACGAAGAACTACCGAACAGTGATCAGACTGGATCTGATGCAGAGTCGAGAAGAAATCTCTGTCCTTAATTCTGAAATCACCCCGTAATGCGACGGTTCTGTAGCGATCTGAATCCCAGGATACAACTGCAATTGAACTTCTGTATTGCACAATCAAACTCCAGAAGCCTGCGAACCTGATTTGTGTGTGTACTCCCAGATGCGAAACAAAGGAGGAGAAAAGAAGAATACGATGTGGATTTTCGGATGATTTAGAATGAGACGCAGAGTGCTCTCTTATAGCAGCCTCTTTTATCTGTTAGCGCACCAACAGAGTGGCGGAGAAGAAAGTGGGAAGACCGAGTCAGTTCAGCAACTGCCCCACAATGGGTCAAAGCTGCTAACAACAGCTTGGGACTTTGAATCGGAACAAAAAGTAGCATTGGCTGGCCAGCCCAAGCTACGTATTGGGCCTAAGGCCCAATCCAATCCAACCCGGCCCAAGCCCAGGCTTAGCTCAGCCAGCCGACTCGACTCGGCGCGCGTGTGGTCTTGATGAGCTAGGTCCTCTCCCCATTACACATTGGTGGTGACCCAATGCCACAACCTTGGATCCAAATTCCTAATATATATACTAGTGAATTTTATCCCCAACTTCCAATGTGGGACACAATTCCCACTTACATGTCCCATGTTGATGCACTTCAAGCAACCAACTTTGTACCTCCATTTCTCAATCAAACGGAATTCATTTTTAACATATGAGTACACTACGAGAATGTGCTCGCGGAGACGAAGCCAATGCTTCCATATTCCGGTGTTTTCATTGGCCGGAGCCCACCGAAACCTTGCCCGGAAAAGTCACCGGACTCCACTTTAAAATGAGTTCCAACAGGAGAACCACCGCCGACGCCCAATTTCGCCCATTTCTAACGTGGTGTCAAAAGACATTTTCGGTGAGCTTCGTTTGGATCCGAATTTGCGATTTAGGTTTATTTAAATTTGTTTTCGCTTAATCTTGGTGTAATTAATTAATCCAGATTAGGGGGAAATATTTTAGGATTAATTTGATTTTATAAAAATTAAAATTAAATTAATTAAAATTTTATTATATTATCTTATATTATGAATGGGTAAATTATGACTATACATTTATATAATATTTTAACTTAGAAAATTTTAGGATTATAAATAAATTATTTAATAATTTATTTATGTAATGATAATTTAGAATATACGACTAATTGATTTTTAATCGTATAAATAATCGTTTAATCAAACAGCCTTAAATTGATTTATTTAAGAGATAAATAAAATCAATTAGAAACCGAGACATTGTATCCTTCAAATATTTCTTCTTCAAGAACTCCTTCGAGGAAACAACGTTATGTTTCTTTTTCTTGAGTTTTGCGGATCAAACTCTAGCGACAGATGGGTGGAGGGATTCAACGTGATGAATACCCGAGGAGGTGGAAGGAGGCCAAAGTGGTAGCTCCTTAGAGAACTTCGTATTCGGCTAAGCCGATTTGGGGGAAGCCAAGGGATAAATACGGAGTGACTCTCAATTTGGTGTTTATCAAATTTAACTTGGAGATTACAATGAGAATACATGGGTATTTATTGAAAAAACAAGTGAAAACTAGGATTTATAAGAAAACCCTAATGGGCTTGGGCCTAAGACATCAAGGCTCAATCCATTACATCATCCTAAAATTGAAAAGCAAATCAAGTCTATTAAAGCTATAAATAGTAAGGCGGGCCTGGAGTGGAATCGTCAAATAACCCCCGAATGATCAAGGGTCGAGAGTGTGACCCACGAGTGGCTTGGATCGGACCCGAAGCTTGTGAGAGTGCCGGTGACTAGAGATTGAGTAGCTCTGGCGATGTTTCTACAACGAGCCCTAGTCACCAGCCCGTTGGAACGCACGCTAAGGAGGTCCTCTTCACCTCTTGCCGTAAGGGATGCAGGCAAGGAGTCATCACATAGAGGATTACGTGTGAAGCCGTAGTAACGTTAAAAGTGTGAAGCTTTACCATGCGTTACATGAACTTCAATATACGGTCTATGTTGAACCCGTGCCTTTCAATATTTTAACTAAATCCAAGGGTGTTTTTGTAATTTTTCCATTTGAAGTGTTTCTTCCCTAATGTGTCCGCTCTCTTCCTCGCTCTGGATCATTGCTCTTCATAGTTGTCGGCCATCGATTTGATTTGTGGATTGTTTCAATATGAAAATATATCATCCTCCATTTCTTTAATCTCTTTGCTATATAAAACTAGCTTTTCATGGTGTTTCTTTTCAATGTGGAGATGGTTTAACCCCAGATTTAGAAGATTGGGTTTGATTATGGTGGGTGAGTTGAGAGATGCCCGCAAGGTGTTCGATGAAATGCTTGAGAGAGATGATCTGAGTATGACATGTTTGAGAGTGATATTCGTACCTTTTTAGTTTGAGTTTATCAAATCCAATCCCACCATTGCATTTCTCACTCTCAAGTTAATAGGATTCAACTCCTAAAACACCAAAAACCAGACCCCAACCACCCAGTTTTGAATTACGAAACAACAACCGATGTTCGATATTTGTTTTTTCCGATTGGTATTTCTTGCCAGTTATGCAAAATTGACTACCATAACCTACCTCAGTCAATAGCCCTCGATGTCACGAGTGATATGATACCCGCAATGAGCCATTTCATATACGTTTGAGTCGCGACCGAGCCACTTTATCCAACATTTGTTGCTCAGTTTGCAAGCATAGTGCCATTTGTCGAGCCATTTCTGGCTTCCACTGTTGACCCCCTCCATCCTTTGAGTCCAACTGCATCAACACCAAGTTGTTTGGATTCTGATCGAGTCGTCACTAACCCGTTGAAGTCGGTGCGTCGTTTGGTCGCTGCCTAGATTTTCAAGATTTTAGCTAATTTAGAATGACTTTTAGAGCTTTCATTCACCGTCGTCTCGCCGCCTCCTGTCGCCGATCCTCCATTTGGTGCTTCCATGACATCTCGTGAGTCAATACACACCATAGCCGCACCAAGACGGGAGCCGCACCAAGACGAGCCCATCTGAGCCATGTTTGAGCAACCTGAAGACTTCTTCCCGATCAACTTTGGGGCTTAGGTTGGGTTATAAACATTTTTAATGAACGCTAATGATATTATATGAATCTTAGATGACTATATGTGAAAATTGATACATAATATATGAACCTCTAGTTTGTTTATACATTGCACTGAATATCGAAAAAAATAAGAATAAGTATGGACCTTAGATGACTATATATGAACATTGGCATGTAACATATGAACCTCTAGTTTGTTTATACAGTCCATTGAGTAAGGAAAATAATAAAAATAAGTATGAACCTTAGATGACTATATATGAACATTGACATATAACATATGAACATTAGGAGGGGTAAGAATTGAGAGTGGGGAATTGATAAACATAAATATGAACAATAAATGATTATATATGAACATGAACCTATATCATATGAACCCCTTGTGTTTCTATGAACCAAAGAAAATAAACCACAAACACGAACATGCTCAAATTAGTATATATGAACATTAGGGGACTATATATGAACATTCTCACACAACAAATGAGCTTATGGTACAAAGAGAATGAAAACACAAGAACAAACTTTTTAGGAAAATAAATACGAACCTTAATAAATATATACGAACCTAAACATTATACACATGAACCTCACTTTGTACGATTTTATAATTAAGATCCACATAGATGCGAGCCTATGTTAAGGGAATATGTATAAATTTGAACATATTTTTTTATGAACTTTGATGTCCTTGTTAATTTTTTATTATAAACTAATTATGCTTTTTATCTAATTTTAAAAATCTTAATATAATTTAAAAATAGGATAATGCTACTAAAAATTATAAAATAAATTATATTTGTTATTAAGAAGTTAGAAAGTTAATGAAAAAAAGTGATAATGAGAAGTGAGAATGAGATGGAGGAGTTCGTACAACAGAAGAGAGTACATAAAGTGAATAGGTTCACGTATAGATGAAAGAGGAGAAAGAGGATGGTAATAAGGGGAGGAGTCTACTCGATTGATGACAAATGAAAGAGGTATGAGATAAAATAGCGAGTGTAATCTAGAAAGAACGTAGACTTTTTTATTTTATTTTCAAAATTTCTACAAAACATTTAGGAAGTCACACGCGTCCTCTGTTTCTTTAATATTTTTCTCTTTTAATCTGGTCCATTCATTCTCAACATCATATGGGCATACTCTTTTTGCACTTTTTACTGTAACATTCAAATGCATCTGAACCCCCCTCGTCTCTTGTATGAATATATCATGTACGTATGAATACACAAGTATCAAGCCTTTTATCAATTGCTTCAATCTTTACATGGTATATGAGCGGCATATCCTCTAATTTTTTCCCAAATGGTAGTTCATCGTCTCAATGGTTGTCACACTCTCCTCCAACACTCTTCCTAATGAGCACGAGCCCTCCAAGCCCTTGGTTATAATTTCATTCCCCCATATTGCCAAACTCTCACCCACAAATTACCTCACTTGGAAACTTCAAATTGAGGCAGTTCTCATTGGTTTTGGCCTTATCAAGTTTGTTCATGGCTCGCATCCGGCTCCCGCATCAACCCTCATCAAAGATGGCGTCTCTTCTCCCAACCCGCCTTTCTCTCCTGGACTCGTCAAGACAAACTTGTCTTTGGCGCCTTGGTTGGCACCATGTCGGCTCCCATTAATGTTCTTATATCTAACACCTCTACTGCTCAACAAGTGTGGGATTGTCTTGCTCGCACTTATGCTCGTCCGACTTGTGGGCATATCAAACAACTTAAGGATCCATTGAATCATACAATCAAGGGTAGTTTAACCATTGTGCAGCATATGCAAGCCATTAAACACATTATTAGTGAACTTGCTTTGCTCGGCTAACCCATGGACCCCGAAGATGTTTCTGATCTCATCCTTGATGTCCTTAAGGAGTTGCAGGAGAAACTCGTCAACAAGGAACTAAAACATAAAACCTTGTCCCCTACCTTTCCCGCCGTCCAATACCGCCTCATTCTGCCACCCTCAACCCTCCAATCCCTCACCTCGATTTCCCACATCACCAGCATCATCCTCTCACACCCCTCCAAAACCCTATCTTGGCTGCCGCCATGGTGTGGCACTCAAGGCCACTCGCTCTCTTTATCTCCCGTTGTTTTCCCTTCCAAAAACATCACCCCACCATCACCATCCCTCGCCCTCAACAACCTACTCCACAAGCATAATCCGTCAATCCTACCACCAATTCATCCTCTTCTTGGCTCCTTAACACCGACGCCAACCACTACATCACCAATGACTTAAACAACCTCTTCATCCATTACCCATATAACGACACTGATGAAATAGTTGTCCAACGGCTCATGTATGCCTATCACCAACACTGGTTTGACATATCTTCCCACTTTTACTCACTCTTTCTCTATATCTCGTGTTCTTCATACTCATGCCTCCCATCGTAACCTTATTTTCGTTAATAAATTTTTTCATGATAACCAGGCTTTAGTTGAATTCTCACACACCTACCTTTGTTTGAAGGATCTCCAAACCCAGGTGCCCTTCCTTGTTGTTCCAACTAAAGATGGTCTCTACGAGTAGACAACTACATCCACCGCTAAACCTGCAACTATTATGACTTCTACACCACCCCTCCCTGGCACCACCGTCTCGGCCACCCCTCCTCTAAAATATATCAGCTTGTGTTGTCTAGATTAGGGTTTTCAGTTCCAAGTCATTCTCTATGTTATCCTTGCAATATCAATAAAAGTCATAAGCTTTCTTTTCACGAGTCGTCTCCTACTAGCAATGCCCCATTACAGATAATCTTTAGTGATGTTTAGACCTCACTGGTGTTCTCTCATGATCACTTCAAATACCATGTCATAATTGTTGACCACTTCTCCAAATATGTGTGGCCTTACCCTCTCCGCAAAAAATCTGACACCATCACCACCTTTGTTAGATATAGGGCCCTTTTCGAGAAATACTTCTCTCGACCCATCTAAACTCTTTACTCGGACAATGAGGGTGAATATCTTGCTCTCACCTCCTACCTCCACACTCATGGAATCAACCATCTCACATCGATCTCCTCCGCACACCCTTGAGCACAACGACTATGCCGAATGCCGTCAATGCCACCTCGTTGAACCTGGCCTTGCCCTCCTCTCTAAAGCAAGCATGCCCCTCACCGAATGGCCCCATGCCTTCTCCATTGTCGTCTATTGATAAGAACTACTTTGTAGGGCTTAACCAAGAGTCATTAGAGGTTTTATTGGTGCCATTCGGGTAGATTTAGATACATTCATGTGTATGGCATTTGGGGGCGAAGTTGGTGTATTTGGAGGTGTTTGAGCCGTTTTGGAGATCATAGTAGACACTGAGGAGGAAGCCACCAGAAGTAGACGCCCAGGAGCTGAAGAGACGAAGACTTCGGAGGAAGTACCTTATGGTGCCCGTCGCAGAAGCCACGGCGACCGCCGCCTAAACCCTCCCAACAACGATGGCTACGACTTGGCCACGGCGCCCGCCGTGGAAATGCGGCGCCCGCCGCCATTACTGCGCCCGCCATGGAGGTTGCAGCGCCCGCCGCCGCTATTCAGAATTCCGCCGAGCCGTTCCTTATTTGCTTTATTTTGCATTATTTTATTACGATTTATTATTTCGTTTTAGGTTAATTCAGACTTTGTTTCCTTTAGTATTTAAGGGTAGAGAAAGGCTTGTTTGCCTATGAGGAATTACTCTCGAACCCTAATTTCATTCTACGTATTTGCTATGAAGAACTAAGTCTCCCTGGCTTAGTCAGACGCTGAAGCTTTCGTTTTGATTCAGTTGTGAGATTCTCGTTCTTAATCTATTGCATGGATTTTATCTATTCTCTTTCTTGATTGCTTATGATTGATATTGATAATTTCTAGTCTGATCAACTAGGGTTTGTTGTTATTGATCTATTGCTAGATTTAGATTGTTACTGGTTGAGCATATCTATTTCAGAGTAGCAACTGCATCGTACTAGTATCTGGTTATGCTAGTCTTATGCAGAAGAGAACTGATTTACATTCTAGGATAATATCTGGTTGTTTTATGCTAGAATTGTATCCAACTATATTCATATCCGTAACGCTGTTGTTAAATTGAATCTTGATAGTTTCAGGGTTGTTTAATTAGTTAGTACTAATAGTATCTGGTTGTGCTATTAGTTATATCTGAAAAGGAATTGGAATTTCCATTGCATGAGATTTTGAATGAGTATCTAGGATCAACTTGTCATACGAATAGTGGATGTTGTTTGACTAAGTGATTTTCCCCATCACTGAATTCATCAACTTTTAGCTTGTTTACCTTTGCATGTTTAGAACTTACAAAACTCACAAAACCCCCCTTTGGTTACGTTTGATTGACATACGAATTGCATATTTAGATAGAATTCGCCTCCCTATGGATTCGACCTTTACTTACCTAGGACTACGGTTTAAGGTTTGTTTGGATATTTTGCATAGCAGTTTTACACGACGAAAACCTGTTATCAAATTGGCGCTGTTGCCGGAGAGGCATTAATCTATTTTGTGTGTGTGATTTGTGTGCCAATCTTGGTGTGAACCTATCTTATGGTTCACACCCGTGTTACTAATAATCTACCTATAGTTTTTGATCCAAAAATCGAAAAAACTTTCCTTCAAGCTCGCAGGGCTGCGAATTTGCTACTTCAGGAAGCTGATACAATGGCAGCCCGTGTTACTCTGGAATCTTTGACAGCTCCTAACTTGGAGCAACCAACTCGTGCTGTGCAATTCCCTGCCCTGGGTGATGGGGTTAAATTTGAGCTCAAGACAGGAGTAGTCCATTTACTCCCGAAATTCAGTGGAACCCTGCTTGAGGATCCTATTCAGCACTTGGATGAGTTCCTTGAGGTCTGCACCAGTATGAGGCCATCTGAGATTACTGAAGATCAGATGAGGTTGAGAGTCTTTTCCTTTTCTCTGAAGGATTCTGCTAAAGACTGGTATCATTCTTTACCACCAGGGAGCATCACTACTTGGGTGAATTTGAAGAAGGTGTTTCTTGATAAATAATTTCCGGCAATCAAGTCCAATCAGCTCAAGAAGAAGATCTGCAACGTGGAGCAACTGTCTAATGAGTCTCTCTATGATTATTATGAGCGCTTCAAGAAACTGGTGAAGAGTTGTCCCTACCATGGTTACGAAAAACATGATCTAATTCTCTATTTACATGGAGGACTCCGTGAAGATGATCGTCGGATGGTGAATTCTTCATGTGGTGGGAATATTCTGAAGAGGACTTATGAAGAAGCTCTAGAGATATTTGCTACTCTGGCTGATGACTCTAGACAGTACAGTGGGAGAGGTTCCCAAAGCTTGGTAGTTGCTAGTTCTCAGTCAAAGATTGATCAGGCTGATTTTGATGTGCTGAGAGAGGAGGTGACGCACCTAAAGCTGAAAGGTACGCCTCAGTAGGCTAAGGCATGTGAGATCTGTCATGACGACTTGCATCCTACTGATTCATGTCCTACTCTACAAGAGGAAGTGAATCATGTAGGAGGATATCAGCAGAGGCCCAGGCATGACCCTTATTCTAATACATACAATCCTGGTTGGAGGGATCATCCCAACTTCAGATGGAGAGACCTAGAGCAAAATCAACCATAGGGTAATCCTCAACAGCCTAGGCAGCCATTTGTGCCACAACCTCAAGGGCAGAGCTCGAATCCTTCGTCGTCTATGGAGGACATGATGAAGATGCTGATGCAGAGCCATGTAAACCTCAATGAAAATGTTGCTAAGTTGTCTAAGAGCCAATTGCAGTTCCAAGAGACAACTCAAGCTAGCATCCAGAACTTGGAAAGGCAATTTGGTCAAATTTCTCAAGTGGTGAGCAAGCTTGACGCAAAGGTTTCTGGTAAACTTCCATCTCAAACGGAAGTGAACCCGAACATTAGGAATGTCAGTGCTGTAACGCTGAGGAGTGGAAAGAGGCTCGAGGAGGATAATTCTGAGGTCAACAAAGAAGAGAATGCGAACCTGGAGCAGAACAGCGACGGCAATCGCCGCAATTCTTACGGCGACCGCCGCCCAATTCACGGCGACCGCCGTGAACCTTACTGCGCCCGCCGTGACGGTGAGCCAAATCCCGAACTTTCTGATGATGTTCACGGCGACCGCCGTCCTTCTTACGGCGACCGCCGTCCCTCCGAAGATGATCCTGAGGTTGAGAAGGAGTATGAACCTCCAATTTTTCCTGATTGGAAGCCTATTGCACCATTTCCGTCTGCTTTGAAGCGTACCAAGCCACTTGCGCAGGACAAGGACATGTTTGAGATGTTCAGAAACGTGGAGGTCAACATCCCTCTCCTAAATTTGATCAAGTTTGTCCCTCGTTATGCCAAGTTCTTGAAGCAGATGTGCACCACAAAGAGGAATCAGGATAGGAACAGCAAGAAGAAGGTAAATGTAAGCGAACATGTTTCTGCTGTGTTTCAGAAGCACTTACCCAAGAAGTGTGGCGACCCAGGTATGTTCACCATCCCTATTACTATTGGAGGTACCAAGTTCAATAAAGCTATGTTAGATTTGGGTGCTTCCATTAATGTTCTACCTTCATCTCTTTGTGAATCCTTATGATTAGGACCCATGCATGCCACTAATATTGTCATTCAGTTAGCTGATAGATCTAGTGTGCGTCCTATAGGGATAGTGGAGGATGTTTTGGTTAGGGTTGGTGATCTTACTTTTCCTGCTAACTTCTATGTGCTTAATATGGAACATGATATGCATGTAGCCCCTATTCTTTTAGGGAGACCCTTCTTGAAAACTGCCAATACTAAGATCAATGTGAGTACTGGTTCCTTGACTATGGAATTTGATGGCCAAACTATGAACTACAATATCTATGAAGCCATGAAATTTCCTTCTGATGGTCATTCCTTGTGTGCTATTGATGTACTTGAGCCTGTGGTGCAAGATGTTTTTGATGAGGACCACCTAGATGACACGCAATCTCTCATTGTTGATTCTAGCTTGGTTTCTGCTTCATTTACTAACTCGCAGGAAGTCATCACTGAGTTGGCCGCTGACTATAAGCCTCCTCTGGAGATACCAGGCAAATCGCCTTTACTGCTAACTCCGAGCGAGAAGCTCGTTCCATCTGTGATGTAGGTCCTCTAATGACTCGTGGGAAATCTAGACAGCCCGGGTTTGATAAGCACTACTTTGTAGGGCTTAACCAAGAGTCATTAGAGGTTTTATTGGTGCCATTCGGGTAGATTTAGACACATTCATGTGTATGGCGTTTGGGGGCGAAGTTGGTGTATTTGGAGGTGTTTGAGTCGTTTTGGAGATCATAGTAGACACTGAGGAGGAAGCCACCAGAAGTAGACGCCAAGGAGCTGAAGAGACAAAGACTTCGGAGGAAGTACCTTACGACGCCCGCCGTAGAAGCCACGACGACCGCCGCCTAAACCCTCCCAACAACGATGGCTACGACTTGGCCACGGCGCCCGCCGTGGAAATGCGGCGCCCGCCGCCATTACTGTGCCCGCCGTGGAGGTTGCAGCGCCCGCCGCCACTATTTAGAAGTCCGTCGAGCCGTTTCCTTATTTGCTTTATTTTGCATTATTTTATTACGATTTATTATTTCATTTTAGGTTAATTCAGACTTTCTTTCCTTTAGTATTTAAGGGTAGAGAAAGGCTTGTTTGCCTATGAGGAATTACTCTCGAACCCTAATTTCATTCTACGTATTTGCTATGAAGAACTAAGCCTCCATGGCTTAGTCAGACGCTGAAGCTTTCGTTTTGATTCAGTTGTGAGATTCTCGTTCTTAATCTATTGCATGGATTTTATCTATCTCTTGCTTGATTGCTTATGATTGATATTGATAATTTCTAGTTTGATCAACTAGAGTTTGTTGTTATTGATATATTGCTAGATTTAGATTGTTACTGGTTGAGCATATCTATTTCAGAGTAGCAACTGCATTGTACTAGTATCTGGTTGTGCTAGTCTTATGCAGAAGAGAACTGATTTACATTCTAGGATAATATCTGGTTGTTTTATGCTAGAATTGTATCCAACTATATTCCTATCCGTAACGCTGCTGTTAAACTGAATCTTGATAGTTTCAGGGTTGTTTAATTAGTTAGTGCTAATAGTATCAGGTTGTGCTATTAGTTATATCTGAAAAGGAATTGGAATTTCCATTGCATGAGATTTTGAATGAGTATCTAGGATCAACTTGTCATACGAATAGTGGATGTTGTTTGACTAAGTGATTTTCCCCATCACTGAATTCATCAACTTTTAGCTAGTTTACCTTTGCATGTTTAGAACTTACAAAACTCACAACCCCCCCCCCCCCCCCTCCCCTTTGGTTACGTTTGATTGACATACGAATTGCATATTTAGATAGAATTCGCCTCCCTGTGGATTCGACCTTTACTTACCTAGGACTACGGTTTAAGGTTTGTTTGGATATTTTGCATAGCAGTTTTACACGACGAAAACCTGTTATCAGCTATCTAATTATTAGGCTACCCACCTCAAAATTAACCTCAATTAACCCTAGGAAATTCGCTTTAGCTAATCACCTAACTATGCCTTCCTCCAAAACTTTGGGTGCCTACGCTACCCTTGGCTTCGCCCTTAGACCTCTCACAAACTTGACCCCATATCCCACCCATTTGTGCCTGTTAGGTATTCCACCACATAACACGCATAATATTGCCTAGACCATGACACCAACCGAACGTTCACTTCCTGACATGTTCGAGTCTTTGAACATACCTATTTATTCCAAACCCGACCCATTCCTCTTTTACCACCTCCTCCCCTAAATCCGAAGACTAGTGTTCCATGTCTCCTCGTCTATTCATCCTAGTATCTGCTGACCTGCCCTCCCCAACCTTGGAACCACTTGTTCGCCCATCACGACCATCGTCAAGTCCTTCCCACCGACTTGCTACTGCCTCGCCCTCACCCTTACCCAACACAACCTATACTCTCACACCTCCTACCCCAACCTCCAGCATACCAACACCACCTCCTCCACCCCACTACTGGACCACCTCCCCATCATCACTTGGTCTCAAAACAACATCTGTAAAGCTATTAAAAAACTTAACTTGCCCGCCGTCCTTTCCCCACAAGAGCCCAAAACCTCTCCACAATCCCTCAAAGACCTAATTTGGTGAACGGATATGGAAGTATAATTCCAAGCCCTCGTCAATAACAAAACCTGAACCCTTGTTCCCGCCTCCAACGCACCCAATATTTTTGGATGCAAATGGGTGTTTCACACCAAATACAAACCCGATGGCTCCATTGATCATCACAAGGCACATCTTGTTGCCAAAGGTTTTTATCAACGCCCTGACCTTGCAACTGCAATGCCTCATCCTTAGCCTTGTCGTCACTCAATCTTCGTCCCATCGCCAAGTCGATGTCCATGATGCGTTCCTTCAAGGACAACTTACCGAGAAAGTCTACATGGCCCAACCACAGGGCTTCATTGACCCTCAATGCCCAACGCATATGTGTCATCTCCATAATTCCATCTACAGCCTCAAACAGGTCCGACGAGAATGGTACTTCGGTCTCCGCAACTACCTTTTGGTTAGAGGTACATTTTGGAGCTTCTTGGATAGTACTCGATGCTTGAGGCCCACCCGATCTCCACCCCACTGGCATCGGACCCGCCTCTCACCCTGGATGATGAAAGCCCTCTCGATGAACCTATAATCTATAGGCAAACAGTGGGTACCCTTCAATATCTCTCTCCCACTCATTCGGATGTCGCCTTTTCTATGAATTGCCTCGCCTAATTGATGCATTGTCAGAGCGACCATCAATGGGCAGCGGTAAAACGGTTGCTTCGCTACCTTGTTGGCACCTTGTCCATCGACATCACCATTCACAAGGCCTCGCTGCTCTCCCTCCACACCTTCTTCGATGATGAGGCAAGGATGACTACCACTTAACTGGGGAGTACATCGTTTACCTTGGCAAGAATCCTATTTCTTTGTCTTCAAGAAAGCAACGAACGTTTGCTTAATCCTCTACCGAGGTTGAGTACCACATTGTCGCCTCCACAAATGCTGAAATCCTATGGCTGTGTAACATGCTTTAAGAAATTAGCGTTCCATTACCTGTACCACCGGTCATATATAGTGACAACATTGGCGTCACTTACCTTGCTGCCAACCATGTGGTTCACTTTCGTATGAAGCACCTTGCTCTTGACTATCACTTCATCCATGAGCTAGTTTAGACATGGCATCTTCGTGTATCTCATGTGGTTAATGATGATCAATTTGCAGACGCTCTCACCAGAGCACTTCCTAGGTGCCGCTTCACTATGCTCATTTCCAAAATCATCCTCTTGTCACCGAATGTCCGTCTTGCGGGGGGGGGGGGGTTAGGACATAAATTATCTCGTACATATTAATATTATCTTCTAGATATAATATATATCCTTTAGGATAGTACTTATATAGCACACTAGGGTTTCTATCTAGCACATGTCTCTTGTATGTATATAACGTATGAATACACAAGTATCAAGCCTTTGCTCAATTTCTTCAATCTCTACACGCATAAAGCGCTAATGGGATTCAAGATAGAGCCAAGAAGGAGAAGTGAGAAATGAATACGTACGTGAACGAGTTCCATAGTTTATGGTTTGATTACTTTTACAATAAAGTAAAATACAAATAGGAAACGCCATCAAAAACACAGAGTTTTCTCTCTTTATGGTTAACAGAAACGTTAACCATTTCTCCCTCTCGGAAAACGCTTCCTAGGACTAGGAATTTCCGAGCGTTTTTGAAACACGAAACACCATTGTTGTAGAGTTTCCAAGTATCATAACTAGACAATCACTATATGTTAAAAACATTAGCAAGATTGATTGGAAAACGTACGATGACACTTGCAAAAACAAAAGAAATAACATAAGTAGGTTATGAACAAATAAAACATTCATATAGAGATATAGTGACTCCAGTTCTAAAAAGTTGTTCAAGCTAAATGGATTGATCATAAGAATCTTTAGTTTTTTTATGTAAGTTAATTAAGTGTCTTAATAAATTGATGTGCATGACAAGTTGAGATAGTGTTGGACATTTCTCCAACAATGGCTCCATCTCTTTAGAACAGCCAGTTCCGGTTCCAAAAGCACTCGTTGCTTGAGGCCCGCCCGGTCTCTACTCTGTTGGCACGGGACTCCCCACTCACCTTGGATGATGGAACCCCTCTGGATGAACCTATAATCTATAGGCAAACATTGGGTACCCTTCAATATCTCTTCATCACTCATTTGGATGTTGCCTTTGTTGTGAATCGCCTCTCCCAATTCATGGATTGTCCGAGCGACCGTCACTAGGCAACAACAAAATGGTTGCTTCGCTACCTTGTTGGCACCTTGTTCGCCGGCATCACCATTCACAAGGCCTCACTGCTCTTTCTCCACACCTTCGTCGATGCTAAGACAAGGATGACTACCATTCAACTAGAGCCTACATCGTTTACCTTGGCAAGAATCCTATCTCTTGGTCATCAAGAAAGCAACAAACGATCACTCGATCCTTTACCGAGGCTAAGTAAAGAACAGTCGCCTCCATCGTTGTTGAGATCCTATGTCTGCATAACCTGCTTCAGGAAATTAGTGTGCCACTACTAGCACCATCAGTCATATATTGTGACAACATTTGCGTCATTACCTTGTCGGCAACCATGTGTTTCACTCTCGTATGAATTACCTTGCTCTTGATTATTACTTCATTTGTGAGCTACTGCACACACGGCAACTTCGTGTACCTCACGGTTCTAGAAATGCCAGTTCCGGTTCTAAAAAATCATTAACCGACCGGAAACGGCCAAGTCCGGTTTTGAGCTAGTTTCGATTTTGAACCAGAAGGAAATTAATATTTTATTATAAATAATACTTTTTATAAAAAATTCCAACTAAATAAAATCCAAAAAATAATAAAACAAAGATTAACATTAATCATTTAATCTTTCCATTTTTTATTGTCTAATAAATTCTTAAACTAAAAAATATACGAAGCATTTGTCTTTATACAAAATTATAAGGAAATAAATGTTTGAACTTAATATTAAGTTCCTTACGTGTCATGTCTGGGTTAGATGAATTAAAACCCACGTAGTTCTCTAACCTTTGTTATGGAACCTCACTTACCTAATCGGTTTGAAACTAGCGATTTTGAACCGATTTTTAAACCGGTTCGAACCGTCGGTTACACGATTTTGTGAAATCATGAACCAAAACCGACCTTGTCCGATTCCGATTCGGTTCCAAGCGGTATTGGGTGGTTCCAGAACCGCGATTCAACGATTCAAACGAGTCATTGAACACCTACGTCAGTAAACATCCATTTAATCTTGTCATCTACCTTTTTTAATTTAGTAGCATGATTTACATTATCAGTACATACGCATCACATGAGAAGAACGATCTATTTAGAACCCGTGTTTGATTTTGGGTTTGGGATAGAACTAAGTTTTCCTATACATGAAAGGTCGAGCATAATGTTACTCCATGAACCTATCACATATTAATCATATAGTCTATACCAACAAAAAGACCAAACATATAGTCTACAACAACAAAAACACCAAATTTATCTGCTGGAATATAACATCATATATCAAAAAATGGGACATTAAATACGTATTATAAAAGCTTAGTAGATTACTCCTTCTATTTACAATTGGTTTTAAGATATATAAGCTTAGTAGATTACTCCTTCTATTTGCCATTGGTTTTAAAATGAAACTTCATTGGGCTTGTCTGCATATATGCGCTTGTGTCTGTAATAACACTCGTTTTTTATTTAAGGGTATGAATGTACTTCTTATTTTATCTTTAGCTAAGCTATGGCATTTATTATATTATGCCATGTGTGAATAGAGTAATCAAATTCTTACCATGAATATGTTATCTCTTTAAGTCATGGTTTATTTACACTTAATTTAATATTATGTTATTAATTTAAATAAACTTAGAAATTTAACATAAATTATTTACATTGAGATTATCAATATGTTTATTATGATTTAAATATGGTTGAACTTATGAGAAAATGTGACTTAAGCCTAGAAGTAGTCTAATTGAAATTGCTTTCATCATAAATTGGGTTAAGGTGTATATTTAAACTTAGCTTAATTTTATAAAATACATTTGAGAAATTTTGTAATTTAAAATTTGTAATTTAAAATTGGGGTAATTTTGCCACAACTTTGAATTCTGCAATTAAGAAAAAAATTGGTGGTGCCCGATCGCGAACTTGCCCCTCTTCTTTAACCTTTGCTCGCACGGTTAGGGCAGGCCATTCATGGCAAAAATTTGACTTGATTCTTGCCCAATTTTTCAAATTGGATTATGGGTATTGTAGATAAGGTTATCACATACAAAATCCCCAAAAGCTCGGCTGCCAAATCCCCCATATTCGATTGAATTCTTACCAAGAAGGAAGGCCATGTTGGTATTACGCGTTTTGGCGTATTTTTGGGAATTTCGAGCTTATTTTAATCAATTGGGGCACGAGATATACGCAATTGTGAAGCCCCGATTATGGGCTATTCCCCCACTTTTAATTCGACCCCCACTATAAATTCGACACCAACCAATGCCAATTCCTCATCCTATTTCGGGTAAAACCACCTGAACTCTCTGTTTTCCTCGCGTATGTTTTCATCAAATTCCGACCACCATGGTGCTCCTCCGCTGCCACTAGCCACACTAGGAGATCCACCTTGAAGTCATGGTTCGAAACACACCGGCCCCGTCAAGCCGATCGAGCCATTTTCCCATCACCCATGTTCGACCTTGTTGGTAATGACCGAATTTTTGATTTTTGTATTTTTTTAGTTTAATATTAATTAAATGTCTAATTAAGATTAATTAGTGATAAATTATATTTATTTTATTTTATTGGTATTAAATTGAAATTAATCATATTTTAGATTGTATATCTTAGGTTGAATAATGTTAATTTTTAACATTACAAGGTATATAATATATAGTTAAGTGATTAATTAATATTGTAAATAAATTAAAAAGTTAATTTATTTGTAGTATGATTATTAGATTATTCGACTAAAGGATTTATGGTATCGTATAAATAATCGTTATAATTGTGTAACCTCGACAGTTGATTTATTTAGGATTAAACCAAATCAATTAGAAACCGACACAAGTCACGTTTGATTTTCCATTTCTGAATAAATTATTTGATTATAATTTACTTTGTGTAAATTGGGTACTTTTCGGAATCGCTATTAGGAATGGAAAGGAACTAGGAATCCCGATGATTTGTTAAAAGCAACTTTCTCTCATACAACGTTACGTCATTCAGCCGACAACTTAATTTGAGGCAACTGGCAGTTCGTTCTTGCATTTATTCCATATATTTATTAATTGATAATTAATTAATTGTTTTAATTAAGTTGGGATAAATACTGTCATATTGTGTTTGATAGCTTGTGTGTTATAATGGTGTTAGAAAATATGAATTTTGTACTAGGTTGTATACATTGCTTGAGACTACACTTTTGAATATATTATTATTGCCATAGGGTGATAGTTGAACTTTGGTGTGGATTTGGAGTGAAATTGTATGCTTAGTTAGCATGAGTACTCGTAAGAACGCTATATAGCATGTGAGGTTTAGTTGTTTCTTTATAACAATATTAGGAGGATTTTGCCCTAGTACTTTTGGTCATGACCGTACCCTTATCGAATATATGTGGTGGTGCACTTAGTTAGTGTCATTATTCGGGATTCACCTCATGATTAAATTCGATCTTTTGCCATCACTCGCCAAGAGCAAGGTTTTGGTGAGGATCACTTGTCTAATGTTAATTCATATCATCCTATTCGGACTAACTATGCAGGAATTGGCACAAGGAATGCCCCGCCACGACCCTTCTCTAGGCCGGTTCCCTTGCCAAGGAGGAATGTGCTAAGGAATCTCCCACCTAGAGACCATCCTAGGGAGCGAGTGGGCCAGTTCCAAAGGGGTCTACGCCAGGATCCACGAGGGTACTTTGAAGACGACTATGAGAGGCCCCAATGGAGGGAGCAATACCATGGCATGAAGGTACAAGTTCCTACCTTTTCTGGTTCCTCAGATGTTGAGGCATACTTGGATTGGGAGTCCAAAACCGAATCAGTTTTTGACTTCTACAACTATGGAGATGTCCAACGTGTGGCCCTTGCTACGATCAACTTCATGAAGTTTGCATACCAATGGTGGCAAGAAGAGAATGAGGAACGTGTGTATGGAGGGTATCCTGCCATTGAAACTTGGGGAGAGCTCAAGGCTGCCATGAGAGCTCGTTTTGTGCCAGAAGATTACTTGGCTCGCATCCATGTCAAGCTTAAGCGCATCAAGCAAGGACCAAGATGCCCGGATGAGTTTTATAAAGAACTTAGAACTCTCTTGTTTAGATTTGGCATCAAGTTTCCTGAAGAATATGTAATATCTAAATTTGTTGGTGGCTTGAATTCTGACTTGGCTAACATTGTAGCAAATAAGAGGTTTGTTAGGGACACACACATTGAAGAAGTCTTCCACTACGTCAACCATGTGTATGGAAACTTGCAAAAGAAAAGGACTAGCTCAAGCTCACGCTCGTGGCCCACATCAAACTCAAGCACCTCTAATGCTCAGCCAAGACGTCAAGAGCCAAGAATGGAGCCTTACAAGAGCCAGCCAAAGAAAGAAATGCCACCACTAACACTTGGAAAAGAAGGGGAACCTCGCACAAGGGATTTGAAGTGTTTTAAGTGCCTAGGCCAAGGCCACTTCGCCAAGGACTGCCCAACCAAGAAACAAGTGTTGCTTAACACTCATGGGGAGTATGAGTCCGAAGATGAAGTCCTGGAGGAAGCCGTGAGGGAAGAAGAACAAGAAGAGGAGGAACTTCACCTAGAGGATGCCGTGGGGGATTGCTATGTTGTCAAATGCACCCTAGTTGCCAATGAAGCCCCAAGCATCCCCAATCAATGTGAGACCATCTTCCACACAAGGTGCTTCATTCAACGTAAGGTTTGTAGCATGATCATGCATGGTGGCTCATGTTGCAACATAATTGATCAAGAGGTAGTTACCCGCTTCCAACTCTCAACTTCACCTCATCTTCAACCTTATACATTGTGTTGGCTTAACTCTTCTACTCCTCTCAAAGTCAAAGAGCAAGCCAAGGTTAAGTTCTCCATTGGAGATTATGAGGATGAAGTCCTTTGTGATGTGTTACCCATGACCGCTTGTCACATCTTGCTTGGACGGCCATGGCAATTCGATAGAGGTGTCATCCACCATGGGGTTACAAATGAATAATCTTTCCACTTGAAAGGTAAGCGAGTCACTCTCCACCCCTTGGCACCACATGAGATCATGGCTGATCACATAGAAATGGAGCAAAGGAAATTGACCAAGGAAAAGGAAGCCACGGCCAAGGGCAAAAAGTTGTATGTAGGGAGCAAAGGAGGTGCATCCAACCACATGCTCTTAGCCAAGCCGAAAGAGGTGGTGCACGCCATCCAGGGAAGTAAAGTTTGTTACCTTCTCATATTCAAGGAAACATTGTTTTCATGATTTCATCCCAAGAGCTAGATGATATCCCTAAGCCTATTGCTCGTCTTTTGCAAGGGTTTGAAGATTTATTCCAATAAGACACTCCTAGTGGGCTGCCACCAATTAGGGGAATAGAGCACCAAATTGACTTCATACCCGGGGCCACACTTCCAGACCATGCTGCCTATAGGACCAATCCTGAGGAGACAAAGGAGCTCCAAAGACAAGTGCAAGAGTTGCTTGACAAAGGCTATGTGAGAGAGAGCCTTAGCCCATGTGTTGTTCCACTCATCATGGTTCCAAAGAAAGATGGAACATGGAGGATGTGTGTTGATTGTCGAGCCATCAACAACATTACCATCAAATATAGACATCCCATCCCAAGGCTTGATGATATGCTCGACGAGTTGCATGGGGCAAGCATCTTCTCCAAGATAGATCTAAAGAGTGGCTACCACCAAATAAGGATGAAGGAGGGCGACGAGTGGAAAACAGCCTTCAAAACCAAGTATGGCTTGTATGAGTGGATGGTTATGCCATTCGGGCTCACAAATGCCCCAAGCACATTCATGAGGTTAATGAACCATGTTCTACGGCTCTTCCTTGGTAAATTTATGGTAGTTTATTTTGACGATATCCTGATTTATAGCCACAACTTGCATGAAAAATTTTATGCTAATTTCAAGAAGTGTCATTTTTGCTCCGACCATGTGGTGTTTCTAGGCTTTGTTGTGTGCAGGGAAGGCTTGAGGGTTGATGAGGAAAAAGTGAAGGCAATCCAAGAGTGGCCAACTTCCACCACCATGACACAAGTGCGTAGCTTCCTTGGATTAGTCGGGTTTTACCGAAGATTTGTGAGAGATTTTATCACTTTGGCCATGCCGCTCATCGAGCTCACCAAGAAAAATGTGATCTTCAAATGGGAGGCTGCGCAAGAGGAAGCTTGTATGGCTCTCAAGAGAGGCTCATGCATGCACCACTCCTAGCCTTGCCCGACTTTGAAAAGACCTTCGAGATCGAGTGTGATGCATCCGGTTTTGGTCTTGGGGGAGTGCTTATGCAAGGAGGCAAGCCAATTGCCTACTTTAGTGAGAAGTTGGGAGGAACTAAGCTGAATTATCCAACATATGACAAAGAGTTGTTGGCCCTAGTTCGAGTGCTCAAGGTATGGCAACACTACCTACTACCAAGGGAATTTTTCATCCACTCGGACCATGAAGCATTGAAGTTCTTTAAGGGGCAAAGCAAACTGAATAAGAGGCATGCCAAATGGGTTGAGTTCATTGAGGCTTTCCCTTATGTCATCAAGCATAAGAAGGGAAGGGATAATATAGTGGTTGATGCACTATCAAGGCGGTATACTCTTCTCTCTCTTTTGGATGCTAAATTGCTAGGGTTTTCCATTATGAAAGAACTTTATGCTAGTGATGAGGATTTTTGTGAGTTCTTTCATGCATGCATGTCCACGGGAAGTAGAGACCAATTCTATTTGCATGAATGGTTCCTTTTCAGAAAGTCTAAGTTATGTGTTCCTAAGGGGTCAACTAGGAGATTGTTGGTTCAAGAGGCCCACGGTGGGGGACTCATGGGACACTTTGGTGTGCTTAAAACCTTGCATACCCTTCAGGAACATTTTTATTGGCCTCGCATGCATGAGTCAGTCAAGAAGTTTTGTGCCTCATGTACCACTTGTTTGAAAGCTAAGTCTAAAGTCCAACCCCATTGCTTGTATACTCCTTTGCCCATTCCCCAAGCCCCTTGGGAAGATATCTCCATGGATTTTGTGTTAGGGTTACCTCGGTCTAAGAGAGGGAGGGACTCCATCTTTGTTGTGGTAGATAGATTTTAAAAAATGGCTCACTTCATTGCTTGCCACAAAACTGATGATGCTTCACATGTTGCTAATCTCTTCTTTGATCAAGTTGTGAGGCTACATGGTGTTTCTAGGTCCATAGTCTCGGATAGAGATGTGAAATTCTTGAGCTACTTTTGGAAGACTCTTTGGGCAAAGCTTGGAACGAAACTTCTCTTCTCTACGACTTGTCATCCCCAAACGGATGGGCAAACTAAAGTGGTAAACCGTACTCTTGGCTCATTGCTTAGATCATTATTGCACACTAACCTTCGTAGGTGGGAGGAGTGCCTCTCCTTTATTGATTTTGCATACAACAGGTCATTCCACACCGCCACCAAGCGCACACGCTTTGAAGTGGTGTATGGCCGAAATCCTACTACTCCATTGGACCTCATGCCTTATGCTACCAAGGATCGTGAAAGCAAAGAGGGGGCTAGCCATGCTGCAAGGATTAAGAAGTTGCACGAAGACACAAGGCTGCAATTGGAGAGAAGAACCATGCAATACATGAAGCAAGCCAACAAGGGCCGCAAGGAGGAGATCTTTGAGCCGGAAGACCTCGTTTGGGTACATCTAAGGAAGGAGCGCTTCCCCACCCTTCGCAATTCGAAGCTCAAACCTAGAGGAGATGGGCCATTTCAGGTGTTCGAGAGGATAAATGACAATGCCTACAAATTGGAGATTCCCCCTACCTATGGCATCCATGATGTCTTCAACGTGGCAGATTTGGCTCCATTTGTGGTGAATGATGAACACCTCCATGAAGATCTTGATTCGAGGTCAAATCCCTTTCAAGAGAGGGAGGATGATGTGACTATGTCCCATCAAGGAAGCCTTGATGCCCCAAGCGTCGCAGCGGCCGCCGCGCCTATGTCATCCTCGGCGCCCGTCAAGCCACCGAAGGCCATCACAACACTTCCACCACTTTGCTCGGACACTGAGGGTTCTCTAGAGGCCCTATACCATGAGGAATAGAACCAAGCCAAGTGCGCCGCCGAAACCTTGTCAAAGCTAGATGACGGCCGTAACACCTTGCCCATGGTCGGCCCCTCCGCGGCACCAGCGGTCATTCTTCAAGATGGCCCGCCCAACCAAAGTCTACAACACCCCTCAAGACCTAAAGAAGACCCTCACTCAAGGTTGGCCGGTGAAAGTCTCAAGGAGCCACGCCATTGCCACTCACCTCCCTTCACACGCGGTCAAGCTAGGGTTTCACCCTTGGAGCACGGCGATGAGCAACCACCTGGAGACATTATGCGTGCACGATCCAAAGAGCTTCAAGCCAAGCTCAAGAGGAGCCTTCTATGCCGTGGAGCGCCGAGCCATGACCTTGTGGACTCGATGACCTTGCTAGTGGCGCTCCAGGCCACCTAAGGTGCCCAACCGCCGGTGTCTTGCACAAACTCTTCTAGAAGACATTCGAGCCATCTTCTCTTTATTATTTCCAGAATATTATTAAGTATTTTTGTGATTTAAAAGACTACTTTTAATGTGAGGAGGAGAGTCTAGGAGTTAAGTTTTGTTGGCCATATGAAGGGGTGCCCGTGTGCTCCTTGGAGGCCTATATAAGGCTGAGTTCTCTTCCTTGTAAATCATCTTCAACTTGAATAAAACCTCTCAAGAAAGCTTGTTTTCCTTTGGAAACTCCAACAAACAAATCAGTTCGTGAGTTGCATCGAACTTCCTATCGATTTTCCTCTTTGGGTGAGTTACATCCCTTAAACTTAGGTCACCTTGTTCTTCCTTTAGTGGTGCGTTATATCCACTCAAGAAAGATCACCTATCCCCTTCACCATCTCCACCAAACTGAGTTCCCATCAACTCCAACTCTCCTTCACGAAATCAGTCCACAAACTCACTCGAAGAAGTCCATCGTCCACTAGACCTTGGCACCCCCTTGGCGGCTGTCTTCCTTGGTGTTTCCTTACACTGAGGCTAAAGAGATCGTCGGTCCTATCAACAACCCAAGCAGACTTCTAAAAAGGCTAAAGTAGCGGCTGACCATGATTGTATCTACTACCATGCCAAGGGTCATTGGAAGAGGAACTGCCCGAAATACCTAGAAGATAAAAAAAATGGAATTGTAAGTTCCAATTCAGGTACAAATGTTATAGAAGTCCTAACAGTTAAAGCTTCAACTTGGGTATTAGACTCAGGCTGTGGTTCTCACATTATTTCGAATGTTCAGGGACTAAGAAGAAGTAGAAGCTTAGCTAAAGGAGAGGTAGACCTACGCATTGGAAATGGAGCAAGGGTTGCTGCACTTGCCATTGGCAATTTGATCGGTGTGCCCTTCACGATGGGTATTTATTCACTTATGTATTTACTTACAACGGAAAGCGCATCACTCTCTTACCAATGTCGCCACATGAGATATTACAAGATCAGGTCGAGAGAGATAGGCAAAAGGCCATTGAGTCCGTAGCAGCAAACGCCGGCGACAGGAACACGGCCAACCCCAAGGCCAACGGCGCCACACCAGGCACTGCCAATTCGGCTCCGAGCATTGTGTCTAAAAATGCAAGTGCCAACCCGAGCCATCGCAGTGCCCCTCCAGAGTCAAAGAATGCTCGCAGTGTCAAGAAAGACTTCCTTGTGGCCGCAAACGGCCCTGCCGCTGTCGCCGCAGCCATGATGGCCAAAACTAGGCCTCGCAAATTTTGCCCGAGCAACAACGATTCTGCTCCAGGACCTGGTCCTAAATCTTCAAGTGCCTCCTTCCAGGACCATGTTACCGATCCCGATCTGCAACTGCCGGTGCATCGCCGCTCCAGCCTTCAATTCAGGGCAAATGTGAGAATCGCCTACTTTTGGCAGGGCATAGCGACTTGACACTTGCCATTCGGGGAAGATCTCCTTGTTTCCTTTTAGTGCCTCAATTTTGTGCTTCTATTGCCAAGGAACAAAGTGATTTGCCCAGTTGTGTTGTCTCCTTGTTGCAGGAGTTCACGGATGTCTTGCCGGATGATTTACCTCAAGGATTGCCACCTCTCCGTGGCATTGAGCACCAGATTGACTTGGTGCCCGACACCTCCTTACCCAACTGCGCCGCTTACCGCGCCAGCCCTGATGAAACCAAGGAGTTACAACGCCAAGTCCAGGACCTTTTGGACCGTGGATATGTGAGGGAGAGCTTGAGCCCCTGCGTCGTGCCAGTCATCTTGGTGCCCAAGAAAGATGGTGGAGGATGTGCGTTGACTGCCGTGCCATCAACCAAATAACTGTGAAGTATCCCCACCCCATCCCCCGCCTTGACGATATATTGGACGAGCTCCATGGTGCAACACTTTTCTCCAAGATTAACTTGAAGAGTGGATACCATCAGATCAGAATGAAGGAGGGAGATGAATGGAAGACGGCGTTTAAGACAAAATACGGTCTTTATGAATGGCTTGTCATGCCATTTGGGCTCACTAATGCCCAAGCACTTTTATGCGTTTAATGAACCATGTTTTAAGACAGTTTTTAGGGAAATTTGTAGTCGTTTATTTTGATGACATCCTAGTCTACTCTCGTAGTCTAGAGGATCATGTGAGGCACCTTAGGCTTGTGTTAGAGTGCCTAAGACAAGAGAAGTTGTATGCCAACCTTGGCAAATGTCGATTATGCTCCGACACTACAATTTTTCTTGGGTTTGTTGTGTCTAAGGATAGACTACGAGTGGAAAAAGAAAAGGTCCGCGCCATAAGAGAATGGCCCATGCCTACCAACCCGACCATGGTTAGATCTTTCCTAGGGTTGGATAGCTTCTACAGAAGGTTTATGCGTGACTTCAGCACAATAGCAGCCCCACTACATGAGCTCACCAAGAAGGGAGTCACGGTTGTATGGCTTGACACCCATGAGCAGGCCTTCCAAGCCTTGAAGGAGGCCATTTGCAATGCTCCACTTTTCCAGCTCCCCGACTTCACCAAAAGGATTGAGATTGAATGTGATGCCTCAAACTTTGGTATTGGGGGTGTGCTTCTGCAAGACAAAAGGCCCATTGCCTACTTCAGTGAGAAGCTCACCGGGGCCACCTTGAACTACCCAACCTATGATAAAGAGTCTATGCTCTTATCCGAGTGCTCAAGACATGGCAGCACTACCTTTGGCCTAGTGAGTTTGGCATCTATTCTGACCATGCCGCCCTCAGCTATTTGAAGAGCCAAGCAACTCTTTGCCGCCTCCATGCTAGGTGGGTCGAGTTCATGGAGACCTTCCCATATGTGGTCGTCCACAAGAAGGGTAAAGAGAATGTGGTAACCGACGCCTTTTCTCGGAGGTACAATCTTCTCACTCATCTCTAAACTAAGGTTTTAGGCTTTGCTTTGATTAAAGATTTATACTTGCTTGATGCATATTTTAAGCCTATCTTTGAACAATGCCTTGTCAGGAGAGAGTTTGACAGATTTTTTATTAATGCAGGGTATTTTTAGAAGGCTGGGCGGTTGTGTATCCCTAGCTCCTCTATTAGGACCCTTCTCATCAAAGAGGCACATGACCGCTGAGGCCACTTTGGGATTTCGAAAACCTTGGCTGCTTTGAGAGAACACTTCTTTTGGCCTCACATGACTACGCATGTCACTAGGTTTTGCAAGAGTTGTGTCGTTTTCCAGAGGGCTAAGGCTAGCTCTAGTCCTTATGGTCTTTACACTCCATTACCCATACCTGCAGCCCCTTGGGAAGACTTATACATGGACTTTATCACAGGTTTACCTATGTCTAGAAGGGGTAAGGATTCTATCTTTGTAGTTGTGGATAGATTTTCCAAGATGGCCCATTTTGTTGCTTGTAGGACCACCCATAATGCCACGGACATAGCTGACCTATACTTTGATCATGTGGTGTGCTTACATGGGATTCCTAAGACTATTGTTATTGATGGGATACCAAGTTTGTTGGTCCTTTTTGGAGGACACTTTGGGGTAAGCTAGACACACATCTCCTATTCTCCACTAGCTATCACCCCTAAACGGATGGCCAAACTGAGGTCACCAACCGAACCTTAGGGGCCGTGCTTAGGACCATGCTCAAGGCCAATCCCAGACGTTGGAAGGACTTACTTTATATTGTTGAGTTTTCCTATAACAGGCCCAGGCACTCAACAACCAGATTGACTCCTTTTGAGGTGGTGTATGGCCGCAACCCATTGACGCCACTTGACATGGTGCCGTGCCCCATGAAGGAGCAAGAAAACCTCACTACCACCAAGCGCACCGAGCATGTTCAAGTGCTCCACCGCCGCACTCGAGCACAACTTGAGCATCGGGCGGCGCAGTATGCAGCCCAGCATAACAAGGGCCGCCGCAAGATGATCTTCACACCCGGAGACTTGGTGTGGGTGCATTTGCGTAAGGACCAATTTCCTGCCAAGTGCAAGTCCAAGCTCCCCCTAAGAGGTGATGGTCCCTTCAAGATCCTCAAGGCTATCGGCGACAATGCCTATGAGGTTGAGCTCCCTTTGGATTTTGGTGTCCATGCCACCTTCAACGTGGCTGATCTTCAACCCTATGTGGAGCCAGAATTTGATGAGGGTGAAGCGGGGATGCATCATAGCCAAGTGGGGGAGAGTGATGCAACCCTGCCCTCCATGTCCGCCGTAGAAGAGGATAAGACCATGAGCCTTCAATCACTTGGGCCTGTCACTAGGTCCCGAGCCAAGGCCATCATCCAAGCCACTCAGTCCATGGTCGCTCGCCTCGTTACTAGCCAAGGTGCGCCCGAAACCGCGCCTCCTCTAGTGCTCCTCGCCACACTTAGTGACGCCTCCGAGCCACCATCGGGCACACTGCCCTCTGAGCCTGGCGCGTCACTTGCAGAGACCACCCTGGCCTAGCCAAAGGCCAGGCCCAACAGCTGCCTCACTCGCGCCAGTGTGATGGACATCGCCAATGCCGTGACACTCATGGTGTCGCTCTCCTTGTCGCCGACGCCGCGCATTCTCGCCGGCTTCCAAGGCCGATGCCTATCCTATCTTAGTTCATTTAGAGGTTATTATTACTTGTTTTAGACATTTCTATGTTTAGCTTTCCATTTATGTCTTTACTTCTTTGGGCGTGTGCTTCACTCTTATAGAGTGGGCTAGCCCATTAGGCGAGTCTAGGCTCATCCGAGCACTCGCGCCTATATAAGGCTTTTACAAGCCTCCCTTGTACTTTTTACATCATATATTGAATTCAAGCTGAAGTTGAGAGAATTGTTTCCTCCTTCCTTGAATCTTGGCGTTACCAATATTACTTTCATTTTCCGCTCCTTTCGTCGATAGTCGCTTCTACCATCCGTCGATCGTCGCTTCGATCACTTGCCGCTTGTCACTTCAAACAACCTGAGCACCAAGTCTTGTGACTGCTCTCACCATTAAGGTCGCGCTATCTCTTTACCGCCTCACCAGATCTACTCGACCGCCGACTCGTGAACCTCTAATTAGATGAAAGCGACAAAGCACAAGGCCTAGATCCGCTAATCTCAAGGCTGCCTTCAACACATCGAGGCCAAGAACACATCACCTCTGTAGCCCTAACATCATGTGAAGCACGCTCTTGACTTCTTAGCGTTTTATCCTCCTGTCGAAGTACCAAATCAGCTGCATCACCAGCATCCATAACTCTCAATAGGCTTTCCCTGGACTGAGAGAACAAAAAAACAAGCATGAGATCCGGACCAATTGAATCAAGATCCGAAGTGCTATAACCAATAACTAGATAGGCACACAGCACGTTTGATGGATGCATGGCACGGTGTAAATGTGAGAAGTAGCAAAGAGGAGAGTTGTAACACCCCCAAAACTTAACCCTTTTGGAAAGGTATTACCGCCAGTGACCCCAGTGTTCCTTACCAAGATCACCCAAGGCTTTACCAATTAAACACAATTTATGAAATGCAATTGATACACAATGATCAAGCATTAAATTCCAAAACATAACATTGTCAAGGAAACAAGAGTTACGGGATTACAACCCAATCCCGAATAGGTCAAAACATAGTTTAAACCAAACACAGCGGAAGACTAAGAAAGTATTTTACAATCGGAGTTATTGTCCAAAGGATCATAACCTGATTAAAGAAATAATTAAAACATTCAAAAACCACCGCCGACTCCATAGTCCTTCTAATCTTCTGAGCTACTTCTTAACTGATGTACCGAATCGAACGGATGACACCAGCCAACCATGCAAGGGAAAATATTGGTTGGTTAGTCTAAATGAATAGACTAGCAAGGGTATAAAGCAGACTGGTTCGAAGCAGTCATATTAGGTTAGACTCCTCGCTTCTCGGATAATAACCGATAACGGTAGTCAACCATCATATTCCTACTGGAATAAACAAGAGGTATGCACAAGAGAAGATTCTGGAAGACTAAATCTTCACAGAAATCGACTCGAAAGAAGACTCCAACGGAAAAGAGTCTTTAAGGAAGAATGACAAATCTGGAATATTACAGAATCATTCAACAATGATTTAAAACTGACTGAGATGCTTCGGTTCACGACCAACCTCATTGCCTATAGCGAATCCAGATTGGAAAGAGAACGTACTACATTCGAGTCAAGACGAGTTTTCCTAGCTGCACTGAACTTAGTTGCACTACTCGCCCAAGGTGTATTAATTATGTGCGTCAAGGTAGCACTTATCTGATTTATGTTTCAAAAACAAACATCACGTTATAGACGTTTACATGTATACCCCACCAATGGGACGACACATCTTAGTATACGTTTCGTCGAGAGTGACGTATACCGAAAGGTTTGTGACACCAGCTAAGTGTCCTGTCTCTACACACATGTGTAAGAGACCGATCATGATCATAGAATAGTACCAGATGGGGACGAGCCATCCCGATACCAGATTATAAAGAAACGACTGGACAGAGTCCGAGTAACGTTCCTATCTAACAGTGCTAACTAAACAGTTACAGCACCACAACATTTACAGGATAAATCCACATAAAGGCCTGAAAGGCGATCACAGATAATAGCGTTGTTCTAACAGATATACAACCTATTATATGATTTTCAAAACAGTTTATCAAAACCGTTTCCAGACAAACAGAATATTCATTCCAAATCAATTACTCAGATAAAATACTGATAATTAATGTAAATATGGAACGAATGAGCAAGAGCGAACCGCCACTTGCCTTACTCCGTAGAATAGTCTAAAGACGTCACTGGATTCCGGGCTCGACACGGTATAGCTCTGACAGCACAACGACCTTCGAGTCGACCCATAAAAGGAACCCTAAGTTAGATCTGACATAAACAGTACGAATCTAAACACGGCGAAAGAACACGAAAGGAAAGACGCCACGACGACAACCGACCAAGCCAAAGCCACGAAGGCATTCTGGGCACTGGCGGCGGTCGCCGTTCTTGGCGGCGGTCGCCGTACTCATCACGGCGGTCGCCGTGAAGAACGCGGTGGTCGCCGTGAAGAACGCGGCGGTCGCCGTGAAGAACGCGGCGGTCGCCGTGAAGAACACGGTCGTCTTGAAGAACACGGCGGTCGCCGTTAAGAACACGGCCGACTGAAACGAGAGAAAACTCACCCCAAAACACGAGCGGTTCGGCCTCCTTCGACTTGCTTTGGCTTCTAACCTCCAAGGCTAACCAAAAGCTTCACAAAGGCACTCTAGAAACACACCACGACACCTCCGGCGAGCACAAGAAAACCGACGAAAACACAACTCACTTTGAGGGAGAGTTTTGGCAGCGATTCGGGGTTGTAGATGACCCAAAACCCATGCCCAAGCTCGTCTATTTATAGGCAAACCCCAAGGAGTGATCTGCAAACCCTCAGACGCGGCAAACGACGCAACGGCGCGCCTCGAACGACGCCGGCGACCGGCGGGCAATGCCCACTGGACAATCACGGCGGTCGCCGTAATTTTGCCTGCGGCGGGCACGCGGCGGTCGCCGTAAATGCGGCGGTCGCCGTCTCTAGGCTTGTCGCGGCCAGCTAGAAGCTGACACATTGACTCTCTCGGGCCCAACCACGGCGGTTGCCGTTTCTGAACGGCGGTCGCCGTTTCCCCCTTTTCCCGCCCATTCGGCTTTGAACGAGCTTGACGATAAACCGGGATTAAAATTATCGTACGCGAACGACAATTTAAAATTCAAGGCACCTTGTCTGTATATTATTTCACTGAGAAAAATATTACAGATATAGAGCACATTACAGAATGTCTCAAACTCTCTGTATTAAATCCGACGTACGCAACGGGTACTCGGGAAAATTCCATAATTCCCAAAATAACCTTACAAAAATACGGGGTATCACATCTCCTCCTCCTTACAAGAAGTTTCGACCCCAAAACTTAGGTCGAGAATAACTCGGGAAAATGCATGAGCATATCTGACTCGGTTTCCCACGTATCCCAAGTAACTTCTTCGGTCCCCGACTTGGACCATAGCACTCGTACCAACGGCACGATCTTGTTGCGCAATTGCTTCTCCCGATGCTCCAAAATGCGCACGGGCAGCTCTTCATAAGTACCATTAGCTTGAATCTCGATGTCCTCATAACTAAGCACATGAGACTCATCTGGCACATACTTTCTGAGTAAAGACACGTGGAACACGTTATGCACCGGGTGAGCCGATGGTGGCAACGCCAAACGGTACGCTAGAGATCCCACTCTATCCAAAATCTTGAATGGTCCCACGTAGCGAGGGTTAAGCTTCTCACGCTTACCAAATCTGAAAACTCCTTTGGATGGCGATACCTTGACAAAAACCTTGTCACCGACCTCGAACTCGACAGTCCTGCGCTTCCGATCTGCGTAGGACTTCTGTCGACTCTGAGCGGTCAACATTCTTTGTCTGATCAAAGCAATGTCTGAAGCCGTCCTTTCGACCAACTCTGGTCCAAGCAGAATTTTGTCGGCATTATCATCCCAACAAATCGGAGAGCTGCATCTGCGATCATACAAAGCTTCAAACGGAGCCATCTTGATTATAGCATGCCAGCTATTGTTGTACGTGAACTCAATCAGACTCAAGTTGTCCTCCCAGCTAGTCGGACGATCGAGCACACAAGCTCTAAGCATATCCTCCAGAGTCTGGATGGTCCTTTCAGACTGGCCATCTGTCTGAGGATGAAACGTTGTACTGAACCTCAACTCGGTTCCCATAGCCTTATGAAGTTCCTTCCAGAATCTTGACATGAAACGGCCATCTCGGTCTGATACAATGGTCTTAGGAATGCCATGTAAGCGGACAATCTCCTTCTGGTAAACTTCGGCTAGCTTCTGGGTTTCCCATGTGGTCTTGATGGCTATGAAATAAGTACTCTTCTTAAGCCTATCCATAATTACCCAGATAGCATCTCTCTGACTTCGAGTATTGGGTAGCCCAGTGACGAAGTCCATGGAAATGTCCTCCCATTTCCATTCTGGCACGGGGAGAGGTAGCATCTCACCACCTGGTCTGCGGTGTTCGATCTTGACTTTTTGGCAAGTTAAGCACTTTGCCACAAAGTCTGCTACGTCCCACTTCATGTTTGGCCACCAAAACTTCTTCCTGAGATCCTTGTACATCTTGCTAGAGCCAGGATGCACAGAATAAGCAGATGAATGAGCTTCTCTCATCACCAACTGACGAAGACCTTCTGTGTCAGGCACACAGATCCAATCCTGAAACCAAAGTGATCCATCATCCTGAACCACAAAACTGGGAGCTTTCCCATCCATCACTTCACTGCTTAACTTTACCAAGATAATGTCATCGACTTGCTTTTCTTTGATTTGATCCAGCAGTGTAGCCTGAATCTCCATCATACTCAGGTACCCTCTACGCTGGTCATACAAGACTTCGATGTCGCATGACTCTTGGTTTAGCTTGGTTTGAATAGTAAGTAGAGCAACTACAGTCTCGTGCATTGTCTTCCGGTTTAGTGCATTAGCTACTACATTAGCCTTGCCCGGATGATACAACAACTCCATGTCGTAGTCCTTGAGCAACTCTAGCCAGCGGCGTTGTCTCATATTTAACTCCTTCTGAGTAAATATATACTTGAGACTTTTGTGGTCAGTGAAGACTTGGCATCTTATACCATAGAGGTAATGCCTCCAAATCTTCAGCACAAAGAGAACCGCTGCTAACTCAAGATCATGGGTCGGATAGTTTTCTTCGTAAGTCTTGAGTTGTCTAGATGCGTAAGCAATGACTCTGCCCCTTTGCATCAAAATACAACCAAGGCCACACTTGGAAGCATCACTATAGACCACATAATCGTCATTCCCCTCTGGGAGTGCTAACACGGGTGCCGAGGTCAACCGTCGCTTCAACTCCTGGAAACTGACCTCGCACTTGTCATTCCAGACAAACTTCTTGTGGACTTTGCGGAGTAGATTGGTCATCGGTAGAGCGATCTTTGAAAATCCTTCTACAAACCTTCTATAATACCCGGCAAGTCCAAGAAAACTGCGCACCTCCTTCACATTCTGGGGCTGTGTCCATTTAGCCACCGCTTCAATCTTTTGGGGATCAACCATAACCCCATTTTTATTGATCACGTGGCCTAAGAAAGCCACTTCCTTTATCCAGAACTCACACTTAGACAGTTTAGCATAAAGCTGATGTTGTCTAAGGATCGACAAGGAAATCCGTAGATGTTCCTCGTGGACTTCTTCATTCGGAGAGTAGATCAAGATGTCGTCGATGAAAACCACCACGAACTTATCCAAGTACTGGTGAAAACATCGGTTCATCAAATCCATAAAGACAGCTGGAGCATTTGTAAGCCCAAAAGGCATCACTACGAACTCGTAATGACCATATCTGGTCCTAAACGCAGTTCTAGGAATGTCCTGCTCCCGAATCCTGAGTTGATGATATCCAGATCTTAAGTTGATCTTGGAGAAAACCTTTGCTCCCTGCAACTGGTCCAACAAGTTCTCAATCCTAGGCAAAGGATACTTGTTTTTGATCGTCACCTTGTTCAACTCTCGATAGTCGATACAAAGTCGGAACGATCCGTCCTTCTTTTTGACGAATAGTACCGGAGCACCCCACGGCGATGCACTCGGTCTGACATAACCTTTGTCAAGAAGATCTTCAAGTTGATTCTTCAACTCTTGCATCTCAGCTGGAGCCATCCGATACGGGGATTTGGAAATCGGCGCCGTACCAGGCTCGAGATCAATTGAAAACTCTACGTCACGGTTCGGGGGTAATCCAGGAATTTCTTCCGGAAAGACATCCGAAAATTCCCTAACTACAGGAATATCAAGAACCTCAGGTCCATCCCTTTCGGGCGAATCCAAGTAGCAAAGGTACCCGACACATCCTTGTCGTAGTAGCTTAAACGCAGCCATCGCATTGATCAGCTTGCCGTTATCAGCGTCATTTCGACCTTTGAACTTGCATACGAATTGGCCCCCGGATGACACCGTCACCGTTCTTGAACTGAAGTCGATCACCGCCTTGTGACGCGTCAGCCAATCCATACCGAGAATAATGTCGTATGGAGCCATGGCTATGCAGATTAAATCTGCCTCGAATTCCTTACCCTGAATGGTAATCGGAAAGTCGGACAAATGCTTGGTTCCCACCAAACGTTCTCCATTAGGAAGATTAACGACGAAAGGGTCGCACGAATCGTTGCACACTAAGTCTAACTTGCTAACACAGCTATCCGAAATAAAGGAATGTGTAGCACCAGAATCAAACAGAATGCACACTGAAGTAGAGTGAAGGTATAGAGTACCTTGAGCAATCGGAGCGTTGGGTCCATCTACCTCACGCATCTCGTACAAGCGTTGGCCCTGACTTCCAGAAACAGCTGGGGCTTTTCCCCTGTTCTGAGCAGTCGTCTGCACTGAAGGGCTAGGAGTCTCGGCAGGCTTAAACCTAGGTCGGTTGCTCTGATGAACTGACCCTTGCTGCGACTCTACTCCCTTCTGCTTCCCCTGCTTGCAGAACTTTTGCAGATGACCATCACGTCCACACCCAAAGCATGGCCTCCTCTCCTTCCGACACTCAGTGCTCTTGTGCCCAGCAGTACCGCAGTTATAACACTGGACTGTACTCCTGGTCTGCCCTGACTGTTGAGTCGATCCTCCTTGCGTCTTCTCCGTCTTAGCTCGGCCGGATTTGGCGAAGTTAGACGGTGGCGCAGGGCGCTTAAAACCACCTCCCTGGTTCTGATTCTGCATCGACTTATGTCGGTTGCGCCTCTTGGTCGACTCCTCGAGAGTTACCTCCAGCTTATAGGCACAATCCACATACTGCTCCAAGGTAGAGCATGTGTGGTGCACCATTAATGGCTTGATATCCGGGTTCATCCACTCGTGGAAGTACCAGATCTTTTGAGCCTCGCTGGTGATCTCGGCAGTGGCGTACTGTAGAAGATGGTCGAACTTAGATGCTAACTCGGTCACTCTCAGACCATCAGTCTGAGGGTACAAGAACTCTTTATGCTTCTCCTCTCTCATAGCACGAGAGAAAAAGCGATCAACCATCTTGGTCTTGAACATCGACCAAGTCAACACTGGGCTCTCAGCCAAACCAGTGCTCTCCCACCACTCGCTAGCCTCCTCCTTCAGCTGAAGAGAAGCGATATAGACCTTCTCGGCCTCCGTACACTCCACGTTCCTGAACAGCCTCTCCATATGGGAGAACCAATGAGTCACTGCCACTGGCTCCCCTTTCCCGTTATAGCAGTCGGGTCTCATGGAAGTAATGGTCTTAAGAGCGCGACCATAGCTGTCCCTCGTCCTAACGGCAGTCTCCTGAATCACAGGATTTCTGGGTTCCACAACATCAGGAACCGCTGCATGAATAGGCACTTCTTGTGCTTGAGGCGCACTTGGTCTCAAGACATCTGTAATAGCCTGCATCACGATCCCACGGATTGCCTCAACAGCTGCAGCATCAAACAGCGTCGGCGCCTGGGTCTGATCCTGACCTTCACGCCTCTGCTGGACGCGAGATTCAGACTCGTGTTCATCCTGAACACCTCTTCCTGCTGGTCTGGGGTTTTGGCTGGTCCCAGCACCGGCTCGAGTCGAATTCCTCGTGCTTCTTGGGTTCACCATCTATTTACCGATCAAATTCCAAGCATTCAATACATTAATATTATGCAATATACTTATGCAATATACCAACGTAAATAAATTACTCAGAATAGATCAACTTGGTATTTTATAGATGAACCTTTGAATTCTTACACAAGTTACACATAAGTTTATCATTCGAGCGTTCGGACGACATTGCTCGAAGATATAAGTGTTTCTCAGAGTACTTGCCGCAATACTGAAATATTACACAAAGTACAACTTGGAATACTAAGAAACGAACTACTACGATAGGCAACGCCACTCCTCCTCAAGGCGTTCCAAAATGTCTCCCATACGACTGGCTACTCGTGCATGGTCTCTTCGGGCTAGGCTCACCATCGAGCTCTGGCGATGGGTTTCGCACCCTGCTTGACCCGGAAGCACATAGTCCTAGCTCAGTCATGGTAAAGTATGGGTCGTCCATGACTGGTCCTCCTATTCCAGCCCTCCTCTGAGTACTGGCGGTCAACTCATCCCTCTGACGCTGCTGTTCTGCGGAGATTACCTCGCTCTGGCGGAGAATCTCATGCAGCTCGGATTCCGACCTCCATCTCCTTGGAGTAGGGATAGGCTGAGATTCCCTGTCACTTCTCCCAATACCGTACTCGGTATACAGTGCCTCCCAATCAGCTTCTGACATGGGTGCGTACTCTGGCACTGGTGACAATTCTGTACC
This sequence comes from Rheum nobile, assembly GCA_027886185.1. NCBI lineage: Eukaryota > Viridiplantae > Streptophyta > Magnoliopsida > Caryophyllales > Polygonaceae > Rheum > Rheum nobile. The sequence goes on along the minus strand of WOAB01000235.1, from coordinate 281,314 downwards.
GGGCTCCTGATTCTGCCCTCCAAGGTTCAACTCTGGATCCTCTTCTGGATCATCCTCTATGGGATCCTCATCCTCGGGATCATCCTCGATGGGATACTCATCCTCGGGATCATCCTCGATGGGATCCTCATCCTCGACAGGATCTTGCTCAAGCATCTCCTCTTCCTCCTCCTCGTACTCGATCTCCTCGGGAATTGGTCCCAACAGAAAGTCGTCTTGGTAAACCCCTTGTTCATACCTTGACAACTCGTCTTCCTGCTCCCATTCCTGTACTCCCTCCACCCTTGGTGGCGGCACAGGTGCAAGTCTAGGGACCATAGCATTCCTGGCTACAAGGACAACCGACTCGGGGAGAACGTGCTTGACGTCTTCGGGTGGGCTACTCGGGCCTCCAACCTCGAAACATCGCTGAGGTAACGGAAAATCTAGCCTCGGCTGATCCGACTTGGCGTCTTCCGACCCCCTACCAATAGAAAAGCAGACACCCATCCTATCGAACAATAAGGAAGGAATTAGTCTTTCTAGACATAGAAGCAAGCTTACTATATCAGACTATAAAGAAGACACGACTATGAACGGTGTTTTTAAATTCTTTTCAGAATGAAAAATTCAGAGCCCTCTTTAAAGCATTTCGAAAACGGATAAATGGTTCAAAAAAAAAAATTCAAACCCGTTTTAAAACCTTTGGCTCTGATACCACAACTGTAACACCCCCAAAACTTAACCCTTTTGGAAAGGTATTACCGCCAGTGACCCCAGTGTTCCTTACCGAGATCACCCAAGGCTTTACCAATTAAACACAATTTATGAAATGCAATTGATACACAATGATCAAGCATTAAATTCCAAAACATAACATTGTCAAGGAAACAAGAGTTACGGGATTACAACCCAATCCCGAATAGGTCAAAACATAGTTTAAACCAAACACAGCGGAAGACTAAGAAAGTATTTTACAATCGGAGTTATTGTCCAAAGGATCATAACCTGATTAAAGAAATAATTAAAACATTCAAAAACCACCGCCGACTCCATAGTCCTTCTAATCTTCTGAGCTACTTCTTAACTGATGTACCGAATCGAACGGATGACACCAGCCAACCATGCAAGGGAAAATATTGGTTGGTTAATCTAAATGAATAGACTAGCAAGGGTATAAAGCAGACTGGTTCGAAGCAGTCATATTAGGTTAGACTCCTCGCTTCTCGGATAATAACCGATAACGGTAGTCAACCATCATATTCCTACTGGAATAAACAAGAGGTATGCACAAGAGAAGATTCTGGAAGACTGAATCTTCACAGAAATCGACTCGAAAGAAGACTCCAACGGAAAAGAGTCTTTAAGGAAGAATGACAAATCTGGAATATTACAGAATCATTCAACAATGATTTAAAACTGACTGAGATGCTTCGGTTCACGACCAACCTCATCGCCTACAGCGAATCCAGATTGGAAAGAGAACGTACTATATTCGAGTCAAGACGAGTTTTCCTAGCTGCACTGAACTTAGCTGCACTACTCGCCCAAGGTGTATTAATTATGTGCATCAAGGTAGCACTTATCTGATTTATGTTTCAAAAACACACATCACGTTATAGACTTTTACATGTGTACCCCACCAATGGGACGACACATCTTAGTAAACGTTTCGTCGAGAGTGACGTATACCGAAAGGTTTGTGACACCAGCTAAGTGTCCTGTCTCTACACACATGTGTAAGAGACCGATCATGATCATAGAATAGTACCAGATGGGGACGAGCCATCCCGATACCAGATTATAAAGAAACGACTGGACAGAGTCCGAGTAACGTTCCTATCTAACAGTGCTAACTAAACAGTTACAGCACCACAACATTTACAGGATAAATCCACATAAAGGCCCGAAAGGCGATCACATATAATAGCGTTGTTCTAACAGATATACAACCTATTATATGATTTTCAAAACAGTTTATCAAAACCGTTTCCAGACAAATAGAATATTCATTCCAAATTAATTACTCAGATAAACTACTGATAATTAATGTAAATATGGAACGAATGAGCAAGAGCGAACCGCCACTTGCCTTACTCCGCAGAATAGTCTAAAGACGTCACTGGATTCCGGGCTCGACACGGTATAGCTCTGACAGCACAACGACCTTCGAGTCGACCCATAAAAGGAACCCTAAGTTAGATCCGACATAAACAGTACGAATCTAAACACGGCGAAAGAACACGAAAGGAAAGACGCCACGACGACAACCGACCAAGCCAAAGCCACGAAGGCATTCTGGGCACTGGCGGCGGTCTCCGTTCTTGGCGGCGGTCGCCGTGAAGAACGCGGCGGTCGCCGTGAAGAACACGGCGGTCGCCGTTAAGAACACGGCCGACTGAAACGAGAGAAAACTCACCCCAAAACACGAGCGGTTCGGCCTCCTTCGACTTGCTTTGGCTTCTAACCTCCAAGGCTAACCAAAAGCTTCACAAAGACACTCTGGAAACACACCACGACACCTCCGGCGAGCACAAGAAAACCGACGAAAACACAACTCACTTTGAGGGAGAGTTTTGGCAGCGATTCGGGGTTGTAGATGACCCAAAACCCATGCCCAAGCTCGTCTATTTATAGGCAAACCCCAAGGAGTGATCTGCAAACCCTCAGACGCGGAAAACGACGCAACGGCGCGCCTCGAACGACGCCGGCGACCGGCGGGCAATGCCCACTGGACAATCATGGCGGTCGCCGTAATTTTGCCTGCGGCGGGCACGCGGCGGTCGCCGTAAATGAGGCGGTCGCCGTTGCTAGGCCTGTCGCGGCCAGCTAGAAGCTGACACGTTGACTCTCTCGGGCCCAACCACGGCGGTCGCCGTTTCTGAACGGCGGTCGCCGTTTCCCCCTTTTCCCGCCCATTCGGCTTTGAACGAGCTTGACGATAAACCGGGATAAAAATTATCGTACGCGAACGACAATTTAAAATTCAGGCACCTTGTCTGTATATTATTTCACTGAGAAAAATATTACAGATATAGAGCACATTACAGAATGTCTCAAACTCTCTCTATTAAATCCGACGTACGCAACGGGTACTCGGGAAAATTCTATAATTCCATAAATAACCTTACAAAAATACGGGGTATCGCAAGAGTAGGCATGGTCTCATCTATAATAGATTTTACTACAAGCACCATCAGAAGAGACAGAAAAATTGAACCTTATCTTTAAACACATAGCAGGATCTTGACCGAAAAAATGGAAGTCCAACAAATATCACAAGTAAACAGAAAGGAATGACATCCAGTAGGATCAACTGCAACTGGTGATGGCATTGGAACAAAATATAGCCAGGCCAAAAGGTGAATATGTACCTTTACAATGATCGGATGGCTACTTCTTAGAAAACCTAAGAAGGAAGACCTTACAGAATACTGTAAACTGGAAGCATGACCTCCTCTTACAACTTCAGAATTCCCATTGAGCTCTAGGAGTGCAGAAAAGACTGCAGCATAATGAAGTGTTGTTCGCTTCCTAGCAATGGAAGCTAGACTGCAAAGCACAAAACCTATCCTTAGAACAAAATTTCATATCAAGGTAATATGAAACTAAACTAATCCTAGGAGCACAGAACCTTTAGGACCATGAAAAACATAAAACACAATGTTCACAAATAACCAAGTCCAAGGACAAAACTCTAAGTTTCTGCCCGAAAGACAAATGGAACTCTAGTAAGACAAGAAATTGGAATTAGAAATCCAAGAGAATGGCACTACATTTTGACTTAACCAGAGTCTTAATACCGCAATTTCCAAACATAATCCGAAGATTTCATGCAAAAATATATGTAATTATATAAATTAACAAAAATCTAGAATCATCTACACCTACTGATGTAGACAAACATCATCATCCCAATAATATCAGAGTTCTCTATTATTAGGTTAAAATGAAGTTAGAGAAGCAGAAATTATCAATGACTGATTAAGAATTTCTGCAACAAGATGGTCTATAATAAAAGAGAAACCAATTTCACAGATAGTACATATAGTGGTATCCTAGCTAACCACCAACTATGTGACCAACTGGCATCCACCACTGTGAACCATAAAAAGTTATAGAAGATCGTATTTGTATTGTTATGATAATTTATATGAAAGCATCACATGCTCCACCCACTCTGACTAGGGAGAAAGGGCATAATCAGACCATTATTATTTGCAACATGTCAATCCCATAATGCATTTGAAACTACTTGGTGCACAACAGAAATTCCCCAAGGGCAAAACTTCCCACTATATCCCTACTTAGACAGGATGAACAGAATACCTAAAAACCAATACAAGAAGTTTCAACGTTGAACATTTGCAAGTTCTTCCTAATATAACAGAGACCTTAGTGATCAAATATATTCAGGATACACAAAACTTTACCAGATTAGAGTTGTTAAACATACAGTTATCACTTCAAACTCTCTATTCCCTATTGTAGCAAGGAAGACCATTGTTTCAGTTACAAAAAAATGCCAGACATAAATATTCATCCACTAAAGGGACTCTACAGAAAAACTTCTCATTACAAGAGTTTACCAGCCACCAACCTCACAGAATCTCAAATAAATCATTCAAAATTTATCATGCATGGAGGCATATATTATCTACCATGAGAAGTAAAACTTTAAAAAATTTGTACATCCATAAAACCTTGAAAGCTCCAATCACTACTTTGCATCATTTACCCTCACATGCCTACACAATATACAATACCCGCATAGAGACCTTTTAATATTCCTCTGGCATCCTTGAAAATCTCATTTAGCAAGTAAACCTGCCCTACTTAAAAATGATCAAACAACTAGTCACATATTTCCAGATAAGAATTCCACTTTTTGAAACATCAACCCCAGATCAATGAATTACTTGCTTTTCAGAATCATCATCATCATCACATCATTCGACTGTCTACCTGAACTTCAATCTTCATCATTTCAATCATCAGAACTAATCAGCTTGAAAATTTCCATTTCTACTAAATAGTACAGCATTCTTTAGTGTCATCATAATCAATAAGCACAATCTCCTTAGCCCAACCCCAATCCTCACAAATCTCGTTCTGCAAAAGACTGCAACTCCAAATTTCCTCCAACTTTTTTTTCTCAGATAAAAGACTAATTTTGTAACAAAAGCGAATATGTGTAAGAAATTCATGACCCAATAAGTATGGGCTTGTGGGTATTTCGAACATCTCATTATGGGCAAGTTTCTCATTCTCCGTGGACGTAGCCGTAAGATCAACCGGCTTATCCATAGTCAATCCCGAATCTATCTCAAGTACACCCAAATAAAACTCAACATGTTCTTTCCACTCAGTATAATTAGTCCCATCTAGTTCAGGAACTGAGTTCACAAAAGAGTTAAGTTGGGCAGGTTGAGGAACTGCAATATAGAAACCATCTCACAACAATTAAACTTTGAGTTATAAAAATAACGTACATGACTAAGGTTTAACATAAACGAGTGACTTAAGACCTACAATCAAACAAGTATGGTATCTGTGGATATCCTATACATGCTCAATCACATAATTAAATCATCTCCTTAATGGTTGTTTTACTTATGATGCATAGTCTACCTGTGGGTAACACATGCTTATAATTGAACCAACAATTAATAATTTTACTTAGTCTAACATTCAAGGCATACTTTGAATCTGCTGTGGCAGATTACAAACAATAATATGAATGTCATATGATAATGAAATACAATATACATGTACTGAATTGTTATCACTGTGGTGATTACCAAAACAATATAATATGAATATTGTAGTTCAGAATGTATTTATCCAGGTTATGCAAAATAATCAATTCTCCGAAAAAAATAAATAAAAATATTTTTTAACTCCATTAGGTTATACATGTCACCAGGATCAAAAAATTAATTCACGAAAACATCAAACGAATTTTCTATCAACATGAATTAGCATTACGATTATTGCCGAAAAGTAGTAAAACGGGTTTTTGAGGGTCTAAACGATGGAATTTGGCTAAAATTAATTCACGAAACATCAAACGATGGAATTTGGAATTTGAGGGTCTAAACGATGAGATCTCATCGATTCCTATCAACTGTGAAAATTTCGTCCAATTCCGACACAAAAATCCAGTTTCGGCAACTACGGCAAAAACCCTAATTTCGGTTTCTATCATGCAAAATCTATTTACCAGAGACCAAATACATTAATATCTCACGAAATATGACATGATAATAGTATGAATAATCATAATCAAAACATAACATCATTCAGAAATCAATCTAAGGAATTGCGGAAACATGATAATAGATGTGATTCTGCCATGATTTTGAACTAAGAATATGATCTAAACCTGGCTCTGATACCACATATAAACTATAAACATTAAATTTGTAAACATTAATCCTAACATGATTACGATCTAGGATCTTGATCATACGCTTAATCACAAAGGCATAAAGACATACCGTTAGACATCGTGATTGTGAGATAACGAAGATGATGAGAATCTGTTGGAGCAAAACACAGACCTTGGAATTCGTCTTCTCTCTTAGCACATGCTTTAGTTGTGTTACTTTGAGATAACCCTAATGATGAATTTCGGATTATTATTATAGGCAGAGAGAGGGGCCGAAATCCTCTAAAGATAAGATCTCAACCTTCCATCAAAGTTGATCAATAATAGATAATATCTTTAAATAATAGAGATTAATATCTTCTTGTTGTAACCGAATCTTATCAAATCATCGATTCCTTAATTAAACCTGATATGTCATATGGGTCACATAATGAGATGTTCGAAATACCCACAAGTCCATACTTGTTGGGTCATGAATTTCTTATAGTATGTGCATCAAAGAGGACAAGCTTTATACGCAAAAAGAGCTGTAGACTCCTTGAGATTTTGTTGTGTATGACTAATCAAACAGTGACCAAATGAATAAGTGTACATCAAACATCTATTAAAGCAACTTCAAGAACAACAGGTGTACTCAAACAACAATTATAGGTTTCACTGCACAGCAAACTGATAAAGCATTTTGGGAAATTCCTGTTGGTATCCCTGAGTTTAGGGTTATTCCTATTGGTGTCCCACGATTAAGTTTTTTCCTGTTGGTGCCCCTAAGGTTTGGGTTTGTTTGCTTCGTAATCAAACTTTTTCATATTTGTACCATTCTAGTTCAAATTGATTAAATCCAAGTCTACCATTGTGTTCCTCGCCCTCAAATTAGTAAGATTTTACTCCTAAAATACCCAAATCCATGTCCGAACCATGTCGATTTGAATATCGAAGCAACAACCCATTTCGACCTTAAGAATTCAAATCGGAATGGTTCGGGTATGGATTTGATTGTTTTAGGAGTCGAATTCTACTAAGTTGATATCAATAAACATAATGATGAGCTTTGATTTGATCAATTTGAACCGAAATGATACGGATATGAAAAATTTCAGTTACAAAGCGAACAAATGAAAACCTTAGGGGTACCAATAGGAAAAAACTTAATCGTGGGACACCAACAGAAATAACCCTAAACTCAGGGGCACCAACAGGAATTTCCCAAGCATTTTTGATGTTCAGAATGTTTCTTTCTCAAAATACAATATAAGCTCCTCAAAACGCTAAACTCTAAAATAAGCGTCATGCAAAACATAACCTCACTAGATTACCTATGAACATATAAGGTAGTAGATTGGACTGCCATTTTCCAGGTATTGTCCACTCATAAGCAGTTAGTCACATGTAAACAACTATATATATATGTGTTTAACTCCAAAATAATGATGTGCTGACTTAGAAGATATCTGCAATTCCAAAATATATCAATCAGGAAATGATATATGTGTTCAACTTCCAAGGATGGAGAAATTGTGATCTCAATCAACACTGGTTTCAAAAAACAAGACATGTTAAACCACGTTAATAAGGTTTTTTCTAGTGTGTTCATGGACACACTCTAATAACTTTTTTTTTGGCAATTATTTGGTTAGTCACTAGTTTAATCTTATTTATTAAGGGTTTATCAATTCTCTATTAGAGAATATTTTAAAGATAAATTTCCTATTTAAGCTTGTTAGCATGTGCACATGGACACACACTAGAAAAACCGCGTTAATAAACCAGTGTTGATTGCAATACATATTAGATACCACCCCCAACTTTTTTCACTTCATTTACATTACTTTTAAATTCAATGTTATCTTCATTTTTTACGTGGATGTAATAATATACTATTATACATATATAGTTAGCATTTTTAAAATTATTAATATATATTTCATATTCTAACATATATAAGGTAATCCTATTTCACAAAAATGGTAACTATGTATATAGGTAATAGTTTTAAAAATAGTAACTATATATGTATATGTAAAATGTGAACTATGTATATGACCAATTGATTATCTAGCTACTAACATGATCATATAAAATATTTGATCAATTGATTATTTGGTTAGTGTTGAATAATGGATATTATATTTTTTTCTACCAGTTGCTTAGTAGATTTATTAAATTTATCTAAAACAACATTGTTTTTTTTATTTTAACAATGAGATAATAAATGGTTAGTATATTTATTTTCCACTATATATATTGTACCTCAAAATTTTGAGTCACCGTATTATTGGTTATCTAAAACAACATTGTTTTTTATAACAATAAGATTAATAAATGATTAGTATATTTATTTTCCACTATACATATGTTGTACCTCAAAATTTTGAGTCACCGTATTATTGACGACTTAACTTGACAACGAACACATTAAAATTGTTTAGATTAACAAATATGTTTCCTTGTTTTGTTATTTTATTTTGCAAAATTGATATAGCAATAAGTTTATAAATACAATTTATGCATGATTCATGCTTGGAGTTAGTCATAATTTGATAGTTAGTGAGCATATCTCAATGTCTGACATCTCATTTACATTGTCATTCATTTTATATATATTTATATATTAATTTTCATTCATAATATAATTATTTCTATATTAATTAAATATATAATTTTTGTATAATTACTTTTATCTAAATGTGAGAACGATAAACAAATCTCGTGCGAGACACGGATATTACACTAATTACTCATAACTAAAGCAGAAGTAATATTACACTAATCTCGTGCGAGACACGGATTCTACCTATTTAAATGACCTTATGAATGAAAATGGATCAGCTGATCAAATGATACTGTAATATTTTAACGATAGAGCACCCCTTATGGGGGGCTTAAGGAGGGGCTTTTGAAATATTATGGAATAAAATATTCCATTAGTCTCAAAAGTCCTCTCAAGGGGCTTTTCAAAAGGCACATTTTTAAGCCCCAATCCATGGGGCTTAAACTAAAGAAAGCGTCACGTGTCGCACTATTATTAGAGTCACGTCGCGTGTCCGATGAGCGACAATGTTGTTTCCTGGCCGTCCGTTACTTTTTTTTTAAAAATTCTTTATTTTAAATTTTAAACATTAAAATAAAAAATAAAAATATCATAATTCTAATTTCATTTTTCTCTATCCATATACATCTATTTCAAATATATTTGGTATATTTAAAAAAAATTATTGTATATCATTAATTAAAAATAAATCATTTTAATATTATTTATGGTGCTTTAGAATATAAATATATACTAATTTTATTTCTTTATATTAAAATGACATTGTGGAAAAACTTTATAAATTTTATAAAAATATATATTTTAATAAAATAAATATTTGTATAATATAATATAAAGAATATATTAATAATTTAATATAAAAAATATTTTAATAATTTAATATAAATAACATAATTATAATTTAATATAAATATAAAATGGATCTAAAAACCCCTCCATTGAAATACTATTTTAATATAAGACTTAAATGAAGACTTAAACTCAAAAAACCCCTATTTAAGTCCCTATTTAAGCCTCGGTGCTCTTAGGGAACTACCTTATATCCCATCATCAACGGCATCTTTTTTCTTGTGCTACTGTTAACTAGCAGAATGCTAGTCTCATTCAATGCTGACTTTTTGTAACAAAAACAAGGACGTTGTTTTTCTAGGGGGTTGAAAATAGGGAACGTTATTCTAGTTTAAGGCGCATAGGCCATAGGAAAGTCTCTCGATCAGTCAAGATTGAGCACTTAAATGACGTACATCACTGCACCAAAATTTAAAATGATGACGTACATTAACTTCATCTCAACGAGATTAGGGGACCGAGTTAGATATTTCAAGTTAAATGTTTTGGTGGTTATAAAGGTAATAAGAGAGAATCACATACAATTGAAATGTTTTGGTGTCTTCTTTAAATTAAGCAATATCTGACATCATGAACATTGCAATAGTTTTACCAACATTCAGTTGATCTAGTGGTTTGACACTAGACTCTCTTAAGCGTTCTATTCAGAAGCATCGAGTTCAATTTCTGCTGGAAGTGTGTATGAAGATACTGATGTTGGGAGGGCTCTGTCCGATCAAACTACGCGATCAAGACTAAAAAAACATTGCAATAGCTTTATTAAGTCTGTCCGATCGAACCATACGATCAAGGCAAAAAAAACACTGCAATAGCTGTATTAAGCATATACTCTGTATACTTCATGAAATGAGATATCTAACAGTTATCGCGGTTATCAATGAAGTATAGAATGAATGATGTCATATTTTGAGATATATCAGTGTGGATTTTAAAAGACACTAACTCCCTTAGAGCTCATTTGATATTAACATAGGAATCAGGTTGGAATGAGAATTGAAATTGAGTATGAAGAATGTGGTTAATTGATTTCTAAGGCTGTGTGGGATATAATTTTGGAGAGATGGATGAAAAAAATAAAGTTAGGTTTGAGTCATACCTAATTGTTTTAGGTGGGTATGTGAGTTAGTGTTATGGGCTGGTATGGACCATACCCTATAATCAATTTCATTCTCATACTTAAATCGACCGAACACCAAAACCGATTTGAACCATTCCCAAACTCATTCCAAATATATATATATATATATATTTAAGGTATACAAACAAACATGCCCTTAATAAATTTCTTTTTATAATAAAAAGATCTATCATAGTTAGGGCTGTTAAAACTTAACTCGATCTGAAAAACCCGATTGATCCGCCTTTCCCAAACCCATTCCATATATATATATATATAATTATTGTATATCCGAGGTTGGCCCAACCCAAATCGAACTAGCCTGAACCCGAAAATAATCTGAAATCAATTACACCTGAATGGACCAGTGCATTTTCAAGCCGATACCCTAAATCACCCCACTCGAAATCACCTGAAAGCCCGAAGTCAATCGACCCGAATTCACCCGAAAACCTAAAGCTACATATTACAACAGTAAATATAGGACTTTTCTGTAACACCCCCAAATCTTAACCCATTTGGAAAGGTATTACCGCCAGTGACCCCAGTGTTCCTTACCGAGATCACCCAAGGCTTTACCGGTTTAAATACAATTCATGGAATACAATTGATACATAATGATCAAAGTATTCAAATCAAAACATCAATCAAATGAAACATGAGTTACGGGATTACATCCCAATCCTGAATAGGACAAATACAGAGTTTAAACAAAGTACAGCGGAAGTCTTTTAAATATATAACAGAGTAAATAAGTTATAGCGGAAGTCTTATAAAAGATATTACAAAAAGGGTTGTGATCGTAATGATCACCTGCCCAGGGATCTCAACCTGATTAAAAAAAATTATTAAAACATCCAAAAACAATCGTCGTCTTCATAGTCAATCTAGTCTCCTCATATCTTCGCTCTATCTGATGTGCCGAATCGAACGGATAACACCAGCCCACATGCGGAGAACAATGTTCGTGGGTTAGTCTACTTGAATAGACTAGCAATGGTACAAAGCAGAATGGTCCGAGTGATCGTAACCGTTTACTATCATTGTCCCTCGAATAATAACCGAAGGAACGATACATAACCCGGCACTTTCACGGAATAACAACAAGAGGTATGCACAAGAGAAGATTCTGGAAGACTTAATCTTCACAGAAATCGACTCGAAAAGAGACTCCAAGAGATTGAGTCTTTAAGGAAATATGACAAATCTGGAATGTTTACAGGATCATACAACAATGATTTAAAAGTTGACTGAGATGCTTCGGTTCACGACCAACCTCATCGCATACAGCGAATCCAGATTGAAAAGAGAACGTACTATGATCAAAGTCGAGACGAGTTTTCCTAGCTGCACTATAACCTAGTTGCACTACTCGCCAAAGGTATATTAATCATGTGCACTCGGGCACTTATCTTATTTAATTCCAAAACGAGCATTACGTTATAAGCTTTTACATCTCCGCACAAGAGATATCGGATCTCCTCTCAAGAGATATCAGATCTCCTCACAAGAGTTATAGAAGGGATGAACCCTGGAAGATTTGGCACTAGCGAAGTGCGCCAACCCTGTGAAAGGGTATGGTCATGACCAGAGAGAAAGTACTGGGGATGATCCACCAAGTACCAGTTATAAAGAAACGGCTAAACCCCCTCAAGGTACATAGCGTTCCTAGCCACTAGTGCTAACTAAACAGTATAAGCACAACAATAGTTCAAGATAAATCCACATAAATGCCATCAAGGCGAACATAAATAATAGCGTTGTTCTAGCAGATATACAACCTATTATAATATCAATATTTTGTTTTCCAAAACAGTTTACCAAAACCATTTCCAGACAAACAGAGTATTCATTCCAAATTAATTACTCAGATAAACTACTGATAATTAATGTAAATATGTAACGAATGAGCAAGAGCGAACCGCCACTTGCCTGGAGTAGATTCGGCGATGAATCTGGACGAGACGACTACCGAAAATAACCTTTCCAAGGATATGGCTTAAGCTTCAGAATAATCCTAGCAGAGTACGAGTCCACACGCGACCCAACAGATCACGTTCTAACGCTCGAATAATTTCGGGTCGAATCTGGACTAGATGGCTAAATGGGCTTTCGGCCCATTGGAACAAAACAAAGGAAGGGGACCCCACTCTACTGTTCATCTCCTTCTTCCTTCAACATCACAGCACAACAACAACACGTAACAGCACAACATCAACACGCAGCTCGGCAGCACAGCTCGACGCCGGGCGGAGCAACGGTGGCGCGCAGGAGCCAGCAACGGCCTCGTCGATGGCGTCTCCGTCATCGGAAGAAGCAGCAGCCACAATAACGGGAAGCAGCAGCTCCGGCGTCTTGGCACAGCAGCTGCTCGGCAGCGGTTTCGCGGTGCCTCGTCGGTGGTTTGCCTTCGCCGGGGAGGAGCAGCAGCGGGGCGAGATGAAACGGGAACGAGAGGGGCGAACAGAGGAGGCTCGCCGGATTGGGGGGGTCGCCGTTGGGAGATGCGAAGCAAGGGGAAGCTTGGGTGTGCTGTTGTGCTCTCCCGCTTTGCTTCTTAAATAGCCTAAGGAAGAGCCCCGACCAGCCCCCAACCAGCGGTGCCCGACCAGCCCCCGACCAGCGGCGCCCGACCAGCCCTCGACAAGGAAAGAAAAAAAATTGGGCAGACAAGATCTATAACGTGGATGGATAAGATTGCACAGGATAATTGTTGGTATGGATTTTAAACCCCGGAAATTATATGTTTGTATCCAAACAAATATTCTAAGTCCCGAAAATACATTGAATGTATTTTATACCACTCAGGGAATTATTTCGGATATCATGGAAGTTACGGAAAATTCGAACTCCACCGAAAGCGAAATAATTACTGAACGAAGGCTACATATTACAACAGTAAATATAGGACTTTTCTGTAACACCCCCAAATCTTAACCCATTTGGAAAGGTATTACCGCCAGTGACCCCAGTGTTCCTTACCGAGATCACCCAAGGCTTTACCGGTTTAAATACAATTCATGGAATACAACTGATACATAATGATCAAAGTATTCAAATCAAAACATCAATCAAATGAAACATGAGTTACGGGATTACATCCCAATCCCGAATAGGACAAATACAGAGTTTAAACAAAGTACAGCGGAAGTCTTTTAAATATATAACAGAGTAAATAAGTTATAGCGGAAGTCTTATAAAAGATATTACAAAAAGGGTTGTGATCGTAATGATCACCTGCCCAGGGATCTCAACCTGATTAAAAAAAATTATTAAAACATCCAAAAACAACCGTCGTCTTCATAGTCAATCTAGTCTCCTCATATCTTCGCTCTATCTGATGTGCCGAATCGAACGGATAACACCAGCCCACATGCGGAGAACAATGTTCGTGGGTTAGTCTACTTGAATAGACTAGCAAGGGTACAAAGCAGAATGGTCCGAGTGATCGTAACCGTTTACTATCATTGTCCCTCGAATAATAACCGAAGGAACGATACATAACCCGGCACTTTCACGGAATAACAACAAGAGGTATGCACAAGAGAAGATTCTGGAAGACTTAATCTTCACAGAAATCGACTCGAAAAGAGACTCCAAGAGATTGAGTCTTTAAGGAAATATGACAAATCTGGAATGTTTACAGGATCATACAACAATGATTTAAAAGTTGACTGAGATGCTTCGGTTCACGACCAACCTCATCGCATACAGTGAATCCAGATTGAAAAGAGAACGTACTATGATCAAAGTCGAGACGAGTTTTCCTAGATGCACTATAACCTAGTTGCACTACTCGCCAAAGGTATATTAATCATGTGCACTCGGGCACTTATCTTATTTAATTCCAAAACGAGCATTACGTTATAAGCTTTTACATCTCCGCACAATAGATATCAGATCTCCTCTCAAGAGATATCAGATCTCCTCACAAGAGTTATAGAAGGGATGAACCCTGGAAGATTTGGCACTAGCAAAGTGCGCCAACCCTATGAAAGGGTATGGTCATGACCAGAGAGAAAGTACTGGGGATGATCCACCAAGTACCAGTTATAAAGAAACAGCTAAACCCCCTCAAGGTACATAGCGTTCCTAGCCACTAGTGCTAACTAAACAGTATAAGCACAACAATAGTTCAAGATAAATCCACATAAATGCCATCAAGGCGAACATAAATAATAGCGTTGTTCTAGCAGATATACAACCTATTATAATATCAATATTTTGTTTTCCAAAACAGTTTACCAAAACCATTTCCAGACAAACAGAGTATTCATTCCAAATTAATTACTCAGATAAACTACTGATAATTAATGTAAATATGGAACGAATGAGAAAGAGCGAACCGCCACTTGCCTGGAGTAGATTCGGCGATGAATCTGGATGAGACGACTACCGAAAATAACCTTTCCAAGGATATGGCTTAAGCTTCAGAATAATCCTAGCAGAGTACGAGTCCACACGCGACCCAGCAGATCACGTTCTAACGCTCGAATAATTTCGGGTCGAATCTGGACTGGATGGCTAAATGGGCTTTCGGCCCAATGGAACAAAACAAAGGAAGGGGACCCCACTCTACTGTTCATCTCCTTCTTCCTTTAACATCACAGCACAACAACAACACGTAACAGCACAACATCAACACGCAGCTCGGCAGCACAGCTCGGCGCCGGGCGGAGCAACGGTGGCGCGCAGGAGCCAGCAACGGCCTCGTCGATGGCGTCTCCGTCGTCGGAAGAAGCAGCAGCCACAACAACGGGAAGCAGCAGCTCCGGCGTCTTCGCACAGCAGCTGCTCGGCAGCGGTTTCACGATGCCTCGTCGGTGGTTTGCCTTCGCCGGGGAGGAGCAGCAGCGGGGCGAGATGAAACGGGAACGAGAGGGGCGAACAGAGGAGGCTCGCCGGATTGGGGGGGGGGTCGCCGTCGGGAGAGGCGAAGCAAGGGGAAGCTTGGGTGTGCTGCTGTGCTCTCCCGCTTTGCTTCTTAAATAGCCTAAGGAAGAGCCCCGACCAGCCCCCGACCAGCGGCGCCCGACCAGCCCTCGACAAGGAAAGAAAAAAAATTGGGCAGACAAGATCTATAACGTGGATGGATAAGATTGCACAGGATAATTGTTGGTATGGATTTTAAACCCCGGAAATTATATGTTTGTATCCAAACAAATATTCTAAGTCCCGAAAATACATTGAATGTATTTTATACCACTGAGGGAATTATTTCGGATATCATGGAAGTTACGGAAAATTCGAACTCCACCGAAAGCGAAATAATTACTAAACGAAAGTTGGAAAAAATTACCCAATTGTCCTTATTAAAAATTGAGGGATATTACATTTTCTAACCTATGCCCTTAGGTTAAGAACCCATCTTTAGAAAGATTAGGTATATTTTATTTAATTTTTTCCGTGACGGGTTTATAATTTCCATTTCAGGGTTTTAGTTTCTATTTTTGGATTCTTATTGTGTGCCCTTAGGGCATAGGATAGAAAGACCGTTAAATATATAAACTATAATATCCTCAATTAAACATGTAAGTAATATAGTAATGTGTCATGTGAATGCAACCTAATATTAAGTAAAATATAAGTTTATGATAAATGTATTCATAATTTTTGGTATCTTAGTTTATATCACTATATGGATAGAAACAGTTTATATATATAATTATTATTATATTAATCAAAATATTTATGATATAACAAACTCTAAACCTTAAAGCATAATTATGTAACCCTCCCTAACCAAATTATTGGAGATTCACCAAAGCTAAATTTTAATCTTTGAATTAACTAGAGAAAATAATTTTCATCATTTAAAACCCGATTTAATGGAAATCCGAATCAACCCAAAATCCGACTCCACCTAAAGTCCGACTTGACCCGAAATCCGAACCATCCAAAATCTACTTCGATCGAAATCCGAATTAACACGACCGAAATTGACCCAAAAACCCGATTTTACTTGATAAATGAATATCTGACCTAGGCCAACCCGATTTGATCCTAATTGCTAGAATATCCGACATTGACCCGAGTTTGACATGGTCCAAAATCAAAATGACTCGACCCAAAATCGATCTAACTCGCTTGATTGACACCCCTAGCTATAGGGTATGAAATTGTATTTGGCTAGCAAACCCTTAAGCATAATTTTAATAAGGTTTTTTAGTGCGTGCTTATGGACAAATAATAGATTTTCCATGTTTAGCAATAATATATTTTATCCACTAATTTAACTTTTTTTTCCAGAGGTGTTGAATCGATGTGTGTTAGACAGGGAACGGTGATAATGTTCCCAAGACAACGGAAATAATATAGATTCAATAAGTAACAGTAAGACAGTTACTTTATAGAGGAAACTCAATCAACGAAGTAGTTGAAAAGAGAAAAACTTCTACCTCTAGGTGTTACCCTAGCAGGATTTCAAACCATACTTTATTATTAATAAGTTGTACAATCTCACAAGTCTTCTCTCCATCTATTCTCACAGATATTAGGCTTCTAGACCTTGAGTTTAATCAACTCACAAATAAACAAGAAGACAAGAAAACCCTAAGCAAGAACCAAACCCGTACCTTGTCTTTGGATCTCCTCATCTCAACTTTGCAGTAAACTCCGGTGTGTTGGCTGAGAGCCTGAGATACCTTACTGATCAGCGCTACTTTGTAGGGTTTAACTAGGAGTTGTTATCAGTGTTTTGGGTATATTTGGAGATGTTTAGGGCGTTATTGTGGAAATTAGAGTTGAGAAGAAGAAGTGTAGATATGTGGTTTGGAGAAGCTTAAACGAAGACTTATTGAAGATGGAGGAGACCACTTGAGCAGACCGAGGAAGAGTCGAAGAAAGAAGCCACACGAAGCAGCAGTGGAGAATCCGCGACCGCGGACGAGCAAGAGGAGTGATCGCGGATAATTCGAGAGCAAGGAGCCATAAACGGAATTTGTCGTGACCGCGAAAATTCATCTGCGATCGCGGAAATGGGCATCAGCGAGCTGCGCGGGAGTTCGTCTGAAGTTTCACTTTTATATTATTTTCCTTTTCTTTTCTTTTATTTATTTCGTTTACTTTAGTTTATTTCCTTTTAAGACTAGTTTTGTTATCTTTTTACATTAGGTTTAGCTAGGTTTTCTATTTAACCTAGTTTTCCTAGCAGCTTTTCATTATCTAAGTTTTTATTCCATTCAGCATTGTTTTTCCCTTTGAGTAATGAAGAACTAAGCACCTTTTGCTTAGTCCGACAATTGAAGCCTTCATTTGATTCATGATTGTGAGGTTATAACTCTATTTCCTATTCCTTTGGATTATATCTTTTCTCTTGAGCTTATTCCTATTGATTCTTATTGATTTGACTAGCCTGATCACCTAGTTGATATTAGTAATTGTCTATTGCTAGGGTTTGGATATTTTGAGTTGAAATCTCTTATCTTGTATAGCAAACATGATATTCTAGGACTAGTTTATTATGAAAGAGAATTGATTATATGCTCTATGCTGTTGTTGTTCTAAATCTTGATAGTTTCTCGTGCATTCAATAGTAAGGGTTGCCAGGACTAGGTGGACTGGTAACTATTTCAGAATAGGGACAGGAATAATCAAAGGAAGGAATATAGATAATCTAGGACCAATCAATCAAATGAATGATGGATATTTGTTTGGCTAAGTGTTTTTTCCCCAATTGATTACAACCTTTGTTTTACTTTATTTTGTTTAATTGCAAAAAACCAACCAATCCCCCCTTTGTTACTTTTGCATGCCAATTTACATAAAGAAAGACAACTCCTCCCTGTGGGATTCGACTCTTACTTGCCTATTCTACTGAGTTAGGTTTGTTTAGGATTATTTTGATAAGGCGATACGACTTTAGCCTCCATCACTTACCCTATGGTATGCTCATCTATATATAGTGTTAGCAAAGATCTGTTACCAAATACCCAAATAGCTAGACAATCGCTATACAAGGTAACACTGAAAGATTTCTTTCTAAACTAAACGTTTCAGCTTAACAACTCATTGTTTCCTTATATAAAGTTTCCTAAGACATGCTAAATACGACTTCTTCCTTCAAGGAAATCTTCAAATGGAATAGCATTCTTCACATGGTAGCAGCTAAGCAATCTCAGCTTCTCAGCATCGTTCCTTATCCAGCTATTTTCTTGTATAAATGTCTTCACAACACGCGTTTCACATGTTCAGGTTGTTCAACGTAACTATTCCTTGTTGTTCACAATGTTTTTTTCACTCCTCTGTTTTCTCTTTTTTCACATGGTTTCCATTGTTCCCTAATTCTTTCATTTCACCTAAAACTCATAGAAATAACATAAACCATAAAACCTAATGGTGTTTATCATCATCAAAACCAGAGGAAATGTTAAGGTTCCAGTAAAAGGGTTTATCAATTCTACTTTAGAAAATAATTTGAAAATAATTTCCAAACTTAATTCCTAACATGAGCCTATGGACACACATTAAGAAAAATTGTTTTAGTAACGACGAGCTAGTGGAAATTGAAAGATTTTATTATAAGTTTTTTCTTCTCAGATCTAAGTTGGCTTCCAATTGATGTGTAACCTAATGTTTATATGGTGCGAGAAAAACTCATCTTCTTATATTGTTCCCTCTGATGTACGTGCATCGTCTCTCTCTTCCAAATGGTACCCTTAACTACTCCTTTGTTATGGCCTCCTTATAGACCACCCCTTGAGCATCCATCCTCTAGACTCTAGAGAGTTAGCCTGACTTGCCTTTCATATATATCAGACTTTCTACATGGAGTAAACTTTTTTGGAAACCGAGAATCGTCTTTGATTTCGTTTCCCCTTCATCAATTTTGTGGTATTCTATTGAAGAAATAAACAATTTCATGCATACATATGTAGGGATTTAGATGCTTTAAGCGGAATTTCAGAAAATAGTTTTCTAACATCTAACTTAGGATCTCATGCGTAAACTTGATACGAATCACATATGAAAGAGTAACATACATTTTGATGCAAAACTTGTTTCCGAGATCACCCTGGAGAATAGAGCCTCAAGTGTGACTCCTCTACTTGGTCCACACGAGTATGGTACAAGATCTCCTTACCTTCATTTTCTAGAGCGAACAAACGAGGAACGAATAAAACTCCACCAAGTATGGTGTACGGCCGTGAGTGGTTAGAAGCAATTTGATGGCTTATGTCGTTGGCAACAATTCACCTTCACGTGAACTCTATCTCAATTTGGAAGACTTGTATATATATGTACATATCTAATATGTATATATATATATATTATCCTATTCATTATTTTATTATCTCATAATAATAGGAAAGTATATATATAACAATTATATATTATCTTATTATATATCTCACAAGATAAATCTCCTTTTAACTAAGAATGGATAATTATGGTTGATACGATATCTTATCTTTCTTAAAGATATATTTCCTTATATCATCAAGTAAATAGATAACTCTTCATTATTACTTGATGCATAATCCATTCTTCCAAATAACACACATGGCCGAAATTCCCTAGTTCCACTATGGGCCTTGGGTTGCTTTGATCTAGCCTAATTACTCTATTGTGTGTGACCTTATAGGACCCGAATAAAGTAGCAATGGGCCAAATCTAATTTATCCTATAAGTCATAGTTGACTTCTAGCAAAGCACTAAGACTACCTAAAATATCCGGATTATTAATCTCCATTATAATCCTATTCTATCATTAGTAATTGCCATCTTGATTAAAGGACACATATTCCTTCAATCTCCCACTTGTCCTTAAACAAGTGTGCAATATCAATTCCTTTGTCACTTAGTGTCTAATTTGATGATATGATAACATCTTATGTAATCCATATCAATATTCAAATTGTTTCTTGAACTCCGAGCTTGAACTATCAAAACAAATGATTACTATTAATCCACTTGAGCACGGCCATGCATTTTCAGTTTTTACTCTTCAAGTGGCCAAGACACCATTCCTATCCACATATATACAGATATATAAATAGGAGGACTTCTCCAATGATGTGTGACTATAGCTCCCACTCAATTTTTAGCAATCCCGATCACTGCCTTTATAGCCGCCTTTTACGCAACGGTATTTGACAATGTCAAAGTCTACCAATCACCAAGCAAGAGGTATATCGCACTCATGTCTGAGGAATCTACTAATCATAGTTCAACTTAAAATTCTACAACTCATTTGAAGAATATTAAGGTAGGTCTGCCCAACACGTATCCACCATACAGGTCCATATAATTGATTAGACATCTCTAAAGTTGGACACGGTTCATGAACCACCGGTTCAAGGTTCATGGGAACCTTGAATCGGAACCTGAACCAGAAAATCCCCGGAACCGGCGGTCCGGTTTTGGTTCAGGTTCGGGCGGTTTCCCGCCGGTTCGAAATCCGGTTAAAAAAATAAATAAATAAAAGAGTTTTTAGGGTTCACCCGGTTCACAACGGTTATTTTTTTCCTTTTAAAGAGATTTTGCGTTTTATTTTAAGGTTTAATTAGGGTTTAATGAAAAAAAGGTTTTTAGGGTTAAGGGTTTTATTTTAAGGTTTGTAGAGTTTATGGTTTTGGTTTTTTTAAATATAATTATTTGAATCTTTTTTAATGTGTTTATGATTTTTGTAGTTTTTTTAAGATTTAAAGGGTAGTGTAAGTTGTAACATTATATGATCTAGGTTAGGGTTTATTGTTTAAGGTTAAGGGTTTGTATTTTAAGGTTTTGTATAGTTTATGGTTTATGGTTAGGTTATTTTATATTTAATTATTTTAACATTAATTTTTCATGTGTTTATAATTTTTGTAACTTTTTTAAGATTTAAAGGGTATTGTAAGTTGTAACATTATATGATCTAGGTTAGGGTTTATAGTTTAGGGTTAAGGGTTTTTATTTTAAGGTTTTGCATTTTATGGTTAGGTTCTTTTATATTTAATTATTTTAACATTTTTTAATGTGTTTATTTTTTTTGTAACTTTTTTAAGATTTAAAGGGTATTGTAAGTTGTTATATGATCTAGGTTAGGGTTTATAGTTTAAGGTTAAGGGTTTGTATTTTTAGGTTTTGCATAGTTTATGGTTTATGGTTAGGTTCTTATATATGTAATTATTTTAACATGTTTTAATGTGTTTATAATTTTTGTAACTTTTTTAAGATTTAAAGGGTATTGTAAATTGTAACATTATATCATATAGGTTAGGGTTTATAGTTTAGGGTTAAGGGTTTGTAATTTATGGTTAGGTTCTTTTATATTTAATTATTTTAACGTTTTTTAATGTGTTTATATTTTTGTAACTGTTTTAAGATTTAAAGGGTATTGTAATTTGTAACATTATATGATCTAGGTTGGGGTTTATAGTTTAGGATTAAGGGTTTGTATTTTAAAGTTTTGTAGAGTTTAGGGTTTATGGTTTATGGTTAGGTTCTTTTATATTTAATTATTTTAACATTTTTTTAATTTGTTTATGATTTTTGTAGTTTTTTTAAAATATAAAGGGTATTGGAGGATTTAGGACTCTAGGTTAGGGTTTATAATTTAGGGGTAAGAGTTTGTATTTTAAGGTTTTGTAGAGTTTATGGTTAGTTTTATATATTTAATTATTTGAACGTTTTTTAATGTGCTTATGATTTTTGTAGCTTTTTTAAGATTTAAAGGGTATTGTAAGTTGTAACATTATATGATTTAGGTTAGGGTTTATAGTTTTAGGGTTAAGGGTTTGTATTTTAAGATTTTGTATAGTTTATGGTTTATGATTAGGTTCTTTTGTATTTAAATATTTGAACATTTATTTAAGGTGTTTATGATTTTTGTAGTTTTTTTAAGATATAATAGGTATTGGAGGATTTAGGACTCTAGGTTAGGGTTTATAGTTTAGGGTTAAGGGTTTGTATTTTAAGGTTTTGTAGAGTTTATGGTTTATGGTTAGGTTCTTTTATATTTAATTATTTTAACGTATTTTTTAATTTGTTTATGATTTTTGTAGATTTTTTCAGATATAAAGGGTATTGGAAGATTTAGGACTCTAGGTTAGGGTTTATATATAGTTTAGGGTTAAGGGTTTCTATTTTAAGGTTTTGTAGAGTCTATGGTTTATGGTTAGTTTTTTTATTTTTAATTATTTAAATGTTTTTTAATGTGCTTATGATTTTTGTAGCTTTTTTAAGATTTAAAGGGTATTGTAAGTTGTAACATTATATGATATAGGTTAGGGTTTAGGGTTAAGGGTTTGTATTTTAAGGTTTTCTAGAGTTTATGGTTTATGGTAAGGTTTTTTATATTTAATTATTTGAACGTTTTTTATTGTGTTTATGGTTTTTATAGCTGTTTTAAGATTTAATGGGTTATGTAATATGGTTTAGGTTAGAGTGTATAGTTGTAGGGTTAAGGGTTCGTATTTTAAGGTTTCGTAGAGTATGGTTTATGGTTTATGTTTTTTTATATTTAATTATTTGAATGTTTTTAATGTGTTTATGATTTTTGTAGCTCTTTTAAGATTTAAAGGGTAATATTATTAATGTAGGATGTAGTAGGACTTTAGGGATTATAGTTTTCGGAGGGTTTAGGGTTTTAGGGGTTTAATGGATTTTTCTTTTTTTAAGTTTTTTTTTTCGAATTGAACCGCCGGTTCACCGGTTCAAAGATGTCTTGAACCGGAACCTGAACCGGCCGGGACCTTGAACCGCCGGTCCGGTCCGATTTAGGGTTTGACCGCGTTTGACCAGGTCCGGTTCGGTATGGTTCCACGGTTCAGGGTCGGTTTTGTCCAGCTCTAGACATATCCATGTCCCTATAGCCCGTGAAACTTGGCGCTATCAGTCAACTTACATAATAGCCTGTATTGAGTCATTTATGTCCAATTTAATGTCTTAGACTATATACAACTCATAATTTATTATATCAGTTCACTTAATAGGGTTTCATCCACCATAACTTTTATGATGATCCTATTTGATGATTATAAATTATTAGGACATTTTATTTAATTCTAAACCACAATTAAATAAAAATAAAACTTTATTTCAAAAACAAACATGATGCAATGTTTTAACAATCATGAAATCAACATCCATAATCTCAAAACAATACAATCTCAAAGCCATTTTCCAATGTGCTTGAGTCCCTTAGCCCTAGTGACTATCACGCTTGGGCTTAGGTATAGGTTTAGTTAACGGATCTACAATATTGTCATCCGTATGTATTTTGCAAAGCTTTACATCTCCTTAACGACTAACTCATCCTCTCCTCCGTACACCAATAGATCATCTTTAGTTCTTCTTAAGTACTCTAGGATGTTCTTAGCTGTATTCCAGTGTGCTTCACCTAGACTCGAATGGTATTTGCTACACATGCTCAAAGCAAATGCAACATTTGGACGAGTATAGACCATGACATACATGATGGATCCTACCACAGATGCATAAGGAAATAAGGAATCCTACTCATTCTCTCTAGCTCAGCAGGTGTCACTGCGCACTTCTTCTTGATGAGATGTAAGCCATGCTGCATATGTAACACCCCCGACTTATGTCGTTAGTGCCACACGCCAGTGACCTCAGATGTTGCCGTCCAAAGCCACCCTTGGCTTTAATCGGAACAATTAAACTTAAATAAACACAATTAAATAACGAAAGGTTACACAACGGAAGACATTTGTATAAGAAACTCAACTCTTTTATTAAAAGATTTCTCGTGAACTGTTTACAATAGAGTGAAATTACAGCGGAAAACTTATAAATTACACAGCGGAAGACTTTAAGAATAAACCTAATACATGACTAGGTTATAAAAATAAATATTAAAGTAATACTTAACGATCTTGAAATACCGGCACTTAAATCTGCGACTGCAAGTCTGTTCTTCAATTTGTTTACTTCGAGTCTTCGGGAACCAACCACTGATGTGCCGTATAGGACGGATCACACTAGCCAACCATGCAAGGAATAAAACCCGGTTGGTTAGTCTAATGAAAGACTAGGCAAGGGTGAAAACAGAATGGTCCTAGTGATCGTAACCGTTTACTATCATTGTCCCTCGAATAACAATCGAAGGAACGATATATAACCCAAAACTTTCAAGGAATGATTAAAGTTTAGACATGCACTAAAAAGGAATGAGCCTTATGGGAAACGTATGAAGAGAAGACTCCAAAAAATTGAGTCTTACGGGAAAGCATGACAAGTGTTCGGGAACATTATAATTTCACACAAGCGTTTAAAAAGACTTGACCATTTGGGTCCACGACCAACCTCACCGCGTAATGCGAATTCAGATTTGGAAGGAGGACTTACTCTAATCGAAGTCTGGGTGGATTTCCAAGTTGTACTCCTCGCCCGAGGGTATATTAATTATGTGCATAATCGCACTTATCTTATTTAATTCCAAAACGCACATTTACGTTATAAGCTTTTATCATATAAATATATCATCTCGTGTAACTACGAAAGTGTACGATATCGAGTAACTATGAAAGTTTACGATCTCGAGTGACTACGAAAGTTTATGATCTCGAGTGACTATGAAATTTTATGATCTCGAGTGACTACCAAAGTTTACGATCTCGAATGACTATGAAAGTTTACGATCTGGAAAGCATTTAGAGACAGGGTCCACTAATACTGAGTTATAAAGAAACGACTAATCCTCATAAAGAATTATCGTTCCTATGAATACTCGTGCTAATCTAGCATTAAAGTTCATATTTAAATCCACAACAAAACCATTACGGTCATTAACAAGTATAATAGCGTTGTTTCTAGCAATATATACAACCTACTATAATATCATATTTAAATCACATTATTTATAAAATCTGTTCCCAAATGAAAACAACAGTTCACTCCGATTTAATTAACAATTAAAAGCAATTGATAATTAATAGAATATGGAATGATTAAGCAAGAGCGAACCGCCACTTGCCTTAGTCTAGATGAACGATTGAGCGACGACAGGTTTCTGGGTCCGGAATGGGAACGGAAACCGGATTACAGATTCCTATGATGACGACCCACAATGAGACCCTAGGTTAGACTCGACACTAAAATGATACGAATCTAAGAAAGAACGAACGAAATCGAAAGAACGAAAGTCCGCCCGAGGCCGGATCTTCCAAGGCCACGATCGCGATTGCCAAGGCAATCCGCGGTCGCGGCATGGATTCCGCGGTCGCGGGCGTCAAGGACAGCGGCCGCAGACGCGGCGGGCCTTGTCACTGCCGCGGTCGCGGCAGTTCATGTCCGCGGTCGCGGCCATGAACTCCGGCGACCCCAAAACG
The DNA here is from genome assembly GCA_027886185.1 of Rheum nobile. Taxonomy (NCBI): domain Eukaryota; kingdom Viridiplantae; phylum Streptophyta; class Magnoliopsida; order Caryophyllales; family Polygonaceae; genus Rheum; species Rheum nobile. The sequence goes on along the minus strand of WOAB01000235.1, from coordinate 255,158 downwards.
ATGAGAACTCACCGGCGACGATGCGAGAGGGCTTAGTTCGCGAGGGCTTTGACTCCAGCCTTCCTTGTGCCTCCAATGCCCCACTCCAAGGCTGCTACAACTCCCGGCGAGGCCTCCGGCGACATTTTGAAGATTTCCGGCGAGAGCTCGAAACTCCGGCGACTATGGAAAACGAGAGTGAGAGAGGAGATCTCAGATTTGGGTGCCCAAAACCCTCCCAAATAGACCACTATTTATAGCCAAGGAGGAGAGCAGCCCCTGCCCAAATCAACGACGGCTCAGAAGATCGACGGAGATGAAGAACACGCGGCACGCATGCCGGTCTGCACATTTTGCACATTTCTGCGGTCGCGGAAATGCTTCCGCGGTCGCGGAATTACCCTTTCCGCGTCTGTTTGCCCGGGAATAGGTTTGGCGTGGGTTTAAACCCCGGAAATTATATATTTGTACCCAAACAAATATTCTAAGCCCCGAAAATACGTCGAATGTATTTTATATCACTCAGGGAATTACTACAGAGATCAAGCATGTTACAGAAATTTAGAATTTGCCAAACGCGTCTTGCTTTCCCAACGAGAGTTGGAAATTTACCCAAATACCCTTACTAAAAATGAGGGGTATTACATCACTACCCCCTTAAGAGAAGTTTTGACCCCGAAACTAGCATCTCTAAGCTAAAGGGACCGGTTCCACCATAATCTCCTTACCTGATCTTAGTATCCTTAATCATCTCATCCTTGTACTTGCTCCTAGGAAAACGATCTGTTTCCTCAACCATACCACTATCTCACATAGCCTACTTCCACGTACTATTCTTGTACTAACTCGTGACCATCCTCAAGGTCATAATTATCTTAGGATAATTGTCTCCTAAAATCATCGCACTAGTCTCGATATACCTTAAGCATGAGATTATACATATTTCTCTTTAACCTTTCTCTAAACTTCTCCTAAAGTATATACCTTATCTTCCTTAAGTTGATATCCTTGAATAAATTTGGTTTCCGAAACCTATACCACCAAAAATCGAACTATTTACTCGATCATGATTCCACTTATAACATATTGCCTACATTCCTTACTCTTGCTAGAACAGATGTGATCATTCACAAGATTACCATTGTCTCGCTCAGAGTATCCATTATAATCTCCAGCATAACATCGCTATGTTGCCCTATTCCTCAAAAAGACCTTGATGTCCTCAAATAGAAGAATACAACATTTTTCTACTAACTTCCTTTCGACAATCCAATCCTCAAGTACATACATAGAATTCCACTATACCTCAACTTAGTACCTCTCTTGTCATATAGACCTTACTCCTTACATACACGGTTCACCTATTACATTGGTTACCTTACTCACATTTGACCCTTGTGCCATACCTTTAACTCAAAATCTTCACTCCTGTGATCCCACAATTACTCACACCACAGCCTATGTCCGATTACCTCAACATGATTTACTAATCCTCTCCATAGGATTATACTCTCGTCTTATCCAACCGTGCCATACGATCACCTTAATAAATGTGTGTCACCTTTTCCTCAAGTCCACTTGATATCATCTATATACCTACTTTATGCCACACTATTGACCTTTAAAACCGTAACAACTTTTACTGGTCGAGTTTGCTATTCACCCAAAAAATCCTTAGGCAATCAGTTGTCCTCATGCGATTTATTGTCCCAAATCGAGCACTCTTTTGCTTTAGGGATATTTACCATTTATCCAAGATTAACTTAACGTATTCCTTATTCAATCTCTAACTTAAACCTTTAAGGTTCCTTAACTTTCTCCAAACATAATCACAATACCTTTATTCCTATGTTCCTCAAAACGAATCACATGAGACATTACTCCTATATCCTTAAGGTACCATCCTGATAAATGATTCATTATCAACCGCATCAGTCACTTCTATCCGGATCCTTTAATAACTTTATATGAGTAACGCATGCTACCTTACTCCTTAGGCGCACATAGACAATTCTCTCCACTAAATCCTTTAATTTATCGGAATCATCAACATAACCTATCCTTAAACTGTAATCTTTCCATTTAAGTGGCCTCCTTCTAAAACAGTAACTTCACAACTTAGTCTTCTCCAAAGAATTGCACCATAAGCCTTCTAACTGACAAACTCACATAAAATCCAAATATCAAACCTTACAACCTTACAAGTATCATAACTCTTCATTCCCTGATCGTACAACCTACCAATTTCAATCATTTGGTCCACTTAGATTTGGCTCAGCCGCCCTTTTCCTGACTGACATCCCAAAGGTTTGTTTAACTGACTCAAATAACTTATCTCTAACTTAAGATCCTTATACTCCTCACACAATATACTATCCCAATTAAAGCAACCCCTTTTGCATTACGGATACTTACTATCTCTCCAAGACTTAATCACATCATTTCCTGCTGGGCCTCAAAACGAAATTTCGAATAGATCTTCCAAAATAATACCTATGACTTTGTACACTCGGCTTTTCAAAAAGCTTTAACCATTGGTCCTACACTAGTCGTACCCACTTATAAATCTCATAACCATAACTCTGGACTCTAAAGTTCTACTCAAGGTCGTAACAGAGTACGATCCACTTAGAGAAACTGGATTCCCTATGAACTATCTCTTATATACATTCATTCCCTTCTCAACAATCTATCCACATCAATGCCTACAACATGACCTCACAGCGAGGTATTCTGGACTTCGCCTTAGTCCATCCCTACATACTTTTACCAGAGCAAATGTTCAGGGTACACGTATGAGATTTAGTTCTTAAATCTCATAGAGCATTAACCACACACATTTGTTCCTACACCCTAAGAAATTTTGGAAAACTCATCTTACGAGATAACGCTCATCCGCTCAACGAAGGGAGTAATTAATGTCATACCGTTGTGACATTACTCCAAGAACAAAGATAGATTCCTAAGAATGGATCTAGGAATAAGTAATAGCTTGAATCTTACAGAAGTTTGAAAACCACTTAAATCTTATACTTTCAACTTCATACTTTATACCTTTAAATCTTATATAAAATAGTTATTTATAAAGTTAGTTCCTCAAACTAGTGATATGATCATCACAAAACTTTTCTAAGACCCAAATCATACTTTTAAAGTTACAACCATAAACTTAGTTTAATCGTTTATAACACGACATTTTATAAACCAATTATAAATAGCTTTTGAAGTTCAAATAGCTAAAACATTAGTTTAAATTAAATTCCAAGAAATAATTAAAACTTTTAAATTAAAACTCTCGAAATTTATTTCAAATAGAAAATAGGTTGAAAATAGTTTCGAAATTAATTTTCGATGATTCTCAAACCTAACAATAGGCCAAGAATTTTAAAACCGTTGCTCTTATACCATAATTGTAACACCCCCGACCTATGTCGGTAGTGCCACACGCTAGTGACCTCAGACGTTGCCGTCCAAAGCCACCCTAGGCTTTAATCGGAACAATTAAACTTAAATAAACACAATTAAATAACGAAAGGTTAAACAGCGGAAGACATTTGTATAAGAAACTCAACTCTTTTATTAAAAGATTTCTCGTGAACCGTTTACAATAGAGTGAAATTACAGCGGAAAACTTATAAATTACACAGCGGAAGACTTTAAGAATAAACCTAATACATGACTAGGTTATAAAAATACATATTAAAGTAATACTTAACGATCTTGAAATACCGGCACTTAAATCTGCGACTGCAAGTCTCTTCTTCAATTTGTTTACTTCGAGTCTTCGGGAACCAACCACTGATGTGCCGTATAGGACGGATGACACCAGCCAACCATGCAAGGAATAAAACCTGGTTGGTTAGTCTAATGAAAGACTAGAGAGAGAGAGGTCAAAGAGAGGGCCGAGAGAGAGAGCTCAAAGAGAGGAGAGATTCATGAGGGGGGGGGGGGGGGGGGGGAGAGAAAGATGAGAGAGAGATGGCTTATATAGCCTAGATATTTTATAACAAATATCTCAACAAATATCTTAACAAATATCTCAACAAATATCTCGCGTAAATATCTTACACAAATATATTGCGTAAATATCTTACACAAATATCTTGCGTAAATATCTTACACAAATATCTTGCGTAAATATCTTACACAAATATCTTACGTAAATATCTAAGCCCTGAAATTACATCGAATGTAATTTATTCCACTCAGAGAATTATTACGGAGAGCAAGGATTTTACCGAAAATCCAACTCCACTGAAAGCGAAAAATTAATCGAACGAAGGATGGGAAAATTACCCAAATATCCTTACTAAAACTTAAGGGATATTATAGCAAGGGTGAAAACAGAATGGTCCTAGTGATCGTAACCATTTACTATCATTGTCCCTCGAATAACAACCGAATGAATGATATATAACCCGGAACTTTCACAGAATGATTAAAGTTTAGACATGCACTAAAAAGGAATGAGCCTTATGGGAAACGTATGAAGAGAAGACTCCAAAAGATTGAGTCTTACGGGAAAGTATGACAAGTGTTCGGGAACATTATAATTTCACACAAGCGTTTAAAAAGACTTGACCATTTGGGTCCACGACCAACCTCACCGCGTAATGCGAATTCAGATTTGGAAGGAGGACTTACTCTAATCGAAGTCCAGGCGGATTTCCAAGTTGTACTCCTCGCCCGAGGGTATATTAATTATGTGCATAATCGCACTTATCTTATTTAATTCCAAAACGCACATTTACATTATAAGCTTTTATCATATAAATATATCATCTCGAGTAACTACGAAAGTTTACGATATCGAGTAACTAAGAAAGGTTACGATCTCGAGTGACTACGAAAGTTTATGATCTCGAGTGACTACGAAAGTTTATGATCTCGAGTGACTACGAAAGTTTACGATCTCGAATGACTACAAAAGTTTACGATCTGGAAAGCATTTAGAGACAGGGTCCACTAATACTGAGTTATAAAGAAACGACTAATCCTCATAAGGAATTATCGTTCCTACGAATACTCGTGCTAATCTAGCATTAAAGTTCATATTTAAATCCACAACAAAACCATTACGATCATTAACAAGTATAATAGCGTTGTTTCTAGCAATATATACAACCTACTATAATATCATATTTAAATCACATTATTTATAAAATCTGTTCCCAAACGAAAACAATAGTTCACTCCGATTTAATTAACAAATAAAAGCAATTGATAATTAATAGAATATGGAATGATTAAGCAAGAGCAAACCGCCACTTGCCTTAGTCTAGACGAACGATTGAGCGACGACGGGTTTCTGGGTCTGGAACGGGAACGGAAACTGGATTACATATTCCTATGACGACGACCCACAACGAGACCCTAGGTTAGACTCGACACTAAAATGATACGAATCTAAGAAAGAACGGACAAAATCGAAAGAACGAAAGTCCGCCCGAGGCCGGATCATCCAAGGCCACGATCGCGATTGCCAAGGCAATCCGTGGTCGCGGCATGGATTCCGCGGTCGCGGGCATCGAGGACAGATCCGCGGACGCGGCCGGCCTTGTCACTGCCGCGGTCGCGGCAGTTCATGTCCGCGGTCGCGGCCATGAACTCCGGCGACCCCAAAACGACGAGAACTCACCGGCGACGATGCGAGAGGGCTTGGTTCGTGAGGGCTTCAACTCCAGCCGTCCTTGCGCCTCCATTGAACCATTCCAAGGCTGCTACAACTCCCGGCGAGGCCTCCGGCGACACTTCGAAGATTTCTGGCGAGAGCTCGAAACTGCGGCGACTATGGAAAACGAGAGTGAGAGAGGAGATCTCAGATTTGGGTGCCCAAAACCCTCCCAAATCGACCACTATTTATAGCCAAGGAGGAGAGAAGCCCCTGCCCAGATCAACGGCGGCTCAGAAGATCGACGGCGATGAAGAACACACGGCACGCATGCCGGTCTACACATTCTGCACATTTCCGCGGTCGCGGAAAATTCTAATGCCCAGCTCCTCTGGGAGCTATTTTCCCGCGGTCGCGGAATTTCTGCCGCGGTCGTGGAATTACCTTTTCCGCGTCTATTTGCCCGGGAATAGGTTTGGCGTGGGTTTAAACCCCGGAAATTATATATTTGTACCCAAACAAATATTCTAAGCCCCGAAAATACGTCGAATGTATTTTATATCACTCATGGAATTACTACAGAGATCAAGCATGTTACAGAAATTCAGAATTTGCCAAACGCGTCTTGCTTTCCCAACGAGAGTTGGAAATTTACCCAAATACCCTTACTAAAAATGAGGGGTATTACAGCATAGGCAAGAATCCCTTCTTGGAATTCTTCATATTGAACCTATCAAGAACGTTATCCATATAAGTTCCTTGACTTAGTCCAATAAGTCTCTTAGACCTATCTCTATAGATCTTGATGCCTAATATGTACTCGACCTCTCCTAAGTCCGTTATTGAGAAATACTTCTTAAGCCAGTCCTTAACGGACTCCAGCATAGGAATGTAATTTCCAATGAGTAGTATATCATCCACATACAAGACCAGGAAGACCACATTGCTCCCACTAAACTTCTTGTAACCACAAGGTTCTTCTCCACATCTGATGAAGTCAAACTGTTTGACCACTTCATCAAATCGAAGGTTCCAACTCCTTGATGCTTGCTTAAGTTCATAAATGGACTTCTTAAACTTGCATACTTTCCTAGGATTTTGTGGATCCTCAAAACCCTCAGGTTATGTCATGTACACATCGTCTTCTAAATATCCATTTAGAAAAGCGGTCTTGACATCCATTTTCCAGATCTCATAATCATAATGAGCTGCAATTGCTAGGAGTATCCGAATGGATCTAATCATGACGACTGGAGAGAAGGTTTCATCATAGTCAGTACCATGAATCTATTTAAAACCCTTTACAACCAGTCTCGCTTTGAAAACTGTTACATTTCCATCATTGTTTGTTTTGTGTTTGTAAACCCATTTGCACCCTATGGGTACTACCCCATCTGGCAAATCAATCAAGTCTCATACTTGATTCTCAAACATGGAATCCATTTCAGACTTCATGGCAATACGCCATTTCTCGGAGTCTGGATTCGCCACAACTTGCTTATATGTAGTAGGCTCATCGCTTTCTTAAAGCAGGATGTCCAAATCTGATCTATGTGTGGGCTAAACAACATGAGGTTCTGTCATAACATTATGTGGACCCTAATTGGAATCAGATTTCGGAGAAGCGATAGGAATGGGGTCTTGCGACTCCACTACCTCCGGTGTATGAGTTCCCTCTCCTTGCGGGATTAGGTCCCCAAATGCCGTCGTCTCTGATATAGATTAATCCATGTCATCTTGTTGCTCAGTTTGTTGCTCTACTCGAACTTTTTCGAGATTAACATTTCTCCCACTTGACTTTTTGGAAACAAATTCTTTTTCCATAAAGACACTATCCCTAGCAACAAACACTTTGTGCTCACTGGGATTGTAGAAATAGTATCCTTTAGATTCCTTAGGAAACCCTACAAAGAAGCACTTATCTGATTTGGGTGCAAGTTTGTCTGCTAGTAAACGTTTTACATAAGCTTCACATCCCCTGATCTTTAGAAAAGACAAACTTGGAACTCTTCCGATCCATAACTCATATGGTGTCTTATCTACAGCTTTGGACGGAGTCCTGTTTAGTGTGAACATTGCAGTTGTGAGAGCATATCCCCAAAAAAATATTGGAAGATCAGCAAAACTCAGCATAGATCGAACCATGTCCAACAAGGTCCTATTCCTCCTTTTAGACACACCATTCATTTGTGGTGTTCCAGGTGGAGTTATTTGTGAGACAATCCCACAACTTCTTAAATGATGATCAAATTCTTGACTCAAATATTCACCACCACGATCAGATCGTAGTGCTTTAATTTTCTTGTGAAGTTGGTTTTCAACTTCATTCTGAAACTCTTTGAACTTTTCAAAAGATTCAGACTTATACTTCACTGAGTATATGTATCCATATCTACTTAAACCATCAATAAAGGCTATGAAGTATCTGTAACCACCTCTAGCTTTTGTGCTCATTGGTCCACATACATCCGTATGTATTAGGCCAAAAGCTCAGTTGCCATTTCACTCACTCCAGTAAAATGTGACCTTGTCATCTTTCCCATTAGGCAAGATTCACATGTTTCAAATGATTCACAATCAAAACAGGTTAGAAGTCCATCCTTTCGGAGCTTCTTCATGCGATTTAGGCTAATGTGACCTAATCAACATTGCCATAGATAGGTGGTGCTACAGTCATTTGATTTTTGCTTTTTGATGTTTATGTTATAGATGTTGGATCATTGATCCATAATATAGAGTCAATTACTCAGTATGACATCGACATAAAAGATGTTATCTTTGAAAATAGAAAAAACGTTGACCTTTAAGAGTAAAATCATAGCCTTCTAAATCCAAAACACAAGTCGCAATCATGTTTCTAGTAATAGACGGGACAAAATAACAATTATTAAGTTCTAATACTAAACTAGAAGGTAAAGGTAAACTATAATCTCCAATGGCAAGTACAGTAACCCTTGCTCCATTTCCAATGCGTAGGTTTACCTCTTTCTTAGCTAAGCTTCTACTTCTTCTTAGTCCATGCACATTCAAAATAATGTGAGAACCACAGCCTGAGTCCAATACCCAAGTTGAAGCTTTAGTTGTTAGGACTTCTATGACATTTGTACCTGAATTGAAACTCACAGTTCCATTCTTTTTTATCTTCCAGGTATTTCGGGCAGTTCCTCTTCCAATGACCCTTGGCATGGCAGTAGAAACAGTCATGGTCAGCCGTTACTTTAGCCTTTTCATAAGTCTGATTGGGTTGTGCAACTTGCTTGTCCTTCCCTTGCACGTTCTTCTTCTGTTGTCTAGATGCCCCTTTCTTGAACCCTTTTCCATTGTTGACCATCAAGATCTCCTTCTTGGTGTCAACAAAGATATTGAAGTTCAGCTTGAATTGAGCAAATCCATCATGCAGAGAGTGGAGTATGATGTATGTAGCCAACTCTTGACTATAGGGATGGCCAAGCCTTTCCATGTTCTCAAAATGTCCAATCATATTGAACACATGAACACTAACTGGCTTGCCTTTCTCAAGCTTGCAATCAAGAATTGCCTTATGAGTCTCATAACTCTCCATTCTCGCTTGCTCCTGAAACATAAGTTTCAGGTTGCGAATGATGATGTAGGCGTCCATCCTCTCAAACCTCTTTTGAAGGCTCGATTCCATGGAAGCCAACATAAGACAAGTGACAATCACTGACTTATCTTTGATCTGATTTTCCTCTACTATCTCCTCTGGAGTAGACATAGCAGTCAATATTGGGATATGGGTATCAAGGACATTCTCTCTTCCTTCAGACCTGAGAACAATTCTCAGATTTCTTTCCCAATCGAGGAAGTTGTTTCCGTTCAGCTTATTCTTCTCAAGAATCGAACGTAAGTTGATTATGGTTGGGTTATCGTTTCTAGACATGATATCTACAACAGAAATAACATGCAAAATGTAAATCATGCTTGTCATGCAATAGCTTAATTTTTTTTAAACATGCTTTAAACATAAATAAGCTAATGCCATTTTATCCATTTAAAATTTTCCCTTTGAATAAAATGATTTCAAGATCATATTTCAGATAAAAACTTTAGGTGTACTTTGGCACTTCCCTAAATCCTATGTGATCAAGGTAAGTAACTTTTACTAGTTATAACATTTATAACTCTTGGTTGATAGATTACATCTTATGTCAAATCTATCCCATGCCTCAAAATCCAAAACTTTATCTTTTAGTCTTTTGTTGAGTATAACCAAATCAAGGTTGTAAACCCTTATATAGATTTACCCGTACTATCCCAAGGTCAAAGCATGGACACCTTGATTTGGCAAAACCTATCCATCAAATTCTAAGGGCATCATAGGTTATGATTTGGAAAGGCAAAATCTCAATTTTCTTTTAAGGGAACTAGGTTTATCATGCAAGTCTATTTACTAGTGAACTAAATAGCATAAATAAACAAGCAAGCATAAACTTAGAGATATTTAAAGTAAAACAAATGTATTAAATAAATGTGATCCTAGTATGGCCCCTAAAACCATAAGATCTAATCTTCATATATTATTTTTATCTCTTGGATCTCCATCCTTGATTCTCCTCTGGATCTCCATCCTTGAATCTTCATAGGATCTTCTTCTCTTGTATTACATAATGTAAATCTAATCTAATTTCTTGAAAATGAAATTACAAAAATACATAACGATGCGCAGATCGTGTACAAGAAAACAATAACGATACACATATCGTATTTTCTATCCTATTTGGGCCATACCAGTCACCGGATGCATAAATAATATCATAGTATTAAATCATACATGCAAAATATAATATCAAATATTAAGAGACAATAATAGACTATTAATCATATTAATAGACTTTCAAGATTAAATTAATTAAATTATCCAATAAAATAATTAATCCAATCTTCTTATTATTTTAATTCAATAAAATAATATATGGAATTATTACCAATATTAATCATTACCATGTATAATTGGATAAAATATACTCTAGAGATAAGATATCTTGTTACCATATCTAATTAAGGTAGTTAGGATCTTATGCTAACAAACCCTAACCCTAATTCAGCCCCCCACCCTAGTTGCACCGTGCAGCCACCACCCCAGCCAGCCGCCCCCCGGACCGCCGCCGCACCACCCCCGGCCTGCCGTCGGCCACCACGCACCGCCGTGAGCCACTTTTGGCCACCCATCCACGGTTTTACCCGTTCTTCCACTCAAATTTTGTAACATTTACAAATTTTGATGATTTTAAGGATATTATGGTGTAATTTTCAGAAAATTAATATTTTTGAAAAATTAATGTATGAACCAATTATATACAAAATTAATCAACTTTGGGCATTCTAAATTTCAAGGCATGAAATTCTAAATTTCTAGGGTTTGAATAAAATTTCACCAACATGAAAAATCAAGTATTTTTATGTGTGATTATGATTTATACAGGAAATCATATCTCTTGCATAAATTAAATATACAAATCGATTTTTGGGTCAAAATTAAGCAAAAAATTCAGAATTTTAACATGCATAATTTCGGTCATAAGGCTGAAATTTTCGAGTATATTATATACATAAAAGTCACAACTTTATGCATCCAATCAATTAAAATCACAATTTTAATCATACAAATTAATCCATACATCAATTTTACCACTAGATTGAACCAAAATAATCAAGAACATTCATCAAAAATAATAATTTTAATCATGATCATATCAATTTATGCAAGAGGATCTGATACCACTGTAGGGATTTAGATGCTTTAAGAGGAATTTTAGAAAATAGTTTTCTAATATCTAACTTAGGATCTCATGCATAAACTTGATACGAATCACATATGAAAGAGTAACATACCTTTTGATGCAAAACTCATTTTCGGGATCATCCTGAGAATAGAGCCTCAAGTGTGACTCCTCCACTTGGTCCACACGAGTATGGTACTAGATCGCCTTGCCTTCGTTTGCTAGAACGAACGAACAAGGAACGAATAAAACTCCACCAAGTATGGTGTACGGCCGTGAGTGGTTAAAAGCAATTTGAAATTTGATGGCTTCTGTTGTTGGCAACAATTCCCCTTCACGTGAACTCTCTCTCAATTTGGAAGACTTATATATATATACGTACATATCTAATATATATATATTATCCTATTCATTATTTTATTATCTCATAATAATAGGAAAGTATATATATATAACAATTATATATTATCTTATTATATATCTTACAAGATAAATCTCCTTTTAAGTAGGAATGGATAATTATGGTTGATACGATATCTTATCTTTCCTAAAGATATATTTTCTTATATCATCAAGTAAATAGATAACTCTTTATTATTAATTGATGAATAATCCACTCTTCCAAATAACACATGGCCGAAATTCCCTAGTCCCACTATGGGCCTCGGGTTGCTTTGATCTAGCCCAATTACTTTCTTGTATGTGACCTTATAGGACCCGGATAAAGTAGCAATGGGCCAAATCTAATTTATCCCATAAGTCATAGTTGACTTCTAGCAAAGCACTAAGACTATCTAAAATATCCGAATTATTAATCTCCATTATAATCCTATTCTATCATTAGTAATTGCCATCTTAATTAAAGGACACATATTCCTTCAACATATGATTATATGAATATGATAATGATGAGTGAGGTTCAGGTATATAAAGTTTATAGGATGTAAAATGAGTAATCTTCTCAACCATTAGATCATTTAAGTGGATGGTTTAGATTGAAAGCTTAAAAAACTGTAAAAGGTGCTTGATTTTGACTGGGATATCTTAAACGGTGGCACACTTATAATTTTAGCAAATTTCTTATACCCTTGCACCTGATACAAAACCAAAAACTTAAACGCGTTCCACACCATAAATTTGTTTCCCCTTTTCCTATCAAACACTACTACAAAATATGCTTTTTAGCCCGGGCGTTTTTCATTATATAGCCCGGATATAGCTAAAAAGGGTTCGGGCTATTGGTTGGTGTGATAATAGACCAAATAGCCCGGACCCATTGTCACACGCCCGGGCTATATTCCTTCACATAATTTGGGGCGCCCCCAAATTATGTGAAGGAATATAGCCCGGGCGTGTGACAATGGGTCCGGGCTAAATAACCAAGACTTTTTAGCCCGGACCTTTGGGTATCCGGGCTAAAAAGTCTAGTTATTTGCTAAAAACAAGAGGACCTATTAACCCGGATCTTTAAAGGTCCGGGCTAAAAAGTCCTCTTTTTTTGAAAAAAAAAAAGAATGCACCATGCTGATAGGATCACCTAATCGAAGTATTAAATCAACTAAATTACACAATTATACCACAAATTTGCTATCATAGTATCATCCATTCCATTTAGCACCACTAAAAACCGTGAGAGATAATAAATTTCCCAAGGAAGATTCTATCATTTCCTCACTATAGAGATCATGTCATCTCATCTCAATTCCAAAGGGGGGAACATGTAGAAAACCACTTGCCTGATGTTCTTCATCACCATCATTTGAGCAACATTCTCCATCCTCTCCTTTAGCCTGTGGCACAGCAGAGCTTAGAGAAGGTGGACCACAAGTGAGGACAAGGTACTCTTTTCTACTTTTAGAGCTGCCAAAGGTCAAATACAAAGCATAAGCTAGTAGCAACATTAAAATTCTTGGTAATGATAGGCATATAGACATGAGCATGAATCCTGACCTGAAATTGGACGAGAACATGACCGAACTGAAGCCCAATAATACATGTAATAGCAGCTGTCAAAGAGTTGTCAGTATACCATTTGTTAGGTTCAGATCCAGGAGAAATGCCAAATCATTTGAAGAAAATTATACACTACTAAGATGCAGCAGATAAGACATTCTTTAATTTATCCAACTTCTTTGAAAAATATAAGTTCGAGTAAATTTGAGTGTGTGTGTGTGTGTGTGTGTGTGTGTGTGTGAGAGAGAGAGAGAGAGAGAGAGAGAGAGAGAGAGAGAGAGAGAGAGAGAGAGAGAGAGAGAGAGAGAATCAGACAAGAAAAAGATGACCAAAACCAAACCACAAATAGTCAACCATTACACCCAAATCAATTTTCAGCACACAAAAAAAAAGACAATATCTTACCACTGCAAGTTGTAATTTCTAAAGAAACCAACTATTTTCGACCTTCTACATGGAAGCCAAATTTGACACGATGCTGCAACTGCATATGCGATAGATATCCTCTGCATATAAAAGGTGAACGTAAGGCGAATACTTGCACATCACATAGATATAGTAACATGTCTTGGCCGAGGTGAACTGAGGAAAAAATAAACAAAAGCAATAGCTACCTGCAGAATTCCCATCCAGCGCATTCTTTCAATGTCAACACCATATGTCAATGATGTAGCTCAATGTAGATAGCCACCTGATGAATCCATAATGAATAATGCAAGTTGAAACATTAAACAATGAGACAAAGACACAAAAATAAAAAACCACCTATTCTTTTGGTTATCATAGAATTTACATTAGAAAAATCTGCTAAGCTTAATAAATACATTAAGTTATTCATAAGTAAAATTCTACTTATGCTAAGTGACCTTTTCCAAAATCTAAATAAACTTTTCTAACTTCATCTCAACACAAAGAACAACTAAAAAACAAGCACATCCATAAGATCCATTTCCTTCATCTCTTCTGGGTTTTTGTCACCCTTTTTTTATGGGGAGGGATCTAATGAATCGACATCTAGAAGAAAACATACAAATGAGAGAGTTGGTGAGATAAAGAATAGTACCTTGAAGGAAAACACCAAGAATAAATAAGCAACTATAATTCTCAATTAGAAAGCAATTGAAAATGGATTAAAGATATAGAGCCTGACAATACAAGGAAAATATACCTAGGCCTTAAATCAATTAGGATGTATATTTGTAATCCAAGAATCAGTAATTCTATAAGCAATCACAAATCAGGAAATGCACAGATAAAAAAAAGTCTTACTATTTGATTTCGCAAATAATCATGATCTCCGAAGGGCAAACGGACGAAAACACCAGAGATGGCATTAAATTACCAGTTTTGGAAGAGCGGGAATCAGATCAAAGGACATATTAAGGAAAACAAACACGAATAGAACATTCATATCTCTAATGCAATCCATAATCAGAAACGTTTGATGCAAGGATCAACAAACACAAGACCACATTTGCAAAACTACGTAAAGACAAGAAGAAGCAAGAAAGAGAGGGAGGGAGAAAAGTTAGAAACACTTACGATAATAGGTGTTCTATGATCCTAAAAGAAAGTGCAGGCTAAGTAAGCCAGCGTTTACTATGACCATTAGGTGTTCTTTGGTATAATTTAGAACTCGGCGCCTTATAAGGCAACTAATTTCATTCTTATAATCCATGTGGGGTACACAACCCATCATCCTCAAAACACAACTCTTGGGGTGAGTTACAGTAGCTTGAGCTACATGTTCACTATAATAAATGCGGATCACCACAATCCTAAGCATTTAAATGAGCGAGATTATGCATGTGTGCTAGGGGATACTCCTCCAATACTCAAATTTGAAGCATGTATATAGACTCCCCAAATTTATTTAATTTAGAAAATACTTCTAGCATTAAAGATATGTTAGACAAGTAGTTCATAACTGTTGAAAATGAGTACCTTAAATATGTTTCTTCCCAGTTGGGAAACTCTTGCATTTTCGTCCAAATATTTGTTACCAATACTCCACATTCTTTTGCAATGACCGTACAAGCTTTTGCATATTCACCAGCAGCCTCATTAGTCCTTTCAGGTTTACCAGATTCATTTTCAACATAAGGATCCCTGCATGGGTTAAGGCAGAAGTAATTTGCACACTTTCAGTTAATAGCTACTATAGAAATGCTTCACCCCTAATGTGGTGGTTAAATATTCTCAAAAGGGATCCTTTTGTATAATGGTTCTCATCTAATTTGAACATACATGAAAAGAAATGTTGTTAAATAGGCATACCTCAAGCGTGCAGCTTCATCAATTGGAGGAGGTGTGACCAAAAGAATGATAGTGTTATGCCAACGTTTCTGTAAGCAGAAATATATCAGTCCAATAGATTCCGATAATCAACGGAATGCATTAGTTTAGCAGAAGAAAGAAGGATCTGGTATAATATACAGCAAATTAGTATGAACAAATATGCATTAGTTTAGCCAAATGGAAAGATATGAATCCGAACTTCCTTAAGACTAGGGAATTATTTTAATGCTAACACTAACTTCTTGCATTTCTAAGCTGATCATCTCCATTGTGGAGGAATTGTTGTAAGGTAACATTGGCTGGGCAATAATACAGCAGATCATAGTGTTTGGTTGGGTTTTTTTTTCTATAATCATCCTGAACTTTTGTACTTAGGAATATGTATAAGCTTAACCCAATGCCTTCAGATCCTAATTCACTGAAGCATTCAGCCTAGCAATAATCGCAGTATTCATAGAACACCCAAAACAACTTCAAGAAGGAAACTGATTTAACATGAAAAATAGATAAGGTATGTTAACATCACATAAACCTTGAGAGAAGATACAATGGAGCAGAGGTTATGCTTGTACTCGTCCAAAGGCACGTGCTGAAAAGCAGAGCACCGATCAGGGAGGCAGGCGTCATTGGCACCAAAGAACACCACCGCCGCCAACGGCGGGGCCGACCCATCATCGCCGTCGGCCGGAAAAACCCTGTCAAACACCTTGAGCGCCCACCTAGTATTGTAAGCACTGTACCCTCTTAGCACTATATCGGCTTGAAAAAGGCACCAGCATAGTTTTTTCAATCAAAGAAGAAAAAACCCAAAACCAAATTCATGTATTTGGAAAACCCAAGAAACAAATTTAGAGGGAGAGATTATAGATCGAGAAAAAAGGTGGGAAAGGGAAGCGCCCCAGCCGCCATCGCCGAAGGACTCCTCGGTGATTGAATCGCCGAATAGATAGATCTTGGGCCTCATGATCTCTCCACCTGAATTTGAGTATGCTACGATGCTTTAGACTTTTTTTCCAGAGTAGAAAAAGGGAGGAATAGTTTCCGGCGGCTGGTACTTGATAGGGAGGCGTGGATCATCCTCAGCGAAGTCATTACGGAGCGGTAAAGCTTCGCAATCCGCCATTGCAGCCAAATCGCTATACGAAGACAAAGGGAGAGAGATCGAGGCCTTCATAAAAAGCGAACAAAAATGGCGTCCTTCTCTCTCTCTCACGTTGGATGGGTGTAGGGCAACGAAGGAGCAAGAAAGAGGCTTCAACAATTAGGGTTGGATGAACATTTAGAGACATGAGATCCCAGATCATAAAGATCTGGCTTATTTTCTAATAGATTAATTTTCCATGTCACTAAATAGCCCGGATATATATATAAAATACACGCCCGGGCTATTTAATTTTGCATGTTTTCAAACCCATTTGTTTTTAGCCCGGGCGCTTCAAAAATGGTCCGGGCTATTATGTGTTGTTTCTCAAATAAGTCGAAGCCTTATGAGGTAAAGGGCCTTAATATCCCAGATAATTGGGATCCGGGCTAAATAGCCACGGGCTAAAATGCACTTTTTGTAGTAGTGAAACGCACCCAAACCCTAGAAATCTCAGTAGCAAATTCGATCGCAAATCTCACTTCTCCACCAACAAAATCTCTCGATTTCTCAAAATCTTCGTCCGTATCCTCTAGTTTTCACCCGTCTCTCTGAATTTGAACTACTTGTTTCAATAGCGAAGGAAAGCAAACATATGAAAAGAAAATCAATTCAAACACGCGGTAAACACCTTCTTCAAGCACTTAATTTCAATTACTGATAGATTAATGTCGTTATTTTGTTCGAAAAGGCAAAAAAAGCGTTTAACTCTTGTTTTTACAAAGTTCTAGGGTTCATAGAAATTTTGAATGATGAAAATCGTTGAAATCTGCTACAATAGAGGGTTGTCTAGGGTTCGAATGCACGCATAAGACTTGAATCACTAAATTTTAGAGTTGATTTGGTAAAATTTTGATTTGACAAATGTGTTTGTGAAACTTTCAATTTGTATGTGATTTTTGAATAAATTAACATATGTTTCCTTACATTGCAAAGATTTCATGTCATGATTGAGGGATTTCCTTTAGCTACTGCACACATGTGCAATCCTTTTAGATCCAAAATATTGATTTTCAGTATCATGTTAAGATGCAAGTTCTTTAAGATTCAAAATCAGTTTATGTTATGCATGAATTTATAGAATAGTGCATATATAGGGTTCTTTCATGCATGTAATGTTTGTAACAATGCATATCTTGGGTTCTTTCGTGGATGTATTATTTGTAATAGTGCATATCTTGAGTTCTTTCGTGCATGTATATATTGTACCTTTGAGAGCATGTGTTTTTCCTTTATGACATTTGTTTGATGAACTACCTCATCTATTTGTTGTGTTTGTTGAATATTCCTTAAGAAAATTTATTGGTGCTGTCATTAAAAATGATCTATTGTTTTGAAATGACATTCTCTCATTTTGATTGACTCTTCTGGTTGCTGAATATATTTTTTGTTGAAAATTCATGATGCTTCCCATTGTTGGTGTCTGATTCACAACTCTTCTAGTTCAAACTATTCTTTGCGTTTTGTTCATTGATGTTGCTTTTTCTTACCCCTTTTTGCTGCATTTTGTAAGAGTCCATGTTTAAGTTTGTACTAGTGCATTGTCATATTCGTGCAAACATCGACTTGTTTAATAATCTCTCTTAAGATTATCTTTAGCTTTTTCATTTTAAATTTTGGAGGATCCTTGCCATTTACTTTACCTTTGTAAATGGTTGAATATTTTCATTCAATTCATGTTGATATTAAAAATATTCAACACCATAAAAAGTTAGTGCATATAACTAAGTATTAAAAGTGCATGTTTTGTTAGTAAAAGTGTATTACTAATATATAAAAAATGCATGTCTTGTAAGTAGAAATGTATCATTAAATGTGCAAAAATACATGTCTTGTTAGTAAACATGCATAACTAAGTACTTATAGCTTACATCTTTGTCAGTCAAAGTGCATAAGTCAATTAATAAAGAAAATGCATGTTTTGTTGGTAAAAGTGCATAACTAATTGCCAATAGTGCATATCTTATTAGTAAAAGTGCATCACTAAATGTATAAAGAGTACATCAATAAATGTACAAAAGTGCATGTTTTATGAGTAAAAGTGCATAACTAAGTGTCTCAAGTGCAAAGTATTATCTTGCAATGGACTTTTCACAGTTAATATTTTATAGTTCATACATAATTATTAAATCGGTTGACGCTCTCATGAATGTGTTTTTTTATAAAGTGGTGTGGTCCGTATATATAGTTCTGACATAGCCGATTAGCTCAAATGGTAGAGTAAGGTGTTGATACACATGGGTGTGGGTTTGAATCTCTCATAGGCTACAAATTTACTTGTGATACATACCTAAAAATATTTAAACATCCTTTGTTTTACAATCAATAATATGTTAAGCTTAAACTTATATTAGAGGGCCACTCTTAGGGATTTCTTTTAAGAGCATTGATCAGACTCAGGCAATCACTTTCCACTTCGATCTTATCGAAACCCATTGTTGTTGCAAATTGGAGTCCATAAAACAAGGCTTTAGTCTCAGTTATTAGGGGTCAAACATTGGGCGCATATTTTCAGTATAGGCTCCCAAGAGCTTACTTGTGTTGTCCTGAATGCAACACTCCAGGCCAGGGCTTCTTCCATCGAACATCGTTGGGTTCGTATTGAACTTAATCCATCCTGTTGGGGGAGCTCTCCACTTCTCCTTGGGAGTTATGGGGCCAGGATCTAGATTGTGTTTCGTGATTCGCTCAAGTAGGCCCCTCGAACTTGTGATCAAAATGTGTTCAATCTTGAATTTTTCTTTGAATACCCAAGCATTTCTCCTATCGCAGATTACACATAAAAGGGCCAGGAAAAGATTAAACTCATCTCCGTGACTCTCGCTCTCCATGTTTTATATGTAGTCAATCATCCACATGACCATTTTATCAACATGAAAGCCCACTGTCTTCCACACTTTTTTTGACTTCGTGCAATGTTTGAAAAAATGAAGGTCATGTTCATTTGAGTTATGGCACACAGGGCAAATCAATAAAAAATTATTGTCACCAAGATTGATCAAGAATATGAATAAAACAATAATTCAAGTCAATGGAAATATAGAAAAAGACAATCTCAAATTTTGTGAAATTCTTAACAGGAGTGCATGAGTACATCAATAAAGTGCAGAAACAATAACATAATAGAATCATCATCCATTGTTTAGCTAAAAACCGCAAATTCACAAAAAAACAAACGATCAAGAACATTAATGTACGTAGTAGGATTGCACGACTCATATGTAATAAAAAAACAAATTTTGAAGTAAGATTATTAAGAAATTGCAATTAAACATTGATATTTGGAGCAACTAACACCAAAGTTCAAATGAAGCAAAATTGAGAGAGCAAAGAACAAATGCACGAACAGTTCATTCAATTACAGATGGAGAAGTGTTTCATCAATGGAGGAACATATTTAGCAATGGTGAACCAATTGCTCGTACTAGAGAAACCATGACCTAGAAATTAAATGAAAAAAATGAAGAAGATAAGGAAAACAAATAAGAGAATGAAGAAACGTACCACTAGCCAACGAGATTGATGCGAAAACACGAAAATTTGAAAAAGTGAGCGAAGGATTGAAGCACGAGAATAGGGTTCATTGATGGCGACAACTCAACGTTAACGAAGGTGCCAGGAAGAAGGAAAAAGATAGATTCAAGATAAAACATAAAACTAAAGTACCAAAATGACCCCTAACTTTTTAAAAAACGATATTATTTCAGCCCCATGATATTCTTAATCTAATGGCTCAAATCACTCCTCACTTTTCACAATAAGAGCACTCTCCATATGATCCATTCTCTATACTATTGTAATTTGTGTGGTAATTAAACGTTAAATGCAAGGAATGAAACAAAGAAAAAAGAAATATTATTGGAATTATTTCTGCATGAGTGGATACAAGTAGGGCTTCAATTACACTAATTAGATAGTATTGATCTCCTCCAAATCCCCACAAAAAAGCTATCATCACATTATTCACATCCATATAACCTAGTGGTCCTAGTTCCCTTGTTCTATGTGTACGGAACCCTTTGCCACTAATCGAGTGTTGAGCTTAACCCTTCTTAGCTCTCAACGGTGGCTTATTTCTTCTTGATAACCCCTTTGCACAATCTCCCACGTATTAAATTTTGATTTGGTGAGATTTGAATCTAGCATCAAAAGTTAGATATAAATAAAACACGTACGTTTTTCATGTGATTTTCATATTTTCTTAGATTTTATATGAGCAGAAGTATAATATACATGTAACATGGGGACTGATTACTCTTAGAACGAACATTTATATATGTACATGAAAACGATGTATACAATATAAAATAAAGAAATATATCCAAAATTGATATAGACATAATATAAAAGGGGTTTGATCAAGTGAGAATGAGACTTATGGTGTAAAATGAGAATAAACTTCCACTCTTAGATGGACTTCCATCCAAGGGTGGAGATAAAAACTTCATTTAAGTGGGTTAACTCCGGCATTGACCGAATTTTTTTTAAAATTTTTTTTTTCGGGCCCAAAATATATATTTTTGGGGCGAAATTTTCATTTTCTGGGCCAAAATTTTTTATGCGCATTCCTTGCAAAATTTATGCACATTCCAACATGATTTCATGCACTTTTGACCGACGTAAAACCAGTCAACTTTTTTTTTACGGGGCCAACTTTTTTTTTCTTTGGGCGATTTTTTTGTATTCGGCCCAAAATTTTCTATGCACATTTAGTTCATAAGTTATGCACATTCACGCAAGATTTCATGCATTTCTAACCGTTCAAGCTTTTTTTCTCCTAAAATGTTTATTTTCGGGGTCCAGATTTTTTCCGCACATCCAGTGCAAACATTATGCACATTCAAGCCATTTTGCACACACATTCAAGCCATTACGTGTGAAGTGCATACGTCTATGCATGTATGTGCATGGATAATGGCTTGTATGTGTACATGATTTGTACTAGCATATACAATGCAAACATTATGCACATTCAAGCCAATTTGCATGCACATCCAGTGCAATACGTGTGAAGTGCATACATCTATGCGTGTATGTGCATGAATAATGGCTTATTTGTGCACCTAATTTACACTATGAGTGCATATATCGGGTTTGTGTTGAAAATGTGCATGAGTTTTAGACCGTGTGTGGATGATTATTGAAGTGCATGAGTTTTTGCATGTACGTGCACATAGAATAGTATACTTGTGCATTTATTTTTGTACTAGATGTGAAATTCATTTAGTTTTTAACATGCATTGCTCTTTTTTTCAAAAGTGCATGAAATTCTGAAGAAATGTGTATAACTTTAGTAAGGAATGTGCATAGAAAATTTTGGCCCAGAAAATGAAAATTCCGTTCCAAAAAAACAAATTTTGGACCCGAAAAAAAAAAATTGGCCGGTCAACGCTGGCGTTGACCGCCGGTGACCGAAGTTGACCGCCGGAGTACGGCGTTGACTGGCAATGGAAGTTTGACCAAGGGGTCATGTGCATGGCACATGCCCCTTTAATAAAAGTTTGATCCAAACCCTTGAATTTGTCTTCATCTAAGGACTATAGGATCATTCTCATTTTACATCATAATGATCATTCTCACATGATCAAATTCCAATATAAAATAGATGTACATATTGTATAAAATATGAAATGAACACATTTTTAAAAAATATGCAAAAACAATATTGGGCCGTCAAATCCGCAACATGTAGGAGCACCAAGAACATTGGATGAGAGAGAGACGTGGCCTCATTCACATGAAGGTGGCAATGTGGCATGATTTCCTCAACACATGTGTTACGGAATGAGGAAACCGCTGCTTTCACATCAAGGAAAATATATCATGCTGGAATATCTTGTTGTTTAAATAGAGAAAGATTATCTTAGGAAAACGTTATCTTATAACATGGAAATAATATCTCTAAGATATATACCCTCTAATCCTCTATAGACGCTTGGTATCCGTTCATGTAACATATCTACAATCATATAAAATTTCAATGAAATATGTCAAGAAATGCGACATTTGCCAACGACATGCCCTAGTCTCCCATCAACCGTCGGAGTTGCTACACCCGACTCTAGCATCTTGGCCATTCATGAGATGGGCCATGGACATCGTCGGCAAGCTGCCATCCTCGTCAGGACAACGAGTATTTTCTTGGCAATGACATATTACTTTTCTAAATGGATTGAAGCCAGTGTATATCCGGAGGTAAAAGATAAACACGTATTTTCATTTATTAAGCGTAACATCTTATGCAAATTCAACGTTCCATCAGAAATCGTATGTAACAATGGCTCCCAATTCATAAGTGATCGTACAACATCCGTTTTAAAACAATGGAATATCAATTTTGTCACTTCAACTCCCCACTATTCATAATCCAATGGCCAAGCCGAGTCAAGAAACAAAATTATCATCAATAATTTCAATAAACGACTAGAAGGCGGCAAAGGAAAATGGCCCAAGTTTCCTCTGATACTCTAGTCTGACAGGACCACCCTAAGACCACCACCGAACAATCACCTTTTTCCCTAGGATACATATGTGAAGCTGTCATCCCAGCTGAAATCCTCGAATTGACCGCCATGTACAGCTTGCAAACCGAAGACCAAAATAATGTCGAGTTGTCACACAACCTCGACACAATCAATGAACTTAGGCAAAATGCAAGATAATGGATTGTAAGGTCCCAACAACAAGTTGTAAGGAGTTACAATAAAAAAATGTAAGGACCAAGGTACTAAAGGTAGGCCATTGGGTGATACATAAGGTATTTCCTAAAATCAAAGATCCCACTAATGGTAAATTGGCCCCACAACGGGAAGGACCGTATCTAATAAATAAAATAGTCGGTCAAGGAGCATATCGACTCGAGACTCGCAAAGGCCTACCCATACCAAGAAGGTGGAACGCGACCCCCTTAAAGTGGTATCATTTCTAAAGCCTTGTTACTTATTACATTTTAATTTCTTGCATCACTTTCTATTTACGAATTCATTCCTATGAACATATACTAACTTAAGCATCGGAGAGCCGCTGGGGAAGCAGACTAGGGGTGAGCAAACGAATATATCCGATCCGGTCCGGTATGTCGGATATCCGGTAAAAAATTATCACAAAACTCCTATCTGGTCCGTTTCGGACCGGATATCCAATAAATATTATCCAAATCGGATCGGATATTCGACTCGGATATCCAAATTATCCGGTTACTAGAAAACCTATTAAAAATTAAATCAAAATGTTACTTTTTCTAATTCAATCAAAACTAACAATCCGCAAAGTGAAAACTAAATGTCAAACATCAACACCATTTGCAAGTCCCAGAAATTTTTTTAAACAATTAAACTTGTCAACCTTTTCAAATTGAGAACCATAAACGTATATATTATATAACAAGAGGAATTGGCAAGTATATATAAAGTTATAACTTTAACTTATATAATCAAAAATCAATTCAATGATGAACACTCAGTCTTGAAAAAAAAACTTATTTGCTCTGTTTAGTGAGGCGACAATTAGTACATCAGTACATGAATTATTGATTTAGGGTTTTAATTTTATAAGAATAATAGTCAAGGTTGTTTTTTTAATAAAAAGGAACAAAATAAAGCATGTTGTATTGGAGAATTGAAATGAGTTTAATTACTTAAAAATGTACAAGCACCATTTTGAGATCATCTAAACTAATTAAACATTGTATACTAGTTATAAAAACATATATATTATATATTAATAGTATCGGATTCCCGGTAAACAAAATATTCCGATCCGAGTCCGGTCCAAGTATCCGGAAAAATCACCCGGATCGGATTGGATTCGGATAAAAATTAAACGGATGTTTTCGGATACGGACTTTTAGGGTTCGGATTGGCAGGTTAACGGATCGGGTCGGCCGGATCGGATATTTTTGCTCACCCCTAAAGCCGACGACCAACTCCTCAAGATTCATTGCATTTTAATAAAATAGGTTAAACAACAACAAAGCTCGAGCCATCAAGTTGATCAACACAATACACCTTTCAAAACAAACAAGCGCTTACATAACAAGAGGAGATTAAGACCAAGAGCCGATTTCAGGTCAATGGAGCGATACGGTCTTGACCGAGGAAGACAACGGTCGATTGAAGCCCACACCTAGATCGGTTGAGAGAAACCCGGAGGCTGTTGCACCAGATCTGCTTTGAGAACGAATCTAAAGCATACATATCGAGATTTTAATGTATCATTTGCTTATTCTTGTAACCAAAAATATATATAGGTAGAGATCGTGACATGTAAACACACAAAATTCACGACAATCATCCATATCTAGCTCTCGATTACTCATACGGTTGTCTCCATAGTTGACGGTTGATACAAAAGTCTTCGATACACTTATAATTCCATTCTCCGTTTAATCAAAGTGAAGATAAGTTCTAAGTTTTAATTTCATTTAACTTGTTTTATATTGTTCGTTCGCATTTCATTATCATTCTCAACTCAAATCATATTATTTCTGTTAATTTATCTCTCAATCGATCAAAGTTAAAACAATATCCTAGAAATTATTCCCTGCCACTACCGAGTCTATTCCTATTTTTTTTATAGGAAATAGGAACTATATTATTAATAGAAAACAAAGAACCAATTACACGCCAAGATACTTGGCATTTGAGAGATATGAAAGACTATCATTGCCATAGCAGGCAAGGAAAGGCTAAACTGAACAACAGAAAACAAAAAAACTTAGAACACAAAAGGCTAGCAAAAGAAGGCCAAATGAAATAACCCTTGAATCTAATAGATCTATGATTGTGTTAGGTTTTAAGGATTTACTGTCTACCACACTCAAGGATCCATTAGACAGAACAAGAAAAGCCAAAACCAACCTTAAAATCTGAGTATCAGCTAGCATCGAAAAGCCAAGAACTAACAAAAGGCATAGCAAACAACTATACAAACTCAAAATCAACCTAAAGTAAAACAACAACTCCACAACCATGGATCGAGAAGGTTGGACAGAACTCCAAATTCTAGCTAACCTCCACCCTGCAAGACAAATCAACACAAAAGGAACAACCAAAAAGCGTGAAGATGAACCAGGGAAAATCGAGAGTGATGAGGCCACGAAGATGACTCCCAGATCCGGAAGAAAACCGGCAGGGGTGGGGAGAGGATAGCGGCGGCCGGAAGAGGTGGAGCCCTGGCGTCGGCGAGAGGAGAGGTAAACGGCGCTCAATCCCCAGCAAACAGAGCACACAACGCAGGGAAGAGCGTTCTGGAAGAGGAGAGGTAAGCGGCAGCCGGATAAGGAGGAGCACTGACGATGGCTGGCTAGAGGAAAGCTACGGCCTAATGAGGAGAAACTCTAGCGGCGAACTAGAGGTGGAAAATCCAAGCTCCAGCGGAAGGAGACTAGGCCCCAGAGGAGACTGGAAAATGAGGAGAAAGGCAAAGGGAGATCCAGGAGGGGCGGAAGCAAGCGGACGGTGGCGGGAAACCTGACAAGCAGCTAGAGGAACTCTCATGAAGAGGGAAGGGGAGTTTCCCTCATGAAGAGGGTAACCCCTATTGATAGTCAATTTCAGATCTATTCCTAAATTATTAAGCATTGTACGTACAAGGGAAATTAAACCGAGGCAATCTCACTCTTAGCTTATAAGAGAACGAATATAGTCGACATATAGTCGTAGCAACGCCACAGTCACTGTATAATCGTAGCAAACAGAGTAGGCGTCCACTTCATACCAAGTGGCATGGCCAACTAAAGTTTATTTTTTACTAGGAAATTAAGTGATAAAAGTCTTTATCAATTCGTTCACTTCGTACACCGTTGTAGATAATTTTATTAATGAAAAATATGCACTAAACAAGGATGATCAATGAAAATTAGTTATTACTTCCCTTCTTTTATTTATAAAAATATTTTATGTTGTGTTTTGTAAGTATGGGGTTGAGGACCTGAGGTAGGTTGGAAATCCAAACTCATACTTGTTTGTTTTGAGAGTATGGGGTTTCAACTTCGCCATTTTTTTGGGGTTTTGAGTACTATGAGTGGGTTTTAATTTCATTCCAAGTTATAAATTACATATTATATTTAAATCTATCATTTTCAATCTCTTATCTTCTCACCTTGATTCCTCATCTTAATTAACATGTTCTTAATTTCTAATATACACGTACGCCCTTAATTAGATTAATTACATGTCTTCGAAAGTAAATGAAATGGTAGGAGATGACATTCCTAACTTTATATGAGATTACTAAGTTCAAAATTACCATCCCGTAGTCGTGTTTTAAGTGTCTCCAATCAACAAAAAATAATTTTTATACCAATGTAGACTATAGTGATTACCTATATACCATTATCTATATTTGACTTGATACATATATTAATACTTTTCCATTTTTCGTGTGATTTAGGATACATCAAGTGGGCCGAGCAAAGTTCCCCCTATATAAGGAATCCCAGCAGCAGATTCATTCCCACACACCAAACACACATAGCTCAATTGCACATCAACACAAACACTCCAAACACATACCTTTAAACAATGGCCTCTTTCATGAACATTGGCCTCCTCTCCTTCCTCGTGGTCGCCGCCTCCTATGTCAGCCCCGCCATGGCCAACTTCGGTCCCGTGACAGCACTCAATCTCACCGGCACAGTTTATTGCACAACCGACGGCAACCCTGCCATATCCTGTGGCAGTCAAAGCTGCCCTCCAGCAGTCAATGCCACGGTCATTTTGGCGGTTAGGCGGACCACCGTCGCCGTCGCCAATACCACCACTAACACCAACGGAGTCTTCACGTTCAATGTCGTCTTTAACGCGACAAATCCGACCATCACCCTTGCTCAAGCAACCCAACTTGTCGCCTACGTCCCACTCCCTGTGGCTGGCTGCACTTCCCTCTCTGGCGCCGGCATTTTACTTGGCATCTTGGGAACTCAAATTACCACCCAAACACCACTGATTGTGGGGTTAAATCTCGTCAACTTTTTAAGATTCTAGGATCAAGTCCATGCGTAGGGCTTATAATAAGTGTATGTTGACCTCAGCCCTTGTATACATGGACATATACTTGGGTATAAGGCTAGGGTACACTTTTATTTTAAATAAGGTTTAAGACGGACCATGCATGAGTGTATAACTTTTGTATCCGTCTATCTAACAAAACTATGTTGTTGTTTTAAGAAATAATTGACGTTATGCAAGAATATGATTAATTAATTAGCGGTCTTTCCAATTAGATAAAGCACCTGCACCAAGGTAGCGAATAGATATGATGAAGAATGATCGATTATGAACTTTTATTGTAAGTGATAAACAATCGATCTTGAGTCATTAGGCGTCGGAGAAAATTTTAATATCTCCATTATCCGTTTACAAGAATTAAGGCTCATATATCAATCATTCAAGAAGCCCTGTACTGTACAAAAGCGAACCTTAATACTTGTTTTGGGGTGAAAAGATCTAACCGACCTGGATCGCTTTAAGAAGGGCAACTAGACAATTAAAGATCAGGTTATATCTAATAGATCCAAATCAAATAAAGAGCTAGACGGAATAAGATTAAATAGGCACGAAAATAAGCTTATCTCCCTCGAATGAGAGATCGATCGGATCAGATGCTTTAAGCGTCGGTTGCTCAAATATCGTAGTAAGAATCGAACTCGAAACCTAATTGTAACAGAGCAAGAAAACAATGAATGATAACTGTTATTGATGATAATGATTGTGTCCCTTTGTTTATTCTCTAATCGAGTATTTATACATAGATTACATAATCGTTCTAATCTAGCCGTTATCCCCCAGATTTTGTGGGAACCGTTGAACAGACCTCCGAGATACTTGCCAGCGTCCCTTGCTTTTGGGTCGAGTCTACTCTATCTTCAACCTAATCGGTTATCATTATTTTCTAGATCCATGGGCCAAGCGATTTGGGCTTCGAAATTCTTAGGCCCAACAATTGCCCCAAGATCAAAGTGGGCTAGAAATGGAACGGTTTCTGGGCGGTTTGATCTTCTCTCAGAGAATCTTTCCTTGTCGATTTCTTCAATAGACGTGGCGTCCTACGATTGGTTCAGCGATTTTGACCACAGAGGAGGCGGTTTGCTTCTGTAAATTACCCTCGATTACCTCTATCCACTGCAAGTTTCACGTCTTGTTAAGGTAATTTCTCTTTCTCTTTCAAACTTTCACCGTCACTTTCCCCTCCTCTTTCATGGCGTCTTTTAGATCGAGAAAGGGCAAAGCTATTATCAGGGATGTAAGCGAGGAAGGCGATGCCTTTGTCTCTCTGAACCTCTTAAACTCAGAAGATTCCCTGCGTGGAACTTTAACCCAACCCGAACTTGAGAGAATTTTAGAGGTTGGAGGATTTCCCGAGGGGACTGTAGCGCGTCTTCCTTTACCATGCGAACGAGCGGACTGGTATAAGGAAGGTTGGGTGTGTTTCTTCGAGTATCCCTTCAAAATAGGTCATTCTTTTCCTTTTTCTCAACTTGTCCAGAATTTATTAGCCGTGTTAAAGCTTGCACCTTGTCAAGTCATGCCCCACACATGGCGCTTGCTCATGGTGGTTGATCTCTTAACTGCGGATAAAGATTTGGAATTTGATTTTGATGCTTTGTGGTATTCGTATTACCTGAGTAGTCGAGGTTCTTCGAGATTTCAATTGCACCTTCGTCGGGGTAAAAATCCAATAGCTTTGAATTTAGATGTCAATGACCGCGGATGGAGATCCCGGTTTTTCTTCGTAGAACGTAGTTCCTTGAAAAGGGTTTCGATTGCTCTTTCCTTCTTTCCAACTGGAGAACAACAGGTATCGTGTCTTCTTCTTCAATTTGTTGGTCGAGTGACTTCTAAAATTTTGCTTACATGTATTTCTTTGCAGCGCCTAATCCAGGAGATCCTAGTGGATTTGAAGCGGTGACTGCGACCTTGCTTGACTTTCCTGAGGCGGAAAGATCCTTTAAAAATATCAATCTTCTCCTGTCTGAGCCTAGGGACATGTCGACCCCGTCTGCGTCTGTGACCAAAGGCACCTGTTCGTTCCTACAGGTATGCGTCTGGTTGGTTTTAGGAGTGTTTTTGTGCTTATTCTGTTGCGTTATATTGTCAGCGTCGAGAGGAGGAAGGTCCAGTGCTAGGTTATCTGGAAAGAGCTTGTTGGAACAACGACTGTCGGCTGCTAAGGCGACTTCTTCGGCGAAGGCTCCGAGTAAGGCCCTTCCGTCTACTGGGGTCATTACTCTTGATTCTCCTTCATCAAAAGCGTTTGGGGCCAAGAGAAAGGCGACGGTGGATTTGAGTTCTTCGCCGGGCATGTTGAGGGAGAGATCGGTGAGTGACTTGCTCTGATTTGTGGATTCAGAGGCTAGAAATGAGATTGGTGATCTCCACCCCAGTGATTGTATGGATGAAGCCGCTGTCAATGCTTGGAAGGTGAGTAGAAAGACAAAAAGTTCTTCCTTTTTTTTAAAGACTAAGTTACACGATGCTATGTAGGTCTTTCAATATTCCATGGTCGCTTCTTCGACTATCCAAGAGTTAAGCGACAGGTCAGATAAGCGGATTGCTCGAGCAGAGGAGCAACTGAAAGTCTCTGAGGGTCGCGTAAAAACTTTGGAGAGTGAAATTTTATCGACCAAGCAAAGCTTCGAGGCTCATCTGGAGGATGTGAAGGCTGAGATGAGGGATGAGGCCGAGAGGCTCCATGAACAGGATGCTCGTACTGATGGGGATGTAGGGGTGTATTACTGCCTCAAGTCTCGTATCGAGATGATGGAAGAGTACCCTGCGGGTGCCCATGTTGATTGGAAGATTGAGGACGCGAGGGCTGATATAGAGCTCTTGTATTCTAACGGCAACCCATGAGATGACCTCTTCAAGCTTGTTGGGTTGGGTGGAGAAGATGAAAGGGAGGAGGCCGATCCTGAAGCTACTGGAGAGGTTGTCGAAGATGCATCCAAGGATGGTCCTGAAGTGACCACGGGTAGGGAGCTTGTGCTTGCAGATGTGAACGAGAAGTCTGGTGAATCTTAGGAAGGTGTAATGAAGTTCGTGTAGGGGGAATCCCGTGAGCATTCTCTTTTTCTTTTAAAAGTTTTAAGTGACATGCTGTAACCTGTCGAAGAGACGGGATGTACAATGTTTTGGCGACCCGTCCACCATCGCGGGTCGCGTATTTTGTAGAATGTTTCTATATTGCGTACCTTGTGTTTGCTTTGTGTGTTTCTTGCAGGTGGATCTTGTCGACTGTGTTTTGGCCGTGAGGCGCGTTGTCTGGTCGAAGAGACCTGTAATTCGTAGTTGTTAATGTAGCATGTTGTGTATGTTAGGGAAGAGTAGTTTTGTATTGTATAGCAAGGACGTGTACCTTTAAAAAGGTCAAGTCTTTTTTGCGTAAGATGGTGTTCTGGTGTTTGTTTCCTCCATTCCCTATGTATCGATCGATTGTGAATGTCGTAAGCGCTTTGTGTTGTAAATGATAAGGATATCTGTTTGACTGGAAAGCTTTGTCTTCGAGGCCTCTTGTCTTCCTGTTTTAGATTATGTCAAAAAGTACAAAAAGGAAAGGTCTTGGGGCGACCGTTGGATGGTGACTGATGTGTTCTTGCCTCCGATGACAAGCCAAATTGTCAAAGGTGACACCTTTGGATCTAGTCTTGGTTGAGAAGTCACTCGGTGTTACGAGTCTACTGTGGAACGTGATGATGAGGATGATCGCGAGCGGAAGAACGCGATGAATGGTGTGATGGAAGCGGTGGATGTGAAGTATGGATAGTGGTGGCGGAAGCGGTTTGGTGAAGGATATAAGACTTGGAAGGACAAGCCTTTGGGTTTTGTAGCGTCGACTGCGGATGAAGGAGATGCGAAGATAGACTTTTCTTGAAGATCAAGCGATTGCCGTAGCATCGGCGGCAGAGGGAATGGGGATGAGAGGGATATGGGTGACGTCCGATCAAGGGAAGGAGGATAAACACTCGACTTAAAACCTTGAACTTAAATTGAACGTAAAGAAATAACAAGAACATATGAGGCTTTAAATAGCCAATGTATCTCGGCCAAGACCTAATGGGCTTGGGCCGAAACGAGCCTAAGGGCTAGCCCATGCAAGCATGGAAAAAGACACAAACCCTAAAAGATAGAAATACATTAAAAGGAAACTATCTAAAACAAAGCTGGAAATACCAAATATAGAAATTGTCTTAAAAGAACGTGTTAAAGGCATTGAATCCGAGAATCTTCAGATAGAACGCGATCAGCATTGAAGGAGGTTGAGTCGCTTGAAATAGATCGCGTTCAACATTGAGTCGCTTGAGGGAAGACGCGTTGAGGCACGCGATCTTTGGCCTTGGATAGAGATGCTTGAATAAGATCGCGGAGTCTGTTCCAGATGCGAGGAGTATGATGAAGAATGCGGTCTTCGTACTTGGCTCTTCTGAGCTCACGGTCATAGCTTCGTCCTCGTACATCACCCTCCCCCACTTGGTTATGAAGCGTCCCCGCTTCACCATCGTTGAACTTGGGCTCGACGTCCTCGTGCAAGTGCTCCCAACGAAGGTCGCCGGTGGCGAACACAAATCGACTGCGACCGCTAGGTGGTAGATAGGCACCAGTCACCCAGTGGATTGTCTGTGGAGGGCTACACAAGGGTGGTGGTATGTTGGGAGGCGCCTCTGGCAAATCCGCGGTGAACTTCGCTTGCAACTCGGCTACAGGTTGTGGCAAAGGCGCGGCGATGTGGGAGTAGTGCATGCCAGGAGTTGGCACCTTGCTGTGCAAACCGGCAGTGAAGTCCCTTGGGCGGGCCAAAAGCACCTTGTGGTCACAACTGCCCTGCAACATAGTGTTCGGTGGCGCGGCACTCCCTTTGTCTCTGCAACGCATGTTATCCTAGGGCGCGTCGTGGTGTGAGACTAGTTGCCGCAAGGAAGAAACTTCGTGATCTGAGGTGGGTCGCGATGGTGTTGACGCGGTCTCTGTCGTGTCTAATTTCTTGTCTTTATCACGCTCGACCTGATCCTGTAAAATCTCATGGGAATTCATGGGTAAGAGGGTCACGCGCTTTCCGTGGTAGGTAAACACATATGTGTTTAGATACCCATCAGGAAGTACGCGACGATCGAACTGCCATGGACGCCTAAGCAAGAGATGGGTGGCGTCCATTGCAATCACATCACATAAAACAGAATCACAGTATTGACCTATGGAAAAGGAAATTAAGCATTGGTGAGATATTGTGTTACTTGGACTAGAAGAAATCCATTGGAGGGCATAAGGCTGGGGATGAGGCATCGTAGGCAACTTGAAGTGTGTCACGACCTTCTCATTGACAATGTTAGCACATGATCCTCCATCAACTATGACACTCAAGGAAGTTGTCTAGACGAGAGCCCTTGTGTAGAACAAGTTCTCGCGTTCGTCGCGTAAGCTTGCATCCTTGACTGTGAGGAGACGACGCGTCACCAAGCTCAGTGTTGTGCCCGCGTGTAGAGAAGCGGGTTTGCAGTCATAAGCTTCTTCGTCCTCTTTTGCGTTGCCTTCATCGATCGCGTCAAGTGTGGCCTCCTCGTCATCACATGACTCGTAGCCGGCGGCGGCGGCGACGGAGAACAACACCTTGCGAGCATTGGGGCAATCTTTCTTGTAGTGGCCTCGTCCACCACACTTGTAGCATTCGAGGTCGCGCGCGCGATCTATGCCCACTGGTGGTTGTTTGGGTGCGGTCTGGCGCGGCGCGGTGTTTGGCATTGACGGCTGTGCGTTTGGAGCTTGGCTCGACGCGGCTGTGTTAGAGGAACTAGGGGGTGGGTTAGTAGAAGATAAACCACTAGGGTTAGAAGCATACCTGGCTTGGCCACTTTGCCAAGTGTAGGACTTTTGGCGAGTGAGTTGTGCATGAATTTGCATTGCCGTATGTGTGAGTGTGTTCAAATCTTTGACGGGCAAAATTTCGAGTTGATCATGGATGTTTGTGTTCAAGCCACTCAAGAATTTTGTCCTTAATGTCGATGGTGAAACGGAGATGTTGGCCTTGTAATACATGTCTTCAAGCTTGGAAAAGAACTCGAGGGGAGACATCGACCCTTGGCGAGCCATGGCAATCTCCAATCGCATTTGATTCCTATAGTCTAGAGGCACATATTTCTTGGTCATCACATAGACAAGTTGATGCCATTCGGTGACTCGTGTCCTATGTCGACGAATGCAGTCATCTTCGAATCTATGCCACCACACGCGGGCGGCTCCTCGGAAGTTAAGCGTCGCGGCGTCAACATGCTCCTCAGGTGGCACTCGACAATATCGAAGTGTGTACTCCATAGCCTGCACCCATTCAAGAAAAACAGAGGGATTGTATTCACCAAATAAATGCTCGATTTTTACCTTGACTTGGTGTCTTTGGAACCGAGGCTGGGCTGGTGCATGGTTGAACGCGTTGTTTGGCGCGGTGTCATAGAGGGGGTTCTCAAAGGTGCACAGTCCATGTGGTCTATCGCGTCCAACTTGGTGTCTTTCTCGTTCTTGGTGTGGTTCACCGCGAACAAAATCCTCCCTGGGCGTGTAGCCGTCGTCGCGTCGACGTCTTCGCGGTTCAGCTTCATAGTCGGGTCGGCGAACATCTCGTGGCATAACATCGCGGCGCTCGCCGCCAATGTCACGAACGCGTTCTCCTTGTGGCTGGAGACGCGGTGGAGGTATCCAATCTGATGGGTGATCCTGTAATTCAAGTGGATTTCCAAGAGGGGGGTGAAAAAAAATAGGGTTGACCATACCTGAGTCCTCGATTTCTTCGTCGTCGTATTCGTCGAAGTCGTCTTGGACATTGGGTGTGATTGACGCGTAGCCATCAGATTCGTAACGCGGCGTCCGAACACTCTGGTGTCGAAGGTGATCGCGTACATCATGACTCCGTGGCTGGGTAGGTGGTTTCCTTAAGTTGGTCTCATCGCATCGCGTATGCCCACTTGGTCGGCGACTGGATCTTGGCGTCGCGTCGGCTGGCTCGGCTCGTCGAGGGTGGCCTTCGCGTGGTGCTGAGCCCGGTACGCGTCTCTGGGTTCTCTTAGAGGCATAGTGATCATCAAAGTTGTATGGTTCAGAATACTCACCTTGAGTGTCCCCGGTGTCGCGGTCGTAGTCGGAGACGTTGTCGAAGCCAGCGGGTGTGGCTCTAGGGACGTAGTGGTCCGCGTGCGAGGCGAAGCCTTGGCGACTCTCGATGACACTCTACATACGATTGAGTTGCGGTTGGTGATGAGACGTCGATGGCATGAGTCCTTTGCCTTTGTCGATCCGTATATTTGATGGGCCCGCGTCTGTGGCTCCAGGTTGAGCCGGCGCATCCATGGCACTCAGAGGAGTTGGAGTTGGCGCGGTGGGTACCACTGGTTGTTGAGCTCTCAATGCTGCGACTTCTTGTCGAAGAGCTTGGATCAAGATTTGATCTTCCGTCAACTCCAAGATGTTATCTTGTTCTGGGGGGTCTTGAACGCGTTGGGCCTGGGGTATAGCCAACGACAGTTGTTCTTGGTTTGCGTTGTCAACATCGCGTTCGTCTGCACTATTTCCAATCGGCATGGTACCTATAACAAGACGGCCAGACATGGGAGTAAAAACGAACCAAAAGACAACGAAGAACAACAACCAAGCAAATCACTAGTGATTTGCTTGGTTGTTGTTCTTCGTTGTCTTTTGGTTCGTTTTTAAAACAAACGTAAATAAAGCAACCTAATTAGCAAGAAAGTACCTTCTAGGAAGCTTGACCTAGACGGCGGAGAGGTAAAGAAGTGAGCTTAGACCGCGGTGAGGAGTTAGGGTTGCCTTATTTTGGCTTTACCTAACTTTGGAAACTTTTTTTTCTTTTTTTTGAATATATTTTCGATATCTTTTTTTTTATATTATCCGAGATCTTATCTTTTGATCTTTTCGGATTTGCAAAAGGAAACAAAATAAAAAGGGTCTAAGTAACTAGAATATCACACGTGATCTTTAGAGAGAGGAGAGAGAAGATAAGATTTGATGATATCTTATATTCGGAAATTCGGTTAACAACTTAAAAAGTAATATCTAGCAAACAAGGAAACTCTATCCACGCATGAAATAAGGAAACAAAATATTCTAACATGCAAGATAACAAAATTACCTAACACACCAAAACTTGGGGAACAAGGAAAAAAAAATCCGGCCAAGGTATTACCTTGTAGAAACCGAATAGGTGAGCAAATATGGAAAGTTATGGTTTTGTCGCGATATTTGCTGAAAGCAACTTGGGGAACAAGGAAAAAAAAATCCGGCCAAGGTTTTGTCGCGATATTCTCTCTCGCGTTGGTCGTCGCCGGAGTTCTCGCGTTCGAGGAGTGTTCGCCGGAGTTTTAGTGGTCGCCGTGTGATAGGTGTCATTTCATACACCTAAACTAGCAAGTATTAGCATTACTTAGAGGAGTTTATGACTAGATTTAGGGTTAAGTCTGTAATCCAGAAGATGTGGAGAGAATTGAAGATATCAAGGGATTTACAGCTTATTTGAAGAAGATGAAGATGGATGAGGATCTACTGGAGATTAATTGGAGAAGACTACCAACACTTGGTAGTAATGAAGAGCAGAAGAGGAGTGAAGAGTTGAAGGAAGGAGAGGGCAGAAGTTGACGCCCCGCGCCAGAAGCCACCGCGACCCGGCGGTGGACCTCAGAGAAGAACTGGTCACGCCAGAGGATAGCCACCGCCCCGCGGTGGAAGTCACCGCCCCGCGGTGGGAGTCACCGCCCCGCGGTGGACTTGTTAAGCGCCTCGCGGCCAGCGAAGACATTATTTCCTAATTTGCATTTCCGGATTTCCTATTTTTATTTTCTTATTTCCTTTAGTATTATTTCTAGGTTTAGCTTATTTTCCCTAGCCTATTTAAGACCTTTTCCAGGTCTTGAGTAAGGAGACACTTTTATCATCGTAGTTTTTCTCAATTAGGGTTTCATTTGCATCTCAATGGAGCACTAATTTCCCCTTGTTCTACTAGACGTTTGAAGCAATACAGCTGATTCGTTTGTGAGATTTATATTCCTTGTTCTTATTCTTATATGTGTTGGTTTAATTCTCTTAGTTATATTGAGTATTGATTTATTGTTATTCTTCATAGCCTGGCCAACTAGGTTGAGTAATATTCATCAAATTGCTAGGATTTGCATATAGTGGAATACGAGTGCATATCTAGTAGCATACATGATTAAACATATAGTGGAATACGAGTGTTTAATTGTGAGTGAGAATTATTTGCATGTTGAGTAGTAAGGTTTTCTTCTATTCGCATGTATCCTATATCCTTGCATGCATTGCTATTGCTTTATTAGTGGTAAGGTTTTCTTCCATTGATACTGTAGTAAGTACTATCAACAACTTTCTGAATTGGCAGTTAATAACGATCAGGGTGGGAACAACCATAAGAATAGTAAAAGGACTTCGATTTATAAGATTTCAGTGATCGACTTATATCTATGTACTGTGGATCTCGTTCTAGTGAAACTACTTTCCCCAATCATATTCTCAAATCAACCAAAGCTGTTTACTTTACTGCGTTTGATAATCAAAACCCCCCTTGTTACTTTGCATGCTTATAAACACATAGATTGATTACTTCCTCCCAGTGGGTTCGACCCTTGCTTGCTTGCTATACATCTGTTTAGTAGGTTTGTTAGGACTTTTACTTTGATTAGGCTATTCAACGATATTTGCATTGAATATTTTAGCCATGTCACCGTGGTGCCTTGGGAGCTTGGAGTGGTGGCGCCAAGGAGGAGGAGGAAGCGTCGAAGTTGAAGTCGGTAATGCTTCGAAACTCTCTTCGCAGTCGCGTCTGATGAACAACCGCAACCGCAGAGTTCATCATCGCGACCGCGGCCTTCCCAGAAAACCGCGACCGTGGGTGTGATAACCGCGACCGCGGCTCTGTGCAGTAGAGCCGCAATCGCGGCATACCCGCTGGGGTCGCGGCCTTGGGTCTTCTTTTCGTATTATTCCTACCTTAGGGTAATTTTAACTTAGGTTGTCTTACCTCGTTTTGTGTGCATCGTCGGAATGAACCTTGGGACGTCGGTGGGCTTCGACGGGATTTCCAGAAGGTTGTTGAGTCCGTGTCCAGTATTCCCGACCCATAAATCTTCATTCGTCTAAATCAGGTAAGTGGCGGTTCGCTCTTGCTTATCATTCCATATTTCCTTTAGTTATCAATTACTTTAATTGTTAATTAAATTGGTATGAAACGTTGTTTTCGTTTGGGAACAGATTTTATAAATGTATGATTAAAATATGATATTATAATAGGTTGTATATATTGCTAGAAACAACGCTATTATATCTGTTATTACCGTGATGGTATTGGTGTGGATTTGATGTGTGAACTCAAATATGTAGTTAGAACGAGTATTCGTAGGAACGCTATGTACCTTGCGAGGTCTAGCCGTTTTGTTATAACCGTGGTGCGTAGGATGCTCAGGCCCTAACACCGTTCCCTGGTCACGACCGTCCCCTATCCGAATATAGGGGTGGTGCACTAAGTTGGTGCCAACAATTGGGATTTATTCCCCAAGATATCTCTCGTGATGAGATGATATTCCTTAAAAGCTTTAACATGAAATGTACGTTTTGGAATTAAATAAGATAAGTGCAATTATGCACATAATTAATATACCCTCGGGCGAGGAGTACAACGTGAAAACCGCCCAAACTTCGGTTAGAGTAAGTCTTCTTTCCAATCTGGATTCACATTGCGCGGTGAGGTTGGTCGTTGACCCAAATGATCAAGTCGTTTTTAAACGCTTGTATGAAAACTATAACATTCCCAAACATTTGTCATACTTTCCCATAAGACTCAATTCCTTTGGAGTCTTCTTTTCAGTGCATGTCTAAATTCTAATCATTCCATGAAAGTTCTGGGTTTTATATCATTCCTTCGATTATTATTCGAAGGACAATGATGGTAAATGGTTACGATCACTAGAACCATTCTGTTTTCACCCTTGCATAGTCTTTCATTAGACTAACCAACCGGGTTTTATTACTTGCATGGTTGGATGGTGTCATCCGTCCTATACGGCACATCAGTGGTTGGTTCCCGAAGTCTTGAAGTAACCAATTGAAGAAGAGGCTTGCAGTTGAAGATTTAAGTGTCAGTGATTTAAGGTCGTTAAGTATTACTTTAGTATATATTTTTATAATCTAGTCATGTAATAGGTTTATTCTTAAAGTCTTCCGTTGTGTAATTTAAAAGTCTTTCGCTGTAATTTCACTCTGTTGTAAATCGATATTGAGAAATCTTTTAATGAAAATGGTTGTATTCCATTTAAAAATGCCTTCCGCTGTTTAACCTTTCGTTATTTAATATGTTTATTTAAGATTAATTGTTCCGATTAAAGCCTATGGTGACTTTGGACAGTAACGTCTGAGGTCACTGGCGTGTGGCACTACCGACCTATGTCGGGGGTGTTACAATTATGGTATCAGAGCAATGGTTTTTAAAATTCTTGGCCTATTGTTAGGTTTGAGGGTTTTCGACAAATAATTTCGAAACTATTTTCAACCTATTTTCTATTAAAAAGGAATTTCGAGATTTTAAATGTTAAATTTAAAAGTTTTAATTATTTCTTGGGATTTAAAATAATGATTTAGCTACTGGAACTTCAAAAGTTATTTATAGTTGGTTTATAAATGGCGTGTTATAAGAAATTAAATTAAGTTTATGATTGTAACTTTAAAAGTGTGATTTTGGTCTTAGTAAGAGTTTTGTGATAATCGTATCACTAGTTTGAGAAACTAACTCTATAAATAATTATTTTTATATAAGGTTTAAAGGTATAAAGTATGAAGTTTGAAAGTATAAGGTTTAATAATAAGTGGTTTTTCAAACTTCTACAAGCTTCGAGTTGTTACTTATTCCTTAGATCCATTCTTAGGAATATCGTTTCTCCTTAGGTTTAATGTAATTTAAAGGTTGACATTTCTCCTAGAGTTCCCACTTTCGAGTAGAGAAGAAGGTCGTTTCTGCGGTTAATGGTGGTGGGCCAGTCAGACTGATATAAAGTTATTAGTTTGGACCCTTATAATTTGTATCATAACGTAATGGACTCAGTGTCATGTACAAGTTGGAAAAGTTTTAAACTAACGTTATGGTTCATCAACAGATGATGGACACCCGATCCACCAACCAAGCAGTTAACGAAAGTCCTAGCAACGGTTCTCGAATTCGGCTGAAGAGTGCTACTCCGCAAGGGGAAGACGCGGGATCTGGATCACGTAATAATGACCCGACCCTGTGGCAGGATGTTCATCAGGGACAAGAGGACCCCCAAACTGCAAGGGAAGTTCCACCTCCTGCCCCGATCATGCTAAATGCGACGACCATTGGGCAGATAGTGGGGCTAGTGGTCGAAGTATTAACGGCCCGGGTGATACCGCAAATCCAAGCGGCCCCCATACCTCAAGTCGCAGCTAGTATGGAGGCACAGATTAAGGTAAAGGGTGGGCAACAGAATCGCAGGGCTAGCTTGTTCAAGCGGCCGGCGTCGCCCACCAAGTTCGAGAAGTCTGGTCGTACTAAGACCAAGGCGACTCAGTCTGGCTCCGCCAAAGGCTCAGGCTGGAGTAATGGCGTGATTCAATGCCATAACTGTGGTAAGGCTGGGCACAAGAGCCCTAGTTGCCAAAAGGATAAGAGGGTATGTTTTGGATGTGGGAGGGAAGGCCACATGAAGGCATACTGTAGGCAGAAGGGCCTAGGGCCAAAACAAGCATATCAGGCCTCAAAAGCTGGCAGTGGGCAGAACCCAAGGGCAGAAGTGTCTGCTCCGGAGCAATCTGTTGCTCGTATCAAAGGCAAGGCGCCTATGGAACCTTCGGGTCAAGAGCAACGACTCTTTGTGATACGTCACCCCGACGGGAGGGAAGCCCTGTGCGAGTGGTAGTATTTTTGTGAGGCTTTTAAGAATACGGAGCAATGACTTGTGTCGATAGTCTCCATAGTTTAGTAATCTGTCTATTCGACTTTCTTTCAGTTGTTTTATGTAATGTTTCGAATAATAAAGATGTGTTTCCTTGTTCCGGAAATTACTAAATTCGTTACTATTGCAAATGGTTCATTCATACGAGACTCCGTGAGTGCCAAAAATAGTTTATGTCACGGGTGGATAAGGGTTGTCAGGACTCATAAAGGAGGGGTAACGTATGGAGCCTAGGTGTTCGTTCCCTACAGGGTTAACACCAGGGGCGACTCTATTACTGAATTCCTAGATCCATTCTTAGGAGTCTCTCTTTATTCTTGGAGTAATGTCACATCGGTATGACATTAATTACTCCCTTCGTTGAGCTGACGAGCGTTATCTAGTGAGTTGAGTTTTACCAAAATTCCTTAATGTAAAGGAAACAAATGTATGCTCTATGGGATGAAGAATTTTTCTCTCTCATATGTGTACCCTGAACATTTGTTTTGGTAAAATACGTAAGAGTGAACTATATGAAGTTTAGAATGCCTAGTTGTGAGGTCATACTGTAGTCATCTAAGTGGATAGATTGCTGAGAAGAGAATAAATGTATATAGGAGATAGTTCATAGGGAATTTGGTTTCTCTAAAAGGATCGTACTCTATTATGACCTGAAGTAAAACCTTAGGACCCAAGGGTGTGATTATGGAGTGTGTAAGTGAGTATATGCTCATTGTGGGTTCAGTGGGTTAAACTTTCGGAAAGGCTAAGGGTGTGAGGTCATAAGTATTATATGAGGTTTCGTTATGAGGCTTTCCTAGAAGAAACGACATAAGGATTGGATGGAGAGTGATCGATGTCTGTTAAGGCGATTTGATGTCACGTTTAGGGAAAATAAAGTGATTGGCCGCAATTGTGCTAATTGATTTATCACGATCTTCTTTTTAAGGAAACTAAAGGATTTGAATTGGAAGTGAGATTTAGGGTCAAATCTAATTGGGCCAAAGAACTGAATCAGTGAATTGTACCTTCAAGGGATATAGAGTTATGATATCTGGAGATTTACAAGGTCTGATATGTGGATTTTTAGAGAGTGTGACGTCTATAAGGCCGATGATATAGCACTTTTTGGAAGAATTAAGTTGTGAGACGATTGTTTTGGGAAAAAGCTCACTTAAAATTGAAGGATTAGGACGTAAAGTGATTGATTTTGATGGCAAGGCATCGTTCATCAATATGATATTTTTGAGTAAATAGAATTGAGGAACCTTAAAGGTTTAAGTTAGAGATTGAATATGGAATACATTAGGTTAATCTTGGATAAATGGTAAATATCCGTAAAGCAAAAGGGTGCTTGATTTGGGATAGTAAATCGTATGAGGACAACTGGTTGCTTAATGATTTCTGGGCGAATAGCAAACTCGGCCGGTAAAAGTTTGTTACAGTTTTGAAGGTCAATAGGGTGGTATAAAGTAAGTATGTGGACGATATCAAGTGGACTTGAGAAAAAGGTGACCCACGTCTAATAAGGTGATCGTATGGCACGTTTGGGTAAAACGGGAGTATAATCTTGTGAAATGGATTATTAGATCATGTTGAGATAATCAGACATAGATTGTGGTGTGATTAATTGTGGGATCACATGCGCAAAGATTTTGAGTTAAGATATGGCATAAGGGCCAAATGTAATTAAGGTAACCAATGAAATAGGTGCGCCGTGTATGTAAGGAGTAAGGACTATATGACAAGTGGAAGTACTAAGTTGAGGTATAGTTGAATTCTATGTATGTACTTTGAGGATCTGATAATCGAAGGGAAGTTAGTAGAAAAATATTGTATTCTTCTGTTTGAGGACATCAAGGTCTTTATGAGGAATAGGGCAATATAGCGAGGTTATATTGGAGATTATAATGGATACTTTGATTAAGGCAATAATAATCTTGTGGATGATCATATCGATTCTAGTGAGAGTAAGGAATGTAGGCAGTGTAGTAAGTGGAACCATGATCGAATAAATAGTTCAATTTTATTGCGATGATTTTTGGAGACTATTATCCTAAAGATAATTATGACTTTGTGGATATAGTCACGAGTTAATACAAGTGTAGCACATGGAGATAGGATATGTGAGATAGTGGTATGGTTGAGGAAACAGATTGTGTTCCTAGGAGCAAGTACAAGGATGAGATGGTTAAGGATACTAAGATCATGTAGTGAGATTATGGTGAAACCGGTCCCTTTAGTTTAGCGATGTTAGTTTCGGGGTCAAAACTATTTTAAGGGGGTAGTAATTTAATAACCCTCATGTTACCATAGGGGTAATATGATAGAATGTATGTCTGGCGAAAGCAAGTTATAGAATTCTCTTAGGTTGCGAATGATCTAAATTATGGTTAACCTTACGTTAACTGTAATTTGAACCAACTTATAGATCTTAACCTAGAAATGCCTGAACCAATTTACAAAGTGTGGAATGGGTTAGGCATGGTTAAACTTATACGGTTGGGTAACTTAGTATAAGGTCGCATCTCCGGGTTGTTATCAGCCAAGTTTCGGGGTCGAAACTTCTTTTAAGGGGGTAGTGATGTAATACCCCTCAATTTTAGTAAGGGTATTTGGGTAATTTTCCCAACCCTCATTCTATAAGCGAGACGTGTTGGGCAATTTCTGTAATCTCAGGGAGATCTATTGAACGTATTATTATACATTTAATTTTATATTGGGTCTTAGAATATTTTTAGAGGTACTAAAAATAAGACCTAGCCAAGACCGCGAGAGGAAACCGCGGCCAAGAAGTTAGAGGCGCGAGCGCGGGATAACCGCGATCGCGGTTTTGAAACCGCGATCGCGGGTCTCTGTTGCGTCGTCTTCTTCGTCCTTATCCGAGTTTGCCGGTTTGAATTTCCCTCATTTTCATAACGGTGTCGGTGGGGGATCTTGAAGCGATTGGTCTACCGGTGTTATTCCCTCCTCTCTCCCAATATATAGAGGTCGGGGGCAGCCTCAATATTCACATCTCTCAATCTATCTCTCTCTCTCTCGCGTTGGTCGTCGCCGGAGTTCTCGCGTTCGAGGAGTGTTCGCCGGAGTTTTGGTGGTCGCCGTGGTGCCTTGGGAGATTGGAGTGGTGGCGCCAAGGAGGAGGAGGAGGAAGCGTCGAAGTCGAAGTCGGTAATGCTTCGAAACTCTCTTCGCAGTCGCGTCTGATGAACAACCGCGATCGCGGAGTTCATCACCGCAACCGCGGCCTTCCCAAAAAACCGCAACTGTGGCTCTGTGCAGCAGAGCCGTAATCGCGGCATACCCGCTGTGGTCGCGGCCTTGGGTCTTCTTTTCGTATTATTCCTACCTTAGGGTAATTTTAACTTAGGTTGTCTTACCTCGTTTTGCGTGTGTCGTCGGAATGAACCTTGGGACGTCGGTGGGCTTCGACGGGATTTCCAGAAGGTTGTTGAGTCCGTGTCCAGTATTCCCGACCCACAAATCTTCGTTCGTCTACATCAGGCAAGTGGCGGTTCGCTCTTGCTTATCATTCCATATTTCCTTTAGTTATCAATTACTTTAATTGTTAATTAAATTGGGATGAAACATTGTTTTCGTTTGGGAACAGATTTTATAAATGTATGATTAAAATATGATATTATAATAGGATGTATATATTGCTAGAAACAACGCTATTATATCTGTTATTACCGTGATGGTATTGGTGTGGATTTGTTGTGTGAACTCAAATATGTAGTTAGAACGAGTATTCGTAGGAACGCTATGTACCTTGCGAGGTCTAGCCGTTTCTTTATATCCGTGGTGCGTAGGATGTTCAGGCCCTAACACCCTTCCCTGGTCATGATCGTCCCCTATCCGAATATAGGGGTGGTGCACTAAGTTGGTGCCAACAATCGGGATTTATTCCCCAAGATATCTCTCGTGATGAGATGATATTCCTTAAAAGCTTTAACATGAAATGTACGTTTTGGAATTAAATAAGATAAGTGCAATTATGCACATAATTAATATACCCTCGGGCGAGGAGTACAACGTGGAAACCGCCCGGACTTCGGTTAGAGTAAGTCTTCTTTCCAATCTGGATTCACATTGCGCGGTGAGGTTGGTCGTTGACCCAAATGATCAAGTTGTTTTTAAA
Organism: Rheum nobile; assembly: GCA_027886185.1. Taxonomy (NCBI): domain Eukaryota; kingdom Viridiplantae; phylum Streptophyta; class Magnoliopsida; order Caryophyllales; family Polygonaceae; genus Rheum; species Rheum nobile. The sequence continues at coordinate 210,353 of WOAB01000235.1, read as the reverse complement.
CCCTTGTATGAAAACTATAACGTTCCCAAACATTTGTCATACTTTCCCATAAGACTCAATTCCTTTGGAGTCTTCTTTTCAGTGCATGTCTAAATTCTAATCATTCCGTGAAAGTTCCGGGTTATATATCGTTCCTTCGGTTATTATTCGAAGGACAATGATAGTAAACGGTTACGATCACTAGAACCATTATGTTTTCACCCTTGCATAGTCTTTCATTAGACTAACTAACCGGGTTTTACTCCTTGCATGGTTGGCTGGTGTCATCCGTCCTATACGGCACATCAGTGGTTGGTTCCCGAAGTCTTGAAGTAACCAATTGAAGAAGAGGCTTGCAGTTGAAGATTTAAGTGCCAGTGTTTTAAGGTCGTTAAGTATTACTTTAGTATATATTTTTATAACCTAGTCATGTAATAGGTTTATTCTTAAAGTCTTCCGCTGTGTAATTTAAAAGTCTTCCGTTGTAATTTCACTCTGTTGTAAATCGATATTGAGAAATCTTTTAATGAAAATGGTTGTATTCCATTTAAAAATGTCTTCCGATGTTTAACCTTTCGTTATTTAATATGTTTATTTAAGATTAATTGTTCTGATTAAAGCCTATGGTGACTTTGGACAGTAACGTCTGAGGTCACTGGCGTGTGGCACTACCGACGTAAGTCGGGGGTGTTACAAGTCGAGTATTAAGAATTTTACCTGTTGGTTGACTCCACCTGCGTACGTTGTTAACACGATTTCGCCTTGGGTGTACTTAACCTCCCAACTGAACCCGACCTATGGAGTAGAGTTTCTGGTTAAGTCGTCCTCGCTTAAACCCATACCCTTTAAAGCGTCTAGTGTCAACACGTTGGTGGAGCTACCTGTATCGATTAGTACACGACGGATAATGCAATTACTAATTGAGAGCGATATTATCAAACCGTCGTGATGATCGCCTAATTCTTAAGCCTCCGAATCGTCGAAGGTGATGGCTGGAGCGTCGGAGATCCATAACTGTCTTGTTTCTGCTTGGATAGGTGATGCGATCCGGGCTCGACTCAAGCCAGGTAGCGACGAGCCCAAGACGACCAAGACCATGGCGTCCTCCTTGGTTCAAGACTTAGTCTAGTTTAGCCTATTTTATGTTATTTCCCGTTTTAGAATGTTTCCCTTTTTTAGCATTTCCATTTCAGTCATTTCTATTTCCGGCATGTGCTACAAGAGTGGGCTAGCCCATTAGTATGTTTTTAGCCCAAGCCCATTAGGGTTCTTGGTCGAGCCTTATGGCCTTAAATAGCCTTCATTGTATTCATTATTCCCAACGTTGAAATTAAAGCTTAAGCCTCAGTTGAAATCATCTCCTCCCTTAAGCCTCGGCGTCACAAAACTGGTTAGACCCGATTGAACCACGTCACGGTTCACAAACACAATCTATCCCTTCATCGCTAGCTTCCGCCTGCGAGATCCTCTCGCCCCAACTCGGTCCCGCCGAGAGCAAGATAGCCGGTAACCGAGCCCACACTTGGTTGCTACCTATCCCGGTTACCAAGGAGAAGGATTCGAGGCCGCTTCCTGCTTAGATCCGCGTCAAACGTGGTCCTAGTTTGACCTTTCCTTAACCAACCCGTCCTTAGCCACACCCAATCCATGGCCCGCTGGTATCCATACTTCGAGCACGACGAGTGGGACCCCGACGAGTGGGACTCCGACCCTTGGTTCGGTGGCGTGAGTCCATACGAAGCGGACCCGGATTGGATCCCGCCAAGGATTCTGACGCCACCGCGACGCCGCCCATACCCGTCGCCTCGTGTCTATGGACCACCCACGACATGCCGCACCCACGACCGACACCATGACAACGCACCCTACCGAGACATGCAACCCAGCCCGCGTCACGCAAAAATCGATCGCGGCTTCCACCGCGACTTGGCCCACGACTGCGGCCTTACCCGCAACTTGTCCCGTGATCGCGGCCCCCGCCACGAGTCCCTCGTCCATTCCGCGATCGCGGCTGTTCTTGGTGTCGAGTCTCTCATTCCTTCCGCAGCTTCATCGACCCGCCATGCCGTAGAAGAGGCTCGTGCCAAGACGCTAGAGGCGATCCTTGCAACGCTAGCCGAAATGAAGCATGACAACGCGGTCCTAACCGCGACCGTAGCAGCACTCAAAGCGAACGCAGACAGGGAAACCGCAACCGCGATACAAACCGCGACCGCGATACAAACCGCGACCGCGGTATAAACCGCGCCCGCGGCCCACCCTGTCGTTGACGAGTCCACAGCCACCGTGCCCCTTCTACCGCCCACGGACGTGCCCAGTGTTTCCCTGCCCGCATGGAAGCCCGACGTATCCATTATGCCTACTCCAGACCCGGGCTTCCGCGCAATACTCTCCAAGGCACCCGACACTATGACCGCTCCTGGATCCGAGCCATACCTTCTCATCTTTGAGGTTCCAAGAGTTAGTCCCGAGCCTGGCGCCAGTTTACCACTGACCGCTGAGCGTCTACTCCCCTTGGCTCCTCCTAGTTCGAAGCGAGGACGCTTCGATTCTAAAGGAGGGAGAATGATGCGATCCGGGCTCCACTCAAGCCAAGTAGCGATGAGCCCAAGACGACCAAGACCATGGCGTCCTCCTTGGTTCAAGACTTAGTCTAGTTTAGCCTATTTTATGTTATTTCTCGTTTTAGCATGTTTCCCTTTTTTAGCATTTCCATTTCAGTCATTTCTATTTCGGGCGTGTGCTCCACTCTTGTAGAGTGGGCTAGCCCATTAGTATGTTTTTAGCCCAAGCCCATTAGGGTTCTTGGTCGAGCCTTATGGCTTTAAATAGCCCTCATTGTATTCATTATTCCCAACGTTGAAATTAAAGCTTAAGCCTCAGTTGAGATCATCTCCTCCCTTAAGCCTCGGTGTCGCAAAACTGGTTAGACCCGTATGAACCACGTCACGGTTCACAAACACAATCTATCCCTTCATCGCTAGATTCCGCCTGCGAGATCCTCTCGTCCGATCTCGGTCCCGCCGAGAGCAAGAGAGTCGGTAACCGAGCCCACGCTTGGTTGCTACCTATCCCGATTACCAAGGAGAAGGATTCGAGGCCGCTTCTTGCCTAGATCCGCGTCAAACGTGGTCCGAGCCCGTCGGATCACATCAATAGGTTTGTTGCCTTTGCTTTCTCGAGCATGTCTCTCGACGGCCGAGTATGTGTTTCCACATACGTCTGACCCTCCTGAAATGGTGTTAACAATTTTGGTAGGAACTGGAGAGGATGGTTTGTCGGACGTTACCTGATCCCTTCGATCGAGGGTCGCTTTGGCTCTGTCTGATATGACGTCATGCAATAGTCCTTGCGCAAGGAGTCTTGCGACTTCTTTACGAAGGGCTATGCATTCATTCGTCGAGTGTCCATGGTCTCCGTGGAACTCACACCACCGGTTCATGTCCTTCTTGGCGTCTGGTTTGTCGCTCTTCCGAGGCCACCTTACTTCTTTCCCATATTTGTCAAAACTCTTCACGAGTTCCGATATGGAGATGTTGAAGTTGTAAGAGTGGAGCTTCGGAGGGAGAGCGGGGTTGTTTCGCCAATCTTGGTTCCTGTCATAAGAGTTGTTTACCTGACCGGGATCATTTCGTCCCTTGGGGTATGATTGGGGTCGTCGATCGCACCGATAATCCGAAGAGGCCTTTCGGTCGACTCGATCGGGACTCTTGTTTGCTTTGAAGGGTTCTTCATCTTCTTCGAGTCTTACTTGTGACATGGTCTTGGCTTGAACGTCTTCAAAATGTCGGCACTGATACTTGGTCAGTTCACGATAGAGTTCACTACCCCTGACTAAGCCCCGAAGGAACGCTTCGATTGACGTCGGAACATCGCAGTGTGGGATTGCGACCTTCTCCTTGTTGTACCTGATAAGATAATCCCTTAGAGGTTCACCATACATGTGCACGATCCTATACATGTCGCTTGATTGTTTTTCCAGTCTACGACTGCTAGCGAATTGGATTTTGAATGAGTTGATCAGGTCGGCGAAGGAAGCGATGGAACCCTGTGGTAAATGAATAAGCCAAGTTAGTGCAGGTCCCGCGAGGGTCGTGCCAAAACTTTTGCACATGACCGCCTCACGGTTCCCTCTTGGGATCGAAATAGTCATTAATTTTTTCTTATAAATTAAAACATGGTCGTCGGGGTCCCCAGTCCCGTCACAATTGGGCATGTTGAGGACGTAGAATTTCTTAGGGATCTCGTCACGTGCGATCGCTTCCGTGAAAGGTGAATCCTCGTATCCTTCGATCGCTTCTTTCTCGATTGGTTGAGGGACTCCCGGGATTCGCGCGATACGATCATCCAGGGTCTTTTTGTTCTCGCTGATAGCCTGTTGTATGAGGGTCTGGAGGTCGGCTGGAGCTGTTACCTATGGAAGGGTCGCTCGAGCCTCTGGGGGCCCGGCTACAAAGCTTGGCGCGTTAGTCGTAGTGAAAGTGACTGGGGGAGTTTGGAACATACCAGGAGGTAGGGAGGCATTAGTTTCCGTTGTAGGGGTTACGTCTATCCTGTCCAGGTCGAGTCGAGTAGATAATCCTTCAGTGTTGACTATACGCCTTGAACCTCCGGGGACCGATGCGGCCGAATGTACCTGAGATTTCAACAATTCGTTCTCACGAGTTAGTCGAGTAATTTCTGATTCAGATTGAGCACTTAGCATTTCTGTTCTGGCACGTTGATGGGCCAGTTCTTCTTGGAGGACGTTCATGGCTTTTGCGAGCTCTTGGATTTGTGAGTTCGCAATCAGAATTGGTTACTGGCGTCCTCTGACTGGTTCGCGACTAAGGCGTCGGCTTGAGCTTGATCTTCGACGAGGATTGTTGGATTTCCGATCTCGGCCATGATAGGATGAACGTCGGATTTGATGATTGGATCGATTGATTGACTAGATGCCCCACGGTGGGCGCCAAATTGTTTTGGGGCGAAAAGATCTAATCGACATGGATCGCCTTAAGAAGGGAAACTAGACAATTAAAGATCAAGTTATATCTAATAGATCCAAATCAAATAAAGAGCTAGACGGAATAAGATTAAATAGGCACAACAGTAAGCTTATCTCCCTCGAATGAGAGATCGATCGGATCGGATGCTTTAAGCGTCGCTCGCTCAAATATCGTAGTAAGAATCAAACTCGGAACGTAATTGTAACAGAGCAAGAAAACAATGAATGATAACTGTTATTGATGATAATGATTGTGCCCCTTTGTTTATTCTCTAATCGAGTATTTATACATAGATTACATAATCGTTCTAATCTAGCCGTTATCCCCCAGATTTTGTGGGAACCGTTGAACAGACCTCTGAGATACTTGCCAGCGTCCCTTGCTTTTGGGTCGAGTCTACTCTATCTTCAACCGAATCGGTTATCATTATTTTCTGGATCCATGGGCCAAGCGATTTGGGCTTCGAAATTCTTAGGCCCAACAATACTAACAGAAAAAGTATATATTGAAATTGTTAAATAATGGTAAAAAGGAATATAGAAACAAATTAACCGACTATATATCACACTTATCGACTTGATTTACATTTTAGTTAGCTCTTGGCAGACATATATTTTTTTTTTCAAAAAAAGGGTTATACCCGTTTTATTCAAAATATAGATAAGAGCTATATATGCTCACTCATCCAGGTATCAACTTCAATAAAACTAACAAGTCCATTAGGGGAATCGAAAAAATAGTAAAATCACCAGGGTAACGACCCCCGAATCGAGCAAGCTAATCCACAACATGATTACTAGTCCTGGAGATGTGCCAAAGCCTGACATTCCATTTGTCCGACAGAAGCAGCTCCAGACAGTAGCGAATAAGTTGTTTTCAAAGCGGAGGAAGGGGCATTGAATCATCCATGGTCTTGATCACCTCCGTGGCGTCAATCTCGACCTCAAAAAGCTCAAATCCCATGTGCTTAGCCAAAGCCAAGCCGTGAGCCAAGCCCAACACCTCAGCATGGAAAGTAGAAATCCCAGGAGCGCCAGCCACAAAACCTCATAAGAACACACCATTCTCATCTCTATTTAGACCCCCGTCATGAACACGAGACTCACCATCCTTAAAAGAGCCGTTGGCGTTGAGTTTAAGCTATATTGGCGGTGGTCGCTGCCAGCACGTCAACGTTGAGTTGCACACCCAAGAAAGCTTACTTCTCGAGGCGGCCTTGGGCTACAGGTCTATTCGCAAGGACGTTGCAGAACAAACTGATGTCTCTCCACCAGAATGTCATCAGCAACACCAAATGCCGGGCGTTTCGCCAACGCCAGATCCACCACAAGCCAACAGCAAACATGGTGGGCCAAGCACCGGTTCTAGATAGGTTACTGTGAATCTAGTCCTGGAGATTACAATTAATAAAGTCAGCCAACTGGACAACAGGGAGAATCTGACGCCAAACCTCACGAGCCAAAGGGCAGTGCCTGAGAATATGCAGCGTCGACTCCGACAGATCATGCACTCCGGGCAACCTGCAGAAGGAGTTAGATGCCGACGAGACTTGTTCGAATTTCCCATTATACAGTCATTGGCCACAAGCCATAAAAAGTTCTGAATACGTTCAGGAGCATCCACACGCCAAACCTGCTTCCAAATGGTGTCTGCAACGTCCCCATCATCCCGACGAATGATATCAATGGCAGATGAGATCCAGAACTTGCTAGTAGCAGTACCAGCCCAATAGAAATGGTTCCCAACTTCTTCATTCACAACCTGAAGCGCATCGATTTTAGAAAGAATAATTAATTACCCGCTAAACACCATTTATCGTGATGTTGCAAATCATTAAACTATATGAGATTCTAGGGCCAAATGGCACACACACAAACAAAAACTTAAAACTAGCTGAAAAATTGATCAACTTTTTGGTTAAATCGTACTTACTGGTAAAATATATCTTTGGTTTCAATTTTGTCGGCCCAAGAAAATCTGGAATAGTCTAGTGTAAACCAAATATCTATCCGCTTCGATCGTTCTCAAGAGTTCAACGCGTTTGACAAAATTTAAAAAGTTTAAAAACAAATTGCAAACATGAAGTTGTTTACGCAGTTCGGACTAAGTCCTACGTCTGCGGAGCCTTGGGAGGGGAGACTCGCCCAATCCACTAAGCAACAATGGCAAAGAACAAGTATGGTTACAGACGAGCACTCAAGCGGCAAATAAAAGGAAACAACGGAGAACAAACATGCACACAAGCCAGTGAGCCAGAAAGGGTAAAGAGAAGTCCCCTGAGAGGACACCGTGATACTTTTAGTGAAATTTCACACCACCGTAGCCGATCACTCTCTTTCTTCTTCTCGCTCAAACCCTAGCTCAATGCGGAAAGGAAAAAGGCTCACTCAGAAAGCTCTGAGATATTTCTCAAGCAACAAAGAGGCAAGGTCAGAGACTGGGCCATTTTATACCCAGCCTCAATAAGACATAAAACGCCGCGTTTCGCCAAAAGGAGTTGTCGTCTTCAACACGGGCCAGAGGTAACCACAGATTGGGCCACTCTTCCTTCGCTCAAGACAACTGGCCCGATAGCAAAACATGCCCAATAACATCACATATACAAACATCGACAAGTAAGCCCAGATAAGCCAAACCAGAGCCCAAGAGATGGCTAGAGCCAACATAGCCAAGAGGTTAAGTGTCTCTAGCCAGTACCCACATAGCTCATTGGGTCTAGCCAACCTGGTCTTGCCAATGTCTCAAAATGTTATCTCATATCTCTACCTAGCTAGAGTACTTGTCATACAAAATCATACAAATGTTCATGTTGTATTACAATACTTTAGGATTAGCAAACGTTACATTTAGAAAACCGTTTAAAATATTTGTAATGATAGACTAAGGTAAACGTACTATTGTAGCGGTGCAAAATAAATTAACTAATAAAGTTTTGGACTTTATTATTGCCAAGAATAACAAACGAAAGTCTTTTAGCACACAATAGTATCACTTAGGGCCGGAAATTATCCGTAGGTGATCAAGTCATTCAAAAATCCAACCCGAAAATGGATCATCACCCAAAATAAATTGGGTGACAAGTAGTCGATGGGTCGGATGAAATATATGGCGGATTGAGTTTGGGATATAATACATCTTACCCATCTCCATATTCATCACCTACATCCCTACCCATCTACGCATTAGAATTTTAATTTTAATTTTAATTTATTATAGTTTATATCTTTAATTTTTTATTTTTATCTTTAAAATTTTCATATTTCAAGAACAATTAGCATTAACATCCATCAAATAACATATTTGGAAAAAAAATCATATATTCCAAAAGACTATGCATATCAATACATATCATTATATTTAAATAATCATAAAAATATTAATAAAAATGACCCAATCCACTAGAATCACGTGCAAGTTTCGCATGCATGGGTCGGATATAACTGAAACATTTCGCAAGTGATAGGCGTGTCTGGTCGAACATTTAACTTCACGGATCGGGTGATGGAATGGCTCCACCCATCCATCACCCGACCCATACTATGATCGGGGATTATGTTTGAGGAGTCAAGATTTTGACTTTAAAGGCAATGAATGAAAACGAGGAAAGAATAAATATTATTGCAACTAATCTATCCTAATACATTGTAAAGGTGAGCTCAAGTCTTTGAAAAAATTTGCACCACATGACACTCTTTGTATATGAAACATATCCCACTATCTATACTTTTTTTAGAAAATTATGGTAAAATATTGTGTAAAAATGGGTACGTTACAACTAACAAGCCTCATGTGTAAATTAAATTATTTTTATCTTTTATACTACGGTAATTTATGAAGACATAGTAGTTTATATTTTTTGAAAATATTTTTTTAAAATAAATTAGATGCAATTGTCCAGTGTTACGTATTTTATAAAATATTTTAGAAAAATATTGCATGCATTAACTTTAAGTAGTTTATATATATTTATGATATTTTAAATTTATAACATAACTTGAATATGAATACGAATACATGATACCGAGTTTAGACTAGTTCTGCATAAGAATGGATTAGACTAGTTCCACATAAGAGTGGATATACGTAGGGTTTGAATTGCACTATTTTGTGAATATGTGATTGAAGTCGTGTTTTTTGGTCGAAAGCAATGAATTTTTCCATGACAGAAGTATTTCCATGACCGAAGCTCAAATCAAAATCGTTGCTCCACATAACACCCGTCTGGTTGCTCATAATCTCTGAGAGGCCCTGTCCATGCACAACTTTAGAAATGTGTTTGTACAAATTCGTGAAACAACTAAAAAATGGAATAGTCGTGAGATTTATTAGAATTGAAGTAAATCCAAGTGAATTTGGTAAAACCATCAAGAAAGCTAAACGTAATAACGACTTTCATTAATAGATAACTTAGGGAGGGACCCAATCATCATAATGGAAAAACCCGAGGAGGCCTAGTAGAAGATTCAATACAACTTGCCAAACGTAATTTATAGATTTTACCAAGTTGACAAAAACCACAAACTGAAGCCATTTTATTACAGGACACAAGCAAATGTCGACTCGACTCTAGACAAGGAAGAACAAATTTATTGGGGAAAATTACCCCCTTTTTAAGAAGGGTTTTTCTATCCCCAACCGCATCAATTCTACAGTTGACGGGACAACCCTCAATCGACTGATTTCTGCCACATAACGCTGGCCTGGGAAAAGAGGAACACCGGATCGAGCCCAATCACCTCCTCCTCTTTTGGGGCAATTATTGGGCCCAAAGTCGATAAGCCCAATTAGGCGAGCCAAGAGAAGATTAAGACCAAGAGCCGATTGGCCTAGCCGATTTCAGGTCAATGGAGCGATGCGGTCTTGATTGAGCGACCGAGGAAGACAACGGTCGATTGAAGCCCACACCTAGATCGGTTGAGAGAAACCCAGAGGCTGTTGCACCAGATCTGCTTTCAGAACGACTCTAAAGCATACATATCGAGATTATAACCAAAAATATATATAGGTAGAGATCGTGACATGTAAACATACAAAATTCATGACAATCATCCATATCTAGCTCTCGATTACTCATACGGTTGTCTCCATAGTTGACGGTTGATACAAAAGTCTTCGATACACTTATAATTCCATTCTCCGTTTAATCAAAGTGAAGATAAGTTCTAAGTTTTAATTTCATTTAACTTGTTTTATATTGTTCATTCGCATTTCATTATCATTCTCAACTCAAATCATATTATTTCTGTTAATTTATCTCTCAATAGATCAAAGATAAAACAATATCCTAGAAATTATTCCCCGCCACTACCGAGTCTATTCCTTTTTTTTTTTTATAGGAAATAGGAACTATATTTTTAATAGAAACAAATAACCGATTACACGGCAAGATACTTGGCATTTGAGAGATATGAAAGACTACCATTGCCATAGCAGGCAAGGAGAGGCTAAACTGAACAACAGAAAACAAAAAACTTAGAACACAAAAGGCTAGCAAAAGAAGGCCAAATGAAATAACCCTTGAATCTAATAGATCTATGATTGTGCTTGGTTTTAAAGATTTACTCCCTATCACACTCAAAGATCCATTAGACAGAACAAGAGAAGCCAAAACTAGCCTTACAATCTGAGTATCAACTAACATCGAAAAGCCAACAAATAACAAAAGGCATAGCAAACAACTATACAAACTCAAAATCAACCTAAAGTAAAACAACAACTCCTCAACCATGGATCGAGAAGGTTGGACAGAACTCCAAATTCTAGCTAACCTCCACACCGCAAGAAAAATCAACACGTACAAAAGGAACAACCAAAAAGCGTGAAGATGAACCAGGGAAAATCGAGAGCGATGAGGCTGATGTGGCTAAAACCTATCCGCAAGTGTACGGGATCAGTTGTAGTAGTCAAGTGTCGATCCCACAAAGACCAATGTAATATTAATTGAAACGCTACCAGTGAATTAGGCCGGAAAAATAAGGAATTGGTGAAATCTATAACTAAACTAATAACTATTAAAACAAATAAATATGATAAAATCAATGAGATAAATGTGTCTAATGTTAAGGATCACCGCAACGATGCAATAGTAAATAAAATCACACTTCACCTGAATCTAGTCAAAATTATTTGAAGGTAAGCTATCTAAGGTAATCTACTAACTCCTTTCAGACGATAGTAAACGTGTCTGGACTAAACTAGAAATCGCTCTCGCGCAGAACTAATCTCATCCAAACCCTTTAGCGCACTTAGAGTCTAAAATTAATTGAAATAACATTCGCTCTCGCGCTCCGCTAATCCAACCTAAACCTAGAACATCTATGATAGCCTATTAATCCACAAGAGAAATTAAGACGCTCTCGTAATAATAAAATCTCAGGTTCAATTCATAGGATTCCAATAGAAGTTATTACCTCTCGGTCTCAAACCCTATCTGACTACCTATTAACGTTTTTACCTATCGGTTGCAAACCCTAATAGGATCCAATTCGCAAAAGCTAATATGGGCATAAAGCATCTAGGAATGAATCAGATACTATTTCAATTCAGGAAAAGAAGTAATTCTAATTACATACACATCATCGGCATCACCCCCACCTTAAAACTAGAAATTTAGTCAAACATAATTGAAGACATATATTCAATAGATTTAAACTAGTCAACAAGAATTATTCAATAAAAACAGGAGGTAAGAAAACTTAATTTCAATGTAAAAATAATTCAAATTGACAAAGACTACCATAATAATACCGAGTCTTCAATTGTGCAAAGCACAAAAACTCCTTCTCGAAGGTCTAGGGTGCGTACGGCAGTATTCCTCCCCAAGCAAAACTAAAACTAAATTAAAACCTAAAGCTAAAGCTACGTTAATAAAAGCCAAGTCAAAAAAGTCAAACTAAAACTATCTTTAACTTTCTATCTTTTCAAAAACACGTAACTTAGTCTTCCCCCTCTAATACTATCTCCTCCTCTTCAAATTGTGGGCTACCCCAATACGGGATTTCCATTCCAAAATCATGTGGCCGCTCGCCATATTGTGCACGCCCATACCGGCATCTCATAGGGGGCCCAACTTTGCCCTTTTAGCTTTAAGATGGGTATTAAAGTCCATCTACGTTTTAGGCCCAAAATCCATCAGAATGTCTAAATTCACATTAAGCCTCCAAATGAAACGAGCAATAAGCGCCAATCCAGGCATCGTCGAAGCAAGTCTCGAATCAACCTTTAAATTGATCCTAAAATATCTGAAATATATAAAAATACGAGTATAGACTCCGAATATAAAATAATACAAAACTAACTATAAAATATATAAAATATGCATGAAATGACCTAATTTAATATGCAACTAGACTCCTAAAATATGTATAATTTAGGTGTTATCAGAGGCCATGAAGATGACTCCCAGATCCGGAAGAAAACCGACAGGGGTGAGGAGAGGATATCGGCGGCCGGAAGAGGTGGAGCCCTAGCGTCGGCGAGAGGAGAGGTAAACGGCGCTCAATCCCCAACAAACAGAGCACACAACACAAGGAAGAGCGTTATGGAAGAGAAGAGGTAAGCGGCGGCCGGATAAGGAGGAGCACCGGCGACGACTGGCTAGAGGAAAGTTGCGGCCTGATGAGGAGAAACTCTGGTGGCGAACTAGAGGTGGATGTTGAGTAAAAATGTACACAAAATTGCAAAAACACATTTTAATTATTTTTATTTTAGTTTGATCCTCTCTTTTGACTCTTTTGATTAAAAATTATACAGATACATACAAAACTTGAAAGGTTTTAATGATTTGGGTTGCACCCAAATATTAACGGGTTGCCTACGTATCTCTTCAATGAGAATCAAACCATACGTAGTTCATAGTGTTTTATTTTTCATACATCAGAGGAACAAGTCTAAACCCACCTTCTAGGAAGGGTTGTCTAGAATCGGTCCAACTATCATTTGTACGTTGTGAATAAAATCAAACCCACCTTCTAGGAAGGGTTGTCTAATCTTTCCACTATTATACATTGATTTTGGTTTAATTGCATTTTAATTTAATATTTGCGACTGTACCCAATATATAATATATCTAATATCGGGTTCCTACGTAGCCTTTGAAGGCGTCAAGTCCTTACGTAGTTCTCAAAAATATCTTAATTTTGGTGTGACTGGGCTCGTTGCGTTTTTATATTTTGTAACAAACTTCCTACGTATCCACTTATATATAGTGGAATCAAGTCATCGTAGTTCCAAATTTATCACATTTGTGAAACTTTAATTTTAACTTGAGTTGTGATTGAACTCGACGAGCGATTGCTTTGTGACGAGTTTCCTACGTACCCTTTTAAAAAGGATGAAATCGCACGTAGTTCTTAAAAATATCTTAATTTTGATGTGACAGGGTTCGATACGTTTTTTCATATTTTAGAGCGAACTTCCTACGTATCCACTTATATATAGTGGAATCAAGTCATCGTAGTTCAAAATTTATCACTTTCGTGAAAGTTTAATTTTAATTTGAGTTGTGATTGAACTCGACGAGCGATTGCTTTGTGACGAGTTTCCTACGTACCATCTTGAAAGGGATCAAATCGCACATAGTTCTTAATGTTTTATAATTTTGACCTTGGAGTTGCGGTCAATTTTAAATAAGCCAAGACTAGGTTTATAGTTTAATAGTTTCCCTTATCGGATAGGCTTTGCAATTATCATTCATGAATGGATAGTTTTTGCGATAAAGCGATTTTCAAAAGAATTTCACATGTACAATTGTGTGCGGATTCAATTTTAAATTTAATTTTTGTATGCTTGATTTTCGAATCGCCCTTGTGTTGGTGATTTTAGTGTCATCGGCCATTTGGTGTAGTCGAGATTCGCTCAAGACTTATGGAGTTCGTTCGGCGCATAACGAGTTTTGGCGGTGCGAAGTGCACACTCGTGTGCGTGGATTCGGACTCGGGGTTACGGAACGTGTTGGGATTCGAGAGGAAGACACTGAGAAATCATATTTATAAAGGTTGGGTTATGGTTGAGTAGTTTGGCAGTTTTTTAACCATTTTTCAACCGCCCAACCGCCATGCAACAGCCCAACCGCCATGCAACTTCCCAACCACCGTGTAACCGCCTAACTACTTATGCCCTATATAAGGGTGAGGTTGGGGCAAGTCTTAGGAGATCCAAAAAAGAGAACCATCTCTTGTGTATCGAACAAAACCAAAAACTCCAAGTGCTTCTCTATTTGATCTTGCCTTGATCGATAGAGGTTTGCGTTGTCTTATCCTGAATCAAATTTCGTGCAACCCTAAGGCTACAAGAGTAGGGTCGAAATATTGGTTTTGGAAAGTGCCTTAGCACGATTCAATCGCTATCCAAGACAAACCGAAGTTTGATCAACGTTACACACTAATTACAACATTCAAAACCAATATCTTCGTGTTGATCAATGGTGGTTGTGTTTGTGCGCGAGATTACTTCCAAGTTTGGGAAGTTGGAGAAGTTCAAGGGCGTGGACTTCCTGAGTTGGCAAAAGAGGATGTATTTACCCCTCACGCAGCTCAAGGAAGATACGGAGAACAAACCCTTGGAGGAGATGAGGAGGCGCAACAAGTGAAAAATGGCAAGATCAAATAATTGGTTGTCATGTGTGATAGTGGTTGGCTATCAAATTTATTTGACAGACCACACATTCTAATCACGATAAAGGTTAATGCTAATAAAGCATGAATGGTGGTGATATGAGGCCACAACAATGGAGGTTTCATACCTCTATGTTATTTATGTATTGGATATATACATATATATGTAAGATCGGACTTTATATGGTCTTGGATGTGGAATTAAATGTATAAAGTGGATTTATAATTTATTCATTTGCGGTTATGCGAAGGCCATGATATTTAAGCCATGTTGATGATCTTGAGATATATGCAAAAGATTGTGTAATCTCTGGACATGTATACATATAACATATATTTATATGTATGGGTAAGAATTAAATTCTTGTTGGTGTCATGTATTGTATGCTAACCACATATAGTTGCAGTTGAAATCTCGTACGAGGATGTTTATCTACGATATACATGAAACCTCGTATGAGTGAAATATGTGTGTTTACGTACCATTAAATTGGTGGAAGCACATGTGTATGACCATAGAAATTTTTTGATCATGGTATGATCATGGTTGGAAAATTAAATTTCTCGGATTCATTCCATATAATTGGATAATGGAGGTGTATGGTCTATTATCTATGTATAAGTAAAATACGTATGACCATGATACAAGTCACATTAGTTCAAATTTCCATTTTATGTGACCAGATGATCAAAATAATGATCATGATGATTTAACTTAAATAGTTAAATGGGTGAATGAGGAATGTATAAAATTTTGTTTTCTCATGTGAATATATGTGTATATATATAAGTATATATAGCATTATCATAACTTAAGTCTCAAGAGACTAAGGACAAGAATCTCATGAGTTAGATGAGGTCTTGTGTGTTTTTATGAAGTCTACTATGCTTTGCATAGACTACTCATATTTCTAGATTACTTGATTCAGGTCTACTGTATTTAATACAGATTACTTGATGATAAGTCTACTAGGTTGACCAGATTACTTTTTAGTCTACTAGTCATGATATGCCCTACGGTATAGTTATACTGATTGACTAAAACTTGACTCTACTGTTAACAAACAGATTAGTCATTAGACCCTACTATACTCTGTATAGACTGGTCGGGTATTTATATTTTATATATATGTTATGCGATTTATGGTGTGCGTTTTATTAACCAGATTATTCTCATTATTATTATGTGTATTTACTACATGCTAAAGACAAGGCCCATGATAAGTTTGAGGTTTATAAAACCGAGGTTGAGTTGCAACAAAATAATCCTGTGCATTTTCAATCCGTAGGCATTATGCATGAGACTACGACTCCTTATACACCACAACAAAATGGTGTGTCGGAGAGAACGAATCGAGTCCTAAAAGAGATGGTTAATTCCATGTTATCCTACTCGGGATTGAGTGACGGATTTTGGGGTGAAGCCATGTTAACGGCTTGTTGTTTACTAAATAGGGTTCCTAACAAAAGGAACAAGGTCACCCCTTATGAACTTTGGTATAAAAAGAAACTGAGCTTGAATGACTTTCGAGTTTGGGGATGTAAGGCTGTCGTTAGACTACCCCAGCCCAAGATTAAAACTTTGGGGAAAGAGGTATGGATTGCATCTTAATTGGATATGATGAACATTCTAAGGCTTATAGGTTCTATGTAATAAGAGCCTAATGATTCTATTTCGATAACACCGTGATTGAGTCAAGAGATGCGATTTTTGATGAGAATCGGTTCTCGTCCATACCTAGACCAAAGGATTTGGTTCCTAGCACAAGTGAAACTAAGGAAGGAGACGGCTCAGCCGTACCTCCTAACGAGTCACCTATGCTCCATAGGAGCAAGCAAGGGAGGATTGAAAAGTCTTTTGGTTCAGATTTCTAAATTTATTTGGTGGAAGGATCAAGAGATGAAGTTGGGTTCCAATACTCATATTGTTATCATGTTGATGAGGATCCTAGGACTTTTGATGAGGCAATGAGGTCTCAAGATGTTGCTTTCTGGAAAGAAGCAATAAATGATGAAATGGACTCCATCATGGGAAATAATATATGGGTCTTATCGGATCTCCCACCAGATTGCAAGTCTTTGGGCTGTAAGTGGATCTTCAAGAACAAGATGAAGGTCGATGGTACTATCGATAAGTTTAAGGCTAGATTGGTCATCCAAGGCATTAGACAAAGGGAAGGTATTGATTATTTCGATACCTATGCACCGGTTGCTCGGATATCCACCATTAGGTTGTTGATTGCCTTGGCGGCTACTAACAATCTTGTGATTCACCAAATGGATGTCAAAATGGCATTTTTGAATGGTGCTTTGGAGGAGGAGGTGTACATGAAGCAACCTGAAGGTTTGTTATGCCCAATAATGATCATAAGGTGTGTAAGTTGGTAAAGTCATTGTATGGGCTAAAGCAAGCACCTAAGCAGTGGCATCAAAAGTTTGATGAGGTTGTCTTGTCGAGCGAAATCGAGTTAAATCCGTCGGACAAGTGTGTATACAACAAATTTGATAACCCCGGTAATGGAGTAATCATTTTCTTGTATGTTGATGACATGTTGATCTTTGGTACAGACCAAAGACAAGTAGACCTTACGAAGGCCTTTTTTGTCATCAAGTTTTTCCATGAAGGACATGGGGGAGGTAGATGTGATCCTCGGTATTAGAATTAAACGTGAGAACAAGAGACTATCTTTGTCACAATCTCATTACATTGAGAAAGTGCTTAAGAAGTTCAATTGTGAGACTTGTTCTCCGGTGAGCACTCCCATGAATCCGAGTGTGAAGCTTATGCCAAATACGGGTAAAGCGGTATCACAACTCGAGTACTTACAAGTGATTGGTTGCTGAATGTATGCCATGACGCGCACAAGGCCGGATATTGCTTATGCGGTAGGAAGGTTGAGTAGGTACACTAGTAATCCTAGAACTCACCATTGGCAAGCAATAAGGCGGGTGCTCAAACACTTAAAAGGAACAATGAATTTTGGTTTGTCATATGTCGGATTTCCTTCGGTTCTAGAAGGGTATTCAGATGCGAGTTGGATCACTAATGTCGAAGAACATTCTTCTACAAGTGGTTGGGTATTCTTGCTTGGGGGAGGTGCCATTTCATGGGCTTCTTAGAAGCAAACTTGCATTACATGTTCGACTATGGAATCAGAATTCGTAGGATTAGCGGCTGCCGTAGAGAGGCAGAATGGCTAAGGAACTTAGTCTACGAGATTCCTTTGTGGCCGAAACCGGTGTCACCCATATCTATCCATTGCGATAATGCTAATTTGGCTAAGGCCTATAGCCAAGTGTATAATGGTAAGTCATGACACCTGGGCGTTAGACATAGCGCAGTTCGTGAGTTGATCACTCATGGGGTGATTGAGTTTGTTCGGTCTCAACAAAATCTGGCGGACCACTTGACAAAGGGGTTAGCTAGGGACTTGGTGATCAAGTCGGCTATAGGGATGGGTTTAAAGCCCGTTTGAAATCCCTAATGGTGGGATATCCAATTCCCCTCTAATATGACGTTAGAGGCTAAATTCAATGTGGAAAGCCTACACTTAGAGTTTGAAGCACATGTTCAATATCATCCCAAGGTATGTGCTCGGACCTGCAAGACAGTTAGGTTGAAGTTTATCTTCTTAATGGATCTTTTGAAAAAATACATTTGTAGGTACATGATTGAAAAGAGTCCACCTATACGAGTGTGAAGTGGTACTGCTTCAACTAGCCAGGGCTTGGCTTTGTATACGCTTATGTGTGTTGTATCTTCAAGTTTTCAAATGGGTTGAAGGGTTCAATCCATAGGACACCCTGATTCTCGATTATTTGGAATGTGTACTACACTAATGTGAAAATTCAATCCTAAGGACATTTTCATTTATGCATGAGTTTGTGTTTGATGTATGTTATTTAAGTGAATCAAGGATTACACTAAAATGGGGGAGGAATGTTGGTGATTTTAGTGTCATCGGCCATTTGGTGTAGTCAGGATTCGCTCAAGACTTATGGAGTTCATTCGGCGTATAACGAGTTTTGGTGGTGCGGAGTGCACACTCGTGTGCGTGGATTCGGACTCGGGGTTACGGAATGTGTTGGGATTCGAGAGGCGGATACCGAGAAGTCATATTTATAAAGGTTGGGTTATGGTTGAGTAGTTTGGCGGTTTTTAACCATTTTTCAACCGCCATGTAATCTCCCAACCGCCATGGAACTTCCCAACCACCATGTAACCGCCTAACTACTTGTGCCCTATATAAGGGTGAGGTTGGGGCAAGTCTTGGGAGATCCAAAAAAGAGAACCACCTCTTGTGTATCGAACAAAACCAAAAACTCCAAGTGCTTCTCTATTTGATCTTGCCTTGATCGATAGAGGTTTGCGTTGTCTTATCCCGATTCAAATTTCGTGCAACCCTAAGGCTACAAGAGTAGGGTCGAAATATTGGTTTTGGAAAGTGCCTTAGCACGATTCAATTGCTATCCAAGACAAACCGAAGTTTGATCAACGTTACACCCTAATTTCAACACCATGTACTTATAAAGAGGCCATGTATTGATTACTTATATATATTTGACTGCTTTTAAGTAATCTGGTAAATTTGTCTTGTGATCACTTAAACTTAATCCCATATCCAAGTGTTTATAGTACCCCAATATCATGACTATAATATCGAGGGTTTTGGGCCCATTGGCCCTTTAAGAGTTTTCAATTAACAAAACTACCCCCTACTAGTTTTTATGTATTTTTCCTACCCCCTACTAGCTTTTTTTTTCCTCCCTCTTCTTTGTTTTTTCTCTCTCTAAAATATTGCTTTTTGGGGTTTAGGGTTTAGGGTGTAGGATTTAGGATTTAGGGGGAGGGGGTTAGTTTTCTAGGGAGTTAGTTTCTTAATAAAAACGTCGCATATAAGTCATTTACCCAACTCATCCTATAATATCAATAAACCACATTTCATGCACAAGAAATTTCCTTTCGATGGTCACTGTTAGCCTTTTTCAATCAAACCCACTACTGAGTTTGATGAAGTCAATTTTTCCCAAGCCGTCTACAAAAGGCACTAATAGTCATTCAAAAATATTTTGCTTGAGGCTATTTATTCATTGTAATATGATCTTTTACTAGTATAATCTAACCGGTTATTTTCATCAATTCACCATCAATTACAGATAATTCAACCATTAGACCAATCCAATTTTTTTTTATTTATGAAACAACACATATATTAAACAACGAAAGCAAAGGTTACATGCCAGACAGGCATCAGATTGACAACATATAAGACTACCATTGCCAGAAGAAGGCAAGGAACTACAAAAAATGGCAAGGAACAACCAAAAGAGGCAAGGAACTACAAAATAACTAGAGTCACTGCATCCAACAGATTCACAACAGTCCTTGGTTTTAAAGATTTACTCCCAAGAGCTACAATGAATCCATCAGAAAAAGGCAGAACAGACTCCAGGATCACAGAACCACCAAACCTAAAACCAATATATACAAGGAGGACAAAGAAGACCCTAAAGACTAGAAAATAACCACAAGCAAAACTAAAAGACAAAAAACGGAACAGAACCCAAATCAGCCCTAAACGAAGAAACACCAAAACAGAACCCAATTCAGCCTCCAAAGCCCGAAAATAGAGGAAAATTTCTCCAATCTGGATCTGCAAAACCGGGGAGTCGAAAAGAGACGTGAGACCAACCACGAAGTGATAAACTTCGAGGCCAGAAACAGGCGAATCAGATCGGAAGAACCCACAAAGACCAGAGGAGGAGGAGAGACGAAGGAGGAGCGACGGTGGCGCTGAAGCCATCTTGGACAGGAACAACGACCAACAACAACAGAAAGTAGAAGCCGACGGCGCCGAGGGTTCCCAGAGGAGATGCACAAGCGGCCAAAGCAAAATCGACCTTGAAGCAGGAGCTTTAAGGCCAGGGAAGGCACATGCATCTGAGAGGAACGGAGGCGGCGCGTCAGGGAGGAACAAGAACATAAACCTATACATGAAGGAAGACATCTGAGGCGGCGAGGCGCGGCGCGACAGAGAGGAACGGAGGCGGCGCGGCACGGTGAAGAACATAAACCTGTACAAGAGCAGGCTTGGATTGAAAGGCGAAGCCGGAGGAGGCAGAGAAAGGTCTAGCACCAAGGCTAGAAAACCCTCACAGAGGACGGAAGGGAGTTTCCCTCATAGACCAATCCATTTAAGATTATCTTATGTAACTCAAAGTCTGAAATGCTTGAGAAGATCCATGATATTTTATGCAGCGATTTTTATCATTGCATATTTTCAAAGGATTGTTCCTTCTTTATATAAGCAATTAACGTTGTCCATTCAATTGATCCAAAGGCCTGTTGCTGAAGCCAAAAGGACTCCATGGCACTAATTATGTTCATCAGAATTTTATAGACCAATATCCTTATTTGATTCATGAAAACGGTTGGACATTACGACGGCCTGTGAAAGGCTTGATTTTGATTTTTGGATCCATTTGGTTTCATTGGTGTGGTGTTCGGATCCAATCGGTTCCTCTCAGGCCACAAAATTTGAAGTTTTGAGTCTATTCAGACTTGTTTGTGTGGTGTTCGGATCCGTTCGGTTCCTCCCAGGCCACAAATTAAATCAAATTAGGTTTAAGGAAATTGACAAAACAAAAAGAAGTAGAAGCAAGAGATCATGTATGGATGATCTTTCCATTACCTTCCTTCAACAAATCAATCAAATATGGTGAACGATCATTTTTTCCTTCTCTTATGCGTACTACTTTACTTTTGTGTTAGTCTTTGCAACCCTTTCCTCTTTTTTGTTATCCTAATTTGCTTTCTTTCTAAAACAAAGAACCGAACCCCGCAAAATAGGCATGCACCGAACATATATATATGTGTGCTTTGAGGGTAGTTAACAGGGTCCATAAACAACCGCCCACTTTTTTCGATTTCTTTCCCTTTTTACAAATGCAAGTCACAAATAACTGCAAGTGATCGGTTATGCCTTTGCATTATAACTTGGCTGGGCTTAATACATATACATATATGGTTTTTCTAACCTATGTCCTTAGAATATAGGTTAAGAATTTCTATTAAGAAATATAAATCCTAAATAGAAAAAAGAATGAACTCATTTAAAAAAAAATTAAAAATTCTAAAAAATTAACACATAATAAAAATTTTCTATATAAGAGATCTTAACCTATGCCCTTAGGACATAGGTTAGAAAAATCGATACATATATATATCAAATGTTTACAATTGAGTAAACTACTACTAAGGCTACGTTGTAGCAGTTTTATAATTACTTAAATTAATGAATTAATATATATGTATTTTTTTAGTTTTGAGTATATAAAATATTACTCAAAATTCATTTATTTTATACCCATGAAATGACTAATTAGATAAACAAGATAATTATCAAAATTTCTTGTTGAACAGACACCCCCGAACTTTGTAGGTGTAAAGTATTGAGCACGTTCAAAGTTCGATCATTTTTAATATCCATTCTTAAACATTGACCCACCCTATGTTTGCAGGTTTTTATCATGGACTCTTTTGGACATCTGAGCAATCAAAGAGCATTAGGAGCCGACGAGCAAGTGGGCAAGGATGATCCTTCATATAAGAGATCTCTCTCGTTCAATGAGGTGATTCTTAACCTCAATGTGCCCTATCGAGTAGCGTGGACAACCAACGAAGAGTTTTTTTAAGGGCATTTGAAATTTCAGTTTTATGAGGAAAGTGGTCGCATCTTGAGCCACAGTGATCAAGGATGTCACCTCAAGGGTGTCTTTCTAGACAAGGTTTGTGTTGATAGTGATTGTGCCTCATGATCACATATGTCATGGGAAAAAGGATAGTCTATTTTATATTGGGGTTGCATCTAGTGTGTTTGATTAGCTAGACTGTCTACGTACCCTCTTTATGAGGGATCAAGCCATTCGTAGTTTATTTGGCGAACTTAATTATTAATTTTTTAGTTTAATCGACATGCATCAGAGGATATGATCCGAACCCACCTTCTAGGAACGGTTGTCCAAATTTAATCCAACTATCATGTGCGTGTGTTACATATTTCATCAATCGTAGAAATGGTTGACACCTCCCCGTCAAATTTGAAATGAACCGTCGGATGTAAGCAAGCTTTCCTTGTAATCCTCGAAGCTCGCAGAGGTTCCTTGGAGGAGGCATTTGGACAATTGCTTTGATTTTATCGGGGTCAATTTCTATTCCTCGGCCTCGCACAACAAAACCAAGAAATTTACCCAAAGTTACACCAAACGCACATTTAAGATGATTCATCTTGAGTTGGTGCTGGCGTAACCTCTCAAAATTTTTCCGAAGATCATTTGGGTGATCTTCTCTTTCTTTTGTCTTGACCACTAAGTCATCCACATAACACTCAATAGTGTTGTGAAGTAAATCATGGAATATGACTGTCATGGCTCTTTGGTAGGTTGCCCCGGCATTTTTCAAACCGAAAGGCATCACCGTATAGCAATATGTGCCTTGAGGCGTTCGAAAGGCTATCAGCTCCTTATCCTTTAGGTCCATCTTGATTTGGTTATAACCACAAAAACCATCCATAAAGGACAAGGCTTGGAAGCTAGTAGTGGCATCAACCAAGAGTTCAGTGATGGGTAGTGGAAACTCATGTTTAGGGCATGCTTCATTTAAATCCCTAAAATCCACACAAATGTGGAGCTGGCCATTTTTCTTTTTCACGGGAACAATGTTGGCCAACCAGACTGGATATTGAACCTCACGAATGAATCCCACCTTAATGAGCTTGTTCACCTCAACATTGATTCGAACAATGAGCTTAGGACGAAATCTTCTTTGTGCTTGCTTCACTGGCTTTTTCTTATCAGAGACAGCCAATTTGTGAACGGTGATCTTTTGATCCAGGCCAGGCATATCTCGATACCCCCAGGCGAATACATCTTTATACTCTCTAAGGAGTTGCTCGTATACCACCTTTTCACCATCTGTTAGTGAAGCACTAATAAAGACGGGTTTTGGGTCCTCAACAGTGCCCAAGTTGATTTCTTGAAGCTCATCAATTGTAGGTTGACCCCCGTCTTCCATTTCTGGTGGTGCGGGTTGAACTGTGTTAATGAAATCTTGAGAAGCTTTCACTGTCACCTGAGAGGACTCTTGATTTTGGGGATCTTCATCATCAAAGACTGATACCATGTTTACATCTTCAGCCTCAACAATAGTGAGATCTTCCATTTTCTTCATAAGAAATCTAACATTCTTTTTTTTTTAAGCTTCCATTTCTTATTCCTTTTGGCTCGAACTTTCTTTTCTCTAGAGTCATCTTCTTCAAGCCTTTGGAACACAGAAACACGGGATGCCCCTTTCATGGGAGTCGTATCAAGCCTCTCAAATACTGACACTCGAGGTGTTATCATATTGTCCTCTAAGAACATACTTTGCTCTTCTAAAGTCAATACTTCAGGCTCTACAACATTTGCAACCAAGAGCCCTCCTTCTTGAGAGACGCGTAAATTGTTATAAACGTTCTCGTTGAGAGGTTCTCGTGTACTCTTTTTCTTGAAACGGGGTTTCAACTTTTGCACATTGATTTTTCGTTTCTTGTGCATCTTTGAGGAAGAGGCTTTAAAAGAGTGATTAAAGCTTTCACCTTTCAGTGCCACCCTCTTATTTTTGCTCTTATTGTCCCCAAAAAATCTATGGATGACCAAAGTTTTCTTTGGAATCGACTGGTCAATTTTCCAAAGAGGACAAGTATAACTTGTCATGAGGGAGTGCATCACTCCCTCTGTAGAGGTTAGTGGTTTTTGATCGACCTTCCTCTTATCTTTCAGAGTATATTTGAACAAGACCTTAGGTCGCACACCTTGCTCCTTTCTTCCTCCGAGGGATGCACTTGGTGATTGAGCAACTTTCTGGATCACCTCATTTCTCCAAGATTTATTCTTACCCTTGATCTTATTCAGGGATATGTTAGGATCAAAACTAATTGACTTGTAGAACTTAGCATCAGCGTAGTTGACATTTTCCCCACAAAAAGGGTTAGGGTCTCCTCAGATAGTCCTTTCATTTC
Source organism: Rheum nobile (assembly GCA_027886185.1). Lineage (NCBI taxonomy): Eukaryota > Viridiplantae > Streptophyta > Magnoliopsida > Caryophyllales > Polygonaceae > Rheum > Rheum nobile. Next base: position 185,714 of record WOAB01000235.1, on the reverse strand, counting down.
CACTATCATCGGTGTACTTCAAACATTGATGAAGCGTAGAGATGATAGATTTGCTAGCATGTAGCCATGGGCGCCCAAGTAGAGCATTGTAAGAGGTATTAGCATCGATGACATGAAATAATGCATCTTTGTAAAGATCGTCTAACACTACCTTTAGAGCAATAGTGCCCATGGCCCTCTGGCCAACTTGATTAAAGCCTTGAATTGTGAGCAATGTTGGAGACAAATGGCTTGGGTTCAACCCAATTGCTCGCAAGATTTTCAAAGGGATGAGATTTACCGCCGATCCACAATCAAGCAAGATCCGGTTAACCTTCGTGTCTCCAATCATGCCAGTTACGTATAATGGCCTATTATGATGCTCTTCCCCTAATTCGAGATCTTCGTCAGAGAAGGTTATGCAAGCCATACACGAAGCACATTGAACTGGTGGAGACAATGACACTTCATCGACTTCAATGGAGTCGACTTGGTCTTTGTATTCATCCGGGTTTGTAAGAGCCTGGATGAGAGCTCTCCTTAAATCACTTGACATTTGTAAAGCATCAGAAACACTTAGCCGCACAGGAATGCGTTTCAAGTGATTAACGATGTCATATTTGACTTGCTCTCTAGGAGGAGCTTTGCAACTTGATGGTGATGCTTGAGGAACGGAGTCTTTTCTTGCCCTTGTATGGACTTCTTTATTTTTCCTAAGTGACTTCAGGGCTTCTTCATCAAAATGCTCATCAAAGTTCGTCACTTGTGAAGTTTCACCAGGGATTAACTCCTTTTCTTTTGATTTTGCCTTCAGGGGAGAAAGTTGACGCCCGAAACGAAGAGCAACCGCATCAACCTCTGATTGATCTTCCTCACACATATCAACACATGAGGCCACACAACACTGGACGGTTTCATCACCCCAAAATTGTTCATCATCCGAAGAACTATCCTTTAACAAATCCTTGGGGACAAAATCATTTAAAGTGAACGGCATTCGGTTAGGCGGAATGTATTCTTCATCAGAGTCTACCCCTTGCTTCTTCTCTTTCTTGGTAGACTTCTTTTTCTTCTTGTTTCTCTTCTTCTCTAGCTTCTTACCAATCATTCTATATCCTGGAGGAGCTGAGCTTCGAGTCTTTGCTTGTGGAGGCCTTTTCTTTCTCAAACAAGTCGTCCACCCAGAGTCATCGTTATCCTCTTCCTCATCGTCATCTGGAAACAATTCCTCGACATCTGAGTACATCATTACTTCATATAAAGTTGGTTGTGAAGGTCCAACTCTAGGCATATCGGGGTATGCCCATACGATGCGAACTTCATCATCTACCCGAAATTGCACGGGTACAACCATTGGAGGTAATGAAATGGTGGGAACACCTTCATTTTCAACAGCCTCTATTGGTGTCTCAAACTCTGGACATCAATTGCTGATATCGTATTTGACGAGGCCGTGAGAGTTTTAGAGGACACTCCCTCTATCTCGATTTCTCCTTTACTTATCACCCTCTCTATTATATCCTTAAGGACATAACAATTTGTGATTGGATGACTAATTAATCGATGATACGGACAATATTTCGGATCGCCCGTCTTGCCAACCTCCTTAGGCCTCTTTGGCTCTGGAAGGGTTAAAAGCTTGGCAGTTATCAATTCCTCAAATATCCCTTGAACATCATCATCATCAAAGGGGTATTTCTTTTGCTTCCTCTCTTCAAGAGCAAGCTTTCTCAATGGTTCTTTAGCTTTTCCTCTTTCCTAAGCTCTTAGATTGCTTTCGGTAGAGGATTTTCTGTTAGGCTTGATAAAGTTTGCCATAGTCTCTCCCTTCCTTTGCGGTTTCTTGCCATCATCCCTCTTAGTCTCATTATGTTGAGGGCGGCTAGAGTTGGCTTTACGCCTTGCGAGTTGGCGCTCAACATTACAAGCCTTCGATACTAGAGCATCAAAGGATGTTGGTTTGGCAGTTCCAACATGCACTGCTAACTCTAGAAGAAGATTATTTGTGCACATTTGTACACATGCTTGTTCACTTAACTTCTCAGGACATTGCAACCTCATACTTCTCCATCTCGCAATGAAGTCATTCGCGAACTCATTAGACCGTTGGCATGCATTAGCGAGGTCCATGATGGAGACCTTGGCCATTGAGCTGACAAATTGGATCAATAATGCCCTTTGAAGATCATCCCATGTCTGGACAGAACCTGGTTGGAGTTGTGTGTACCAAGTAAACGCTAATCCCTTCAAGGACATGCCAAATTGCCTAATGAGAAATGCATCACTTAGCGCGGTCTCGCCACATGCAGAGTAAAAATGAGCAAGGTGCTCATGAGGCGATCCATGGATACCATCAAATTTGTCAAAATTCGGCCTTTGATATCCCAACGGGAAAGGAACCGAATCATAATGTGTAGGATACGGCTTTCGGTACCCCACAACAGGTGGATTTTGTGATGCTTGAAACTCCCTGATTCCTCGAGCTATCATCTCTCGGACTTCTTGTGGAGTGACAACTGAACCACCACTCCAGACATCATCACTTGTACCAGTCTGATCATTCCTACTCTCGTGTACTTGATTAGACATATGTGCGACAAGTGACGCTATTTGAGCATCTCTTTCACTTAGTTGCCTTTGCAACTCTCGTAGTTGCTCTTCAACACTAGAGGTATCGGTAGTTAACACTGGCATGCTTTCTGTCTCATCTTGCAAGACAATAGCGGCCTTTGACTTAGTAGAAACAGGTGGAAATTCCTCCTCTTGAAAAAGGGTATCAAGGTCCCCATATAGCGGAGAACCCATAATCTCTTCCACCAACCCCTCTGGGTTTGACGTGGTAGGCGGTGGTGGAGAGGGTGATCGAGAGACCATGCTTGCATAAGATGGGTCTCTAGCCTTTGACCTAGTAACGGTCCCAGTATAGATTTGGGACCCTACCGAGCACAAAGTCGAACTTGTTGCTTTCAAAGGACCTTTCTTCTTCATCGGAACATGTGGAACTTAAGTGACTGGTTGGTCCTCTTGAACCTTCTTAGGCTTCGCAGCCTTGATTATCTTAACCTTAGAGGCCTTTAGGGGAACCTCCTCGGTGTAGGAAGTCATGTTAACTTCCTCAACCCCTCCTATATAAATAGGTATTGACCCTATGTAAATATGGGTCGGGGTAGTAGTTTTATGGACGCTAGTCGGTTCCCTTGGCATCAAGAGATCATGAGCAGCTTCGCTTAGTGTCTTCCTGACCAACTCCAATGTTACAGAATTTGCCAACCGGCGAAGTGGCCCATCCCTCTTGGACCCATTCTTACGACCCCTCCTCCTTCTAGTCTTGTTGACCTTGTTGGTCTTGGGGCTTGGTTGAGTCGGAGAGTTCACGAGCCCATCACCAATCTTGATGACACAGATAATGGGCTTACAACGAACACCCACTACGGGCTTGATGAGACTCACACATGGAACCTTGCCGCTAGTATCGTGGTAGGCAGTAGGCTTTACTCCCTGATGGGTGATCAACCTTGACATATTTGGACTTCGTGCCCGTCTTCTTGGCAGCCGTGACATTGGTCGTTGGCTTCCATCCCTTGGCAACAGTCTCCTCGGACAGGGGGAGAACATCGAAGGGGTTCTCAAGCGGCATCTCAGCAGAAATTGAGTCCCTAGTGATGTTAAAGTGCACCTTAAAGGATCATTTCTTGATCCATCGCCCTCCATTGACGACGAAAGTCGCTGGGAGCTCATTGAAGTTCACAGTTGCTTTCAGAGCCATTTCCTTCCAACAAAAGAAAGCGAGTATTAGTATCGATATTACTTAAAGATGAAAAGAAAGAAAGGGTCCCACCGGGCATGCCAAAAATATGTTGAGCAAAAATGTACACAAAATTGCAAAAACACATTTTAGGTATTTTTATTTTAGTTCGACCCTCTCTTTTGACTCTTTTGATTAAAAGTAATACAAATACATACAAAACTTGAAAGGTTTTAATGATTTGGGCTACACCAAAATATTAACGGGTTGCCTACGTATCTCTTTAATGAGAATCAAGCCTTACGTAGTTCAGAGTGTTTTATTTTTTGTACATCAGAGGAACAAGTCTAAACCCACCTTCTAGGAAGGGTTGTCTAATCTTTCCACTATTATACATTGATTTTGGTTTAATTTCATTTTAATTTAATATTTGCGACTGTACCCAATATATAATATATCTAATATCGGGTTCCTACGTAGCCTTTGAAGGCGTCAAGTCTTTACGTAGTTCTCAAAAATATATTAATTTTGGTGTGACTAGGCTCGTTACGTTTTTATGTTTTGTAACAAACTTCCTACGTATCCACTTATATATAGTGAATCAAGTCATCGTAGTTCCAAATTTATCACCTTTGTGAAACTTTAATTTTAACTTGAGTTGTGATTGAACTCGACGAACGATTGTTTTGTGACGAGTTTCCTACGTACCCTTTTAAAAAAGATCAAATCGCACGTAGTTCTTAAAAATATCTTAATTTTTATGTGACTGGGTTCAATACATTTTTTCATATTTTGTAGCGAACTTCCTACGTATCCACTTATATATAGTGGAATCAAGTCATCGTAGTTCAAAATTTATCACTTTCGTGAAAGTTTAAGTTTAATTTGAGTTGTGATTGAACTCGACGAGCGATTGCTTTGTGACGAGTTTCCTACGTACCCTTTTGAAAGGGATCAAAGCGCACATAGTTTTTAATATTTATAATTTTGACCTTGGAGTTGCGGTCAATTTTAAATAAGCCAAGACTAGGCTTATAGTTTAAGGTTTTTTCTAGTGTGTGCCCATGGGCACACTCTAAAAACTCTTTTTTTGGCAATTATTTGGTTAGCTATTAATTTAATCTTGTTTGCTAAGGGTTTATCAATTTTCTATTAGGGAATATTTTGAAGATAAATTTTCTATTTAAGTTTATTAGCATATGCACATGGGCACACACTAGAAAAACCGATAGTTTAATAGTTTCCCTTATCGGATAAGCTTTGCAATTATCATTCATGAATGGATAGTTTTTGCGATAAAGCGATTTTCAAAAGAATTGCACATGCACAATTGTGTGCAGATTCAATTTTAAATTTAATTTTTGTATGCTTGAATTTCGAATCGGCCATGTACGTATAAAGAGGCCATGTATTGATTACTTATATATATTTGACTGCTTTTAAGTAATCTGGTAAATTTGTCTTGTGATCACTTAAACTTAATCCCATATCCAAGTGTTTATAGTACCCCAATATCATGACTATAATATCAGTAAACCACATTTCATGCACAAGAAATTTCCTTTCGATGGTCACTGTTAGCCTTTTTCAATCAAACCCACTACTGAGTTTGATGAAGTCAGTTTTTCCCAAGCCGTCTACAAAAGGAACTAATAGTCATTCAAAAATATTTTGCTTGAGGCTATTTATTCATTGTAATATGATCTTTTACAAGTATATTCTAACCGGTTATTTTCATCAATTCACCATCAATTACAGACAATTCAACCATTAGACCAATCCATTTAAGATTATCTTATGTAACTCAAAGTCTGAAATGCTTGAGAAGATCCATGATATTTTATGCAGCGATTTTTATCATTGCATATTTTCAAAGGATTGTTCTTTTTTTTTTATAAGCAATTAACATTGTCCATTCAACCGATCCAAAGGCCCGTTGCTGAAGCCAAAAGGACTCCATGGCACTAATTATGTTCATCAGAGTTTTATAGACCAATATCCTTATTTGATTCATGAAAACGGTTGGACATTACGACGGCCTGCGAAAGGCTTGATTTTGATTTTTGGATCCATTTGGTTCCATTGATGTGGTGTTCTGATTCAATCGGTTCCTCCTAGGCCACAAAATTTAAAGTTTTGAGTCTATTCGGACTTGTTTGTGTGGTGTTCGGATCCATTCGATTCCTCCCAAGCCACAAATTAAATCAAATTAGGTTTAAGGAAATTGACAAAACAAAAAAAAGTAGAAGCAAGAGATCATGTATGGATGATCTTTCCATTACCTTCCTTCAACAAATCAATCAAATATGGTGAACGATCATTTTTTCCTTCTCTTCTGCGTACTACTTTACTTTTGTGTTAGTCTTTGCAACCCTTTCCTCTTTTTTGTTATCCTAATTTGCTTTCTTTCTAAAACAAAGAACCGAACCCCGCAAAATAGGCATGCACCGAACATATATATATATATGTGGGCTTTGAGGGTAGTTGACAGGGTCCATAAACAACCGCCCACTTTTTTCGATTTCTTTCCCTTTTTACAAATGCAAGTCACAAATAACTGCAAGTGATCGGTTATGCCTTTGCATTATAACCTGTCTGGGCTTAATTCATATACATATATATCAAATGTTTACAATTGAGTAAACAGTAAACTACTACTAAGGCTACGTTGTAGCAGTTTTATAATTACTTAAATTAATGAATTAATATATATGTATTTTTTTAGTTTTGAGTATATATAATATTACTCAGAATTGATTTATTTTATACCCATGAAATGACTAATTAGATAAACAAGATAATTATCAAAATTTCTTGTTGAACAGTGGAAAATCCAAGCTCCAGCGGAAGGAGACGAGGCCTCAGAGGAGACTGGAAAATGAGGAGAAAGGCAAAGGGAGATCCAGGAGGGGCGGAAGCAAGCGGACGGTGGCGGGAAAGCTGACAAGCAGTTAGAGGAACTCTCATAAAGAGGGAAGGGGAGTTTCCCTCATGAAGAGGGTAACCCCTATTGATAGTCAATTTCAGATCTATTCCTAAATTATTAAGCATTGTACGTACAAGGGAAATTAAACCGAGGCAATCTCACTCTTAGCTTATAAGAGAACGAATATAGTCGACATATAGTCGTAGCAACGCCACAATCACTGTATAATCGTAGCAAACAGAGTAGGCGTCCACTTCATACCAAGTGGCATGGCCAACTAAAGTTTATTTTTTACTAGGAAATTAAGTGATAAAAGTCTTTATCAATTCGTTCACTTCGTACACCGTTGTAGATAATTTTATTAATGAAAAATATGCACTAAACAAGGATGATCAATGAAAATTAGTTATTACTTCCCTTCTTTTATTTATAAAAATATTTTATGTTGTGTTTTGTAAGTATGGGGTTGAGGACCTGAGGTAGGTTGGAAATCCAAACTCATACTTGTTTGTTTTGAGAGTATGGGGTTTCAACTTCGCCATTTTTTTGGGGTTTTGAGTACTATGAGTGGGTTTTAATTTCATTCCAAGTTATAAATTACATATTATATTTAAATCTATCATTTTCAATCTCTTATCTTCTCACCTTGATTCCTCATCTTAATTAACATGTTCTTAATTTCTAATATACACGTACGCCCTTAATTAGATTAATTACATGTCTTCGAAAGTAAATGAAATGGTAGGAGATGACATTCCTAACTTTATATGAGATTACTAAGTTCAAAATTACCATCCCGTAGTCGTGTTTTAAGTGTCTCCAATCAACAAAAAATAATTTTTATACCAATGTAGACTATAGTGATTACCTATATACCATTATCTATATTTGACTTGATACATATATTAATACTTTTCCATTTTTCGTGTGATTTAGGATACATCAAGTGGGCCGAGCAAAGTTCCCCCTATATAAGGAATCCCAGCAGCAGATTCATTCCCACACACCAAACACACATAGCTCAATTGCACATCAACACAAACACTCCAAACACATACCTTTAAACAATGGCCTCTTTCATGAACATTGGCCTCCTCTCCTTCCTCGTGGTCGCCGCCTCCTATGTCAGCCCCGCCATGGCCAACTTCGGTCCCGTGACAGCACTCAATCTCACCGGCACAGTTTATTGCACAACCGACGGCAACCCTGCCATATCCTGTGGCAGTCAAAGCTGCCCTCCAGCAGTCAATGCCACGGTCATTTTGGCGGTTAGGCGGACCACCGTCGCCGTCGCCAATACCACCACTAACACCAACGGAGTCTTCACGTTCAATGTCGTCTTTAACGCGACAAATCCGACCATCACCCTTGCTCAAGCAACCCAACTTGTCGCCTACGTCCCACTCCCTGTGGCTGGCTGCACTTCCCTCTCTGGCGCCGGCATTTTACTTGGCATCTTGGGAACTCAAATTACCACCCAAACACCACTGATTGTGGGGTTAAATCTCGTCAACTTTTTAAGATTCTAGGATCAAGTCCATGCGTAGGGCTTATAATAAGTGTATGTTGACCTCAGCCCTTGTATACATGGACATATACTTGGGTATAAGGCTAGGGTACACTTTTATTTTAAATAAGGTTTAAGACGGACCATGCATGAGTGTATAACTTTTGTATCCGTCTATCTAACAAAACTATATATGTTGTTGTGTTAAGAAATAATTGACGTTATGCAAGCATATGTTTAATTAATTAGCGGTCTTTCCAATTAGATAAGGCGCCTGCACCAAGGTAGCGAATAGATATGATGAAGAATGATCGATTATGAACTTTTATTGTAAGTGATAAACCATCGATCTTGAGTCATTAGGCGTCGGATAAAATTTTAATATCTCCAATATCCGTTTACAAGAATTAAGGCTCATATATATCACTCATTCAAGAGGCCCTGTACTGTAAAAAATCGAACCTTAATACTAACAGAAAACGTATAAATTGAAATTGTTAAATAATGGTAAAAAAGAATATAGAAACAAATTAACCGACTATATATCACACTTATCGACTTGATTTACATTTTAGTTGGCTCTTGGCATATATTGTAGGAACGCAAATTCGATAGGTAAACTGCAAGGAGAAATCGCACAAGAATTAAACGAAATAATACCGAACAAAGATTGGATGCAGAGTCGAGAACGAAATCTCTCTCCTTAATTCTGAAAACGCCCCGTATTGCGACGGTTCGATGACGTTCCGAATCCCAGGATACAACTGCAAGACGACTCCGGATTTGCGCAACCAAAATTCCCGAAGGCTACGAACCACTTCTGCGTAGTACTCTCAGACTCGATTTAATCGGAAAACAGAGAAGAGGGAGGAAGACTGTTGTTTCTGTGTGTTCGAATGAGAGGTTGACAACTCCTTTTAAGGAGCGTCAAAAGAGACCGTTGCAGATCTGCAATTTAACGTTGCAAATCTTCTGACATCAATGGAGGAAAATTTCGGCATTAATGGAGGAGGTTTCAGATCTTTCGGTATTTAATGGAGGAAGATTTGGTCTGCAGCCCATATCTCTCCATGTACCAGATCAAGGCCCAAATGCCAAAGCCCACTAATGGGCTTCCGGATTGGCCCAAAAAGATAGGTGACAAGCCCAAGCCCGGCCCGGCTCGGCTCGCTCGCCCGACTCGCCCGCTTGCTCGCCCGCCCGGCCCGACCCGACTCGGCGCGCGTGTGAGCTTGATGAGCTAGGTCCTCTCCCCATTGAAAATGGGTAATGACCCAAGGCCACAACCTTAGGTCCATTTTCCCTCTATATATACTAGGAGATTTATCTCCAAACTTCCAATGTGGGACAAGAATTTTGCCCCCACATTTCCCAAGTTTTGCACTTCATGCAAGCTACTTTGGGCCTCCATTTCTCATTCAAACGGAAATCATTTTCGTCGTATGAGTACATTACGAGAATGTGCTCGCGTAGAGGAAGCCAATGCTTCCACTTTCCGGTGTTGACAATGGCCGGAGCCCACCGGAATTGTGCCCGGAAAAGTGACCGACGCCACATTCAAATAATGAGTTCCAACAATCCCCCACATGAATAGAAATGATTCTAAACATTGGTTTAAAAACAGAAAGACTTTGGAGAGTACAGTCGAAAAATCACTGCATCTGGGCTGGTAGCATGTTTCAGCCTTGAACCACCCATAGTGAGTAGCTATCGGATTTACTCGACCAGGTAGTGAACATGATGTCTTGAACCACCCGGGCTTTGATGTAAACCGAGACAATAACTATCACACAGTTTCATCTTCTCACAGAACTAGGTTCTCTTGTTGTGTTCATTTTGGCCTTGAACATCCCTGGTTATTCATGAGTGAACTTGGAGAATTCAACCTTTCTTAATTCTCCTAGAAACGGTCTCATTTCACACTCATAAGGTGATTGCCATAAGGAGTATCCTGTCATACCCCACTTTTATTTCAAAGCTACGGAATCATTAAAAGCCAAGCTTAACCTTAACTCATACAGGTAGCACTGTTCATCATCCTAGGAATTGAGAGGAGACTTTAGTCCCCCAGTGCTCATCTTGATTCAGCTTGATTTAGTTTTCCCTTTGAACCTACTTCTTGGGATCTCCAGTCACGTAGGTAGGGTTCGCCATCAAGCATCCTCTTTAGTCATAGGCTTTAAACCCATTCCCCTTGATGATTTAACAACTTGATCTCGTGACAAAACTTTAGTAAACGGATCCGCTAGGTTGTCAGCCGACTTGATATAATCTATTGAGATTATACCATGCGAGAGTAGTTGTCTAATGGTTTTATGTCGTCTTTGTATATGACGTGACTTACCATTGTACAAACAACTCAGTGTCCGAGCTATAGTTGATTGACTATCACAGTGTACACTTATTGATGGCACTGGTTTTTCCCACATCGGGATATCTTCTAAAAGATTTTGAAGCCATTCAGCTTCCTCTGCTGCTTTGTCCAAGGCAATGCACTCAGACTCCATTGTGGATCTGGCCAATAGTGTTTGTTTGGAAGATTTCCATGATACCGCTGCACCACCAAGTGTAAACACATATCCACTTTTGGACTTTGAGTTTCTGGAATTAGATATCCAGTTTGCATCACTGTATCCTTCCAGAACTGTTGGGTATTTACCATAGTGCAGCCCATAACTTTGAGTATATCGCAAGTAGTTCAATACTCTAGTTATCCATTTCCAGTGTTTGTGTCCTGGATTACTTGTGTAGCGACTTAGTACATTGACTGAGTGCGCCAAGTCAGGTCTTGTGCAATTGGTCAAGTACATGAGACTTCCAATCACACGTGCGTACTCCAATTGTGACACTGTATCCCCCGAGTTCTTAGTCAAATGAAGATGAGGGTCGACGGGAGTCTTTGCAGTCCCGCTTGAGTAGTTCTTGAATCTCTCAAGTACTTTTTCAGCATAATGTGCTTGAGACAGGATAATTCCTTCAGAATGTCTAGTGATTTTAATCCCTAGTATGACATCTGCTAATCCCAAGTCTTTCATGTCGAACTTCCCACTAAGCATGTTCTTAGTTCGGTTGATCATGTCCTTATTGCATCCAATAATGAGCATGTCATCTACGTACAAACACAACATAATGTAACAATTAGGAGTGTCTTTGAAGTAGATGCATTTGTCACATTCATTGATGCTGAAGCCATTTGACATCATGACATTGTCAAATTTTTCATGCCACTGCTTTGGAGCTTGTTTGAGTCCATATAGAGACTTGACAAGTCTGCACACCTTGTGTTCCTATCCAGGAACAACATAACCCTCAGGTTGTTTCATATATATCTCCTCTTCTAATTCTCCATTTAGAAAGGCAGTTTTCACATCCATTTGATGGATTTCGAGGTTTCGTAATGCAACTATTGCTATTAGCATTTTGATTGAAGTTATTCTCGTAACTGGAGAATAAGTGTCAAAGAAATCCTGGCCCTCTTTTTGCCGGAATCCTTGCACCACAAGCCTCGCCTTGTGCTTGTCTATTGAGCCATCGGTTTTCAATTTGGTTTTGAAAATCCATTTGCACCCAAGTGCTTTACACCCTTGTGGCAAATCAACTAACTCCCATGTATGATTCTGCATAATGGAGTCGATTTCGCTTTTTACTGCTTCCTTCCATGAAGGTACATCAGGTGTAGACATGGCTTCTTTGAAAGTTCTAGGCTCATTCTCTAAGAGAAAGGCCGTTATGAACTCTTGCCCAAAGGTTTTCTCCTTTCGAGCTCTTTTGCTTCGTCTAGGTTCAGCTTCTGGTTCATTTCGAGCTTTCTTGCTCTGTCTAGGTTCATCTTCTGTTTCATTTACAGAAGTACCTGCTTCACTTTGTTCACGTGTTCGTTTTGGATGTTCTTTATCCTTGCACGGAAACACGTTTTCAAAGAAGGACGCATTCCTTGATTCCATTATTGTATTTACATGTATATCTGGTATATCAGATTTATGTACCAGAAACCGATAAGCACTACTGTTATGTGCATATCCTATGAAAATACAATCAACGGTTTTAGGTCCAATTGTGACCTTTTTAGGAGGTGGTACTGCCACTTTTGCTAGGCACCCCCACACTTTGAGGTATTTGTACGAAGGTACGTGACCTTTCCAAAGTTCATATGGCGTCTTGCCAGTAACTTTATGCGGTATCTTATTCAGGATATAGTTGGTGGTAAGCAGCGCTTCCCCCCACATGTTCTGGGGAAACCCAGATTCCTGCAACATTGCATTCATCATCTCTTTCAGAGTTCGGTTCTTTCATTCCGCAACTCCGTTAGATTCTGGTGAGTAGGGAGCAGTTGTTTGATGAATAATCCCGTGTTCTCTACAGAACGCGTTGAAAGGTTCATCATACTCGCCTCCTCTATCACTTCAGATTACTTTTATGGATTTACTGAGTTGATTTTCCACTTCCAACTTGTATTCCTTAAACTTTTCCAAGGCCTCATCCTTGCTTCTTAGCAAGTATACATAACAGTATTTTGTGCAATCATCAATAAAGGTTACGAAATACTTTTTACCGCCTCTAGTTTGCACTGTAACACCCCCAAATTTAACCCCATTTGGAAGCACTACTGCCGATGACCCCGGGCGTAAACCCCGAAGTCACCCCAGGCTTTTCCGACGTCATAACTGACTTAAAACACAGTTACGATACTAAAATCATAACTTTTATTAAACCACATGGTCGCAGAATTACACGATTCCTAAAACGACCCAAATACATCATCAATACAAAAATCAGAATTTACAACGGAAGACTTATAAACAAAATACAAAATAGCACAGCGGAAATCGTTTTAAACACAAAGCGACAAGACAAGTTGTCGAAAACAAAACACCGTTCATCTTCATAGTCGCTCTAGCCTTCTCAGATCTGCTTGTGCCGAAACGGACGGACGACACCCCCATGACGTTACCAATAAATAAAATACAAGCGTTAGTCTAATGAATAGACTAAGCAAGGACGGAAAACATACTCCAGTGATTCACACAAACACATCACAAGCAGTTTCACATATCACAAATCACATCAAATCCTCAAGCGTTAACTTAACAGTTAAACATATCAACATATCATATCAGACATTGCATACGAGCGATCTACAACTAAGATGAGCTTTTCCTAGCTGCACTACTCGCCCAAGGTATTTTTAATTATGTGCGACAACGGCACTTATCTTATTTAAATGACCACACACGCACATCACGTTATAAGCCTTTAACATCTCTCTATAAGAGATAACACGGGGAATAAGTCCCAGGGAATAAATCCCAACCGGTTGTACTTTAACAAAATAACGGGGAATAAATCCCAGGGAATAAATCCCAACAAGTTGCATTTCTGCGTGCACGTATCCTTTATTAGGATAGGGTCATGATGACCTAACAAAACTAACGGGGAATAAATCCCAGGGAATAAATCCCAACAATTTGCATTTCTGCGTGTACGTATCCTTTATTAGGATAGGGTCATGATGACCTAACAAAACTAACGGGGAATAAATCCCAGGGAATAAATCCCAACAATTTGCATTTCTACTCACGGACTGTACTAGCAGTCAAACACACAATCACAACACAGAGAATCATCACGGCTCACTCTGAACAACTAACACCCTAGATTTAATAATCTAAACACACACGATAAATCACATCAAAGACCCTTACGGCCTTCACCTGCACAAATCTAGAATAGACTAGCGTCGGTTCTAGCAAAATATACAACCTAGTATAATATCTTCTTTTAAACACATAACGTTATCAAAACAATTCCCAACATAATTAACAACAAAACAATTGATAATTAATGAAACATGATTAAGCAAGAGCGAACCGCCACTTGCCTGAATCCGCAGAAGCTTCAGCAAAGCTTAGAGACAACGGCTCTTGGGTCCAAAAACTGGAACAAATCTTGGATATTAAATCCCTAAGAAATGGCCCATAACAAGACCCTAAGTTAGATTCAATATACTTATATATGAATCTAAAAGAATACAAGAAGAAATCAAAGGAAACGAGCAAAGCCCAAAGCCAAACCACAAAAACACTCTCGGACAGCCAATACCGCGATCGCGGTGAGTCGCGGCCAGTCGCGGTTTTCGTGTGGCATGACAGTGGCGAAGCTCGACAACTCCCATGGAGAATTTCTTACCCAAACCGATTTGTTTGCCTTCGATTTGTCTATGGTTCGATCTCCCAACACCACAAAGCTTCTCACAACACTTAAGAGCACCTTCTCAACTCAAGAGACACTCGAAATCTCCCACACACGAAGCTCACAAGCTCGGTTTTAATGGAGAAAAACAGAGGAGAACAGAGGAGAAGAAGAAGGAAGAAGAAGAGAGCTTAAGCTTCGGTCTTCACCTCCTTTTATAGCCCAATCCGAGTCTCCACCAAGGGAACAAGTCGGGGACAAGGGGACACAAGCCAAGCCAGCTGGATCGAGCCACTTGCCTGCCCCAAAAACAGAGAAAAAATCAGAGTGCTACAGTAACCGCCTTCGAGGAAGACGACACTGCTCAGCAAAAGGCATTACCGCGATCGCGGCCGATCGCGGTGAGTCGCGGTTCATCGCGGTCAATCGCGGTTGATCGCGGTTTCTGGCCGACTTCATTTATTCTTATCCGAACTTGGTTTGGATTAAATTTCTTAACTCCGGGTTAAATATATTCACACTTTAACGATATATTAACCCCGAAAACACCTCAACTGTATTATATAATGCTCGGAAAATTCTACAGAGCTTAGACCCCTTTTTAGAAGGTCCGAGACTCACTGAATTAAATCCGTCTAGCAAAACGGGCATAAGAAAAATTTAAAAATAATTCAAAATACCCTTAAAAATTACGGGGTGTTACATGCACATATTTTAAATCACACAAATCTGTGTGTATTAAACCTAGAGGTTCGGTTGTTCTCTCAACATGTGGGGATGGCATTTTTGTGAGTTTGGCCTGTACGCACACTTCACATTTGTCTTTACTTGATTTGCATTTTGGAATCAGGTTCATGTTCATTAGTCTTTGAATAGACTTGTTATTCACATGCCCTATAATTCTCGACTTCTTCATACTTCATGCTCTAGCGTAAGTATAAAGTTCAAGTGATAACTTCATAAGACTTTGTCATATCACATTAGTATATAATACAAGTGATAACTTCTTAAGAAATCATTATAATACATTAGTATATACTATAATTGATGAATATTGTATAAGTATAAGGTATATAAATCTTAAAATAACAATTAACATTTTCATAAAGTGCAAATAAATGTCTTAAAGCACGAAAAAATAACATGTAATTACTGTGCGTTAATTGTTAACGCACAAAATTGTGCGTTAAATGTTAACGCACAAAATTGTGCGTTAAATGTTAACGCACAAAATTGTGCGTTAAATGTTAACGCACATAATTGTGCGTTAAAAGTTAACGCACAATTCCTGTACCGGTCCACGAAGCCAATTTTGCTTCAGGCCTTAACTTGAGCCCAATATGCCCAATTTTGTTTCGGGCCTTAACTTGAGCCCAATACGCTCGTTACCAGCCCAATATGCCCAATTTTGCTTCGGGCCTTGTTTGACTATAAATACACAAAACCTCTACCATAAAGTTAATATTTAGAACAATATTATATATAAATATATACTTCTAAATTTTGTATATATAAAATTAAAAGATGAGGTTCTAATAAATCACTTGTTTTACCTCAACCCAATTTTGCTTCGGGGCTTTGATTTGAGCCCAATATGCTCGTTACCAACCCTAATACTCATCTATAAAAAGGCACATGGCCAACCCTAATACTCACATCAAGTGGCACTGCGCAAAGCATCTTCTAGGGTTCGCGAGGTCCAGATCCGCCGTGCAGAGGAGAAAACTCGACCCTGCGAGAGATTATTCAGCTTTTCGGTAATATTATTCATCTTTTTTGGCTTTAGTTTTTGCAAGAGTTTATAGCTTGTAATACAATAATTCATAGTCTAGATCCGGGATACCAAGTTCATAGGAGAGGATGGCTTCGTCGTCCAGCAGTGCACAAGCTCCGGTTACAATGTGCGAGTGCAATTTCTCGGTCGGCATATACACTTGCGACAAACCCAATCACTACAAAAGAAGGTATCTCACATGCAAGGATTGCATCCTAATGGAGCGGGATGGTACAATGAGAGGGTGTCTTACCTTTAAGTGGCTTGATCCACCGTATGACGACAATGTTGCCAAGATTATCAGAGAATTGGTGCTGAAAAGAAATGAGCTTAAACAGCTAAACCAGACCCTTTCAGATTCAAATGTGAAGTTAGGAAGCAGGTTTATTATCTGGGTTTTCAAATTGATTGATGATAAGAAATGACCTTAGTTCGGTGCTTATTTCAGTGCTTATTTCGAGTTCTATGTTTATTTTGAGTTTTATGCATGTTGATTTCCAAGTGTATGATTTCCAAGTTTAGGATTTGAAAATGGTAAGATTATAAGAAATGACCTTAGTTTTCAATGCTTATTTCGAGGTCTATGTTTATTTTTAGTTTATGCATGTTGATTTCCAAGTGTATGATTACATAAGTTTGCAAATGTTTGATTTCCAAGTTTATGATTTGCAAATGGTAGGATTATATTGCATTACAAATCAATCGATTATTACATCAACTACTGGTAATGTCGATCAACTACACCAAAAAATCTGAATTATGACCGACTGCCATGCGGCATTCCTTAAACTCTTGCAATTTCAAAGCATACAATCCTTCCCACCACAGGATTCTTCGATCGCAATGTCTTCGCCACACATGTGTAATGGGTGCTAATAGAGAATCATCACTTATCATCACCTATACGAATACAAACAAAAAATACGCAATTAGCATACACGAAATGATCGGGTACATCGATGTACAAGTAGAGATACAAAGCATTACCGGTATCCAGTGGTTGTGATCCCCTACATGTGCTATCGCCGAAATTTGTGAGGGAGGAGCGAGGCTTGGTCCAGACGGCCTTATTGGTAAGCACAATAAAGGGTACCGAGATAAGACGACCACAACAACGTTATACACCGTGGTAAACACTAAACCCATGAATGACATGTCAAGCCAATAATCCTTGCCGCAAGGGGTCTTCATATAGTTAATTTGAACCATTAGATCATCCCCTGACCCTAGATCTCGTGTAAGTTCTCGTATCGGCTCCCACATTTGTCGGTTGGCACACAACTCCTTTCCCAGCGCGCTACGGATCAAGGGATATTGACCCTCACTCATCCCCTTAAGTACAGCCAAAGACCGATATCCACAGTGTTTGTTTGAACGTACATCCATAGCATTGTTAATGTACCCAAACCAGAAGTAATCGATATTATGAACCCCAAAGTCCACCCCACAATAAAGCATGGGCTCTTCAGGCCACTCTGAGGGACCCATTCCCACTTGGTCGGTCCCGACGTACATCTATTCAACTTGTGATTCTTCTGGTTGGGGTTGGATTGCATGTCCTCAGCGTTGATCACCGCAA
Source organism: Rheum nobile (assembly GCA_027886185.1). Lineage (NCBI taxonomy): Eukaryota > Viridiplantae > Streptophyta > Magnoliopsida > Caryophyllales > Polygonaceae > Rheum > Rheum nobile. The sequence continues at coordinate 168,015 of WOAB01000235.1, read as the reverse complement.
AACTTGCTCGCTTTCTGGGACGGCCTGGCCCTTTCATCTTCTCGTTTTCCTTCTCCTTTCCCTTTCCCTTTGCCTTCGCCTTCTTAGACTTTAGTAAGTCTTCTCTTACGTGCTCATGCAGGCTCTTTTCCCTAGTCGGCGACCCCTATGCCTTGTTCTTCAAACCACTTGGCCTGATGCTCTAAGGCAACATACATATCGTTCACTTTCAATAACGTGGCTTTGTTCAAAGTTCGGGCTTGCACTCTCGACCACATCTCACGCAATCTCAACTCTGGAACGGATATCGGAACATTGTCGTCAGCAAGGGCAAATGTTGTTGGATCCTCTTCCCAATGCAATTCCTTCCAGAAGTCGTGAATGTCATCTGGAGTGAGAGTTGTCCTCGTAATGATGGCATTTGCAATATCGTGGACGCACGGCAGCCCAAGGCAGTCTCTCACCCAGTGATCGTCGCATACTTCTGAATAGTCCTCCTCGACTATCCGATCATACATGGCCAACAACAAATCAAAACACCTATCCAACACTCTCCAGAAGAGCCTTGAAAACACCATTCGTGCAAGCTCCAGAAACCCTGGATCATTGAACTCCATTGGTCGTGTAGACAGTGAGTTGTTCATGGTTGCCCTAATCGTATCGATTTGAAGAATGATTGCATGGTGGATCCTCACGGTCACTCTGTTAAAGCCGCCTCTGCTAGACCCCACAATATCTTTCATCACACGATGCATCCCCTCAACCCTATCAACACGGAAACATTTCTTGCCTTAGTACGACTTTCAGACCCAATAGTAAAAACAATCAACTACACAATGTTCAAAGGATACCTGTTTGAAGTCCTTGTGAAGAAGTAATAAGTGTAACCTGTCCACACTCTTACTATGCTCTCCTTGTAAGGAGTCAACCATTCCCTCTCGACGTATCCAACAAGGCCTCTCTTCCACGATGTCCTCAATACTCTGAGCCTCTCCTCGTACCTTTCCTCGGTGGTCGAGCAAAAAACTCCCCAACACTGGTTTGTAAACATATTGACTTTGGCACTCTCTTTTATAACCTTGCCAGCACGTGCCTTGATGTTCTTTCTAATATGGACCCAGCACAAGAGATGTCTTACATGGACGTCTTCGAAAACTACTTTAATAGCTTTGATGAAAGCCTTTTCACAATCATTCATTATAGCATTTGGCATTACTTCCAACTGCTCAAACAAGTTCCGAAGAGCCCTCACTATCCACCGGTAATGGAAAAACTTTTCTGCTCGGGTGAATGCATACGCAATTTTGAACGTCTTGTGAGTGCAGGTAAAACCAACAATCTCCACCAAAGGCATATCATACCTATTGATAGACATAAGAAATAAACGTACCAATATTCAGTGAATATAACTAACTAAAATATAGCATATAGAAAAATAACTAGCCTAGATCTAGGAGGCCGAAGGTTAATCCTCTTACCCTTTGCCGTCGCTTTAAAATTAGATGGTGGGAAAAGTTCATTATTTCCACTTTAACCACTGAGAAAGTAAGATTGGTTGTCCTACAAAAGAAACCACAACCAACGATTTCTCCTACAACAGCCAAAACCACTACTTATACTCCTCCTCCAAAAAAGAACCCTTCTCCTTCTCTTTCAAAAGACCAACTGGAACAACTAAAACAATGGGAAGCTTTTCAAAAGTATATGGTCCAAGAAAAACAGAGTTTTACTGGCAGCTATGAAGATCAAGACCCTACTCCACCGCCCTCTCCGATGGATGATCCAGAACAGTTTGCACAAGACCCATATGCTATGTAAGCAAAATAGTTCAGACTACTTACTTATAAAGATTCCTTAATTGTTGTTATTCAGACTAATATATGTAATGGTCCTATCTTCTTCAACTGTTCCCCTAATTTCACAGTTGACATGACAGACCCAAGAATCAGTAGCACTCTTACCCTTGATATCAAGCTCCTTAAAAAGGGTTTCAAAAACCGTTCTAAAAACTTTGTTATAATCTACAGAATCCATTATAGAATTCTAAGTTCCTGTATAGATCCTAAATGCATAATACCTCCTGTCCCTAGAGGATAAATAGTTCTCTTACAACTTGAAGCTGAAAGATCTACAACCTTTACTCCTAAGCTAATAAAATGGGAAGATATTACTATACCAGAGACTCTTGAACTTAAACATGATTGTCCTCTTGATAATCTTGAAAGAACAGAAATCTCCCACATAGAAGAAAGTAATGATGGTAGAGTCCTATTAAGATTTAACTCCAGTAGATCTTTTACCCCTATACCTAGAAATCCACATCCTTTCCCTGCAAGAATATCTTTTTCAGATTCTCTCTATACAGCTAGAGACCATTCTGTTAGGGTAGAAGTTAGCAATCCAATTCCTAACCCAGTTAACGAACAAAATAGAGAAGAATCTTTTCCCTCTTCACCTACTCAGAGTGATATGGATGGGTATTCGTCTATAAATGTTATGGCCTAAGAATCTAATTTGTGTTTGGAATAATTTTATTTTTGAGGCCGATACAGCCAGCACATTCTTTTCTATTATGTATAAGAAAGTATTAAGGTGTTTGAAATGTTCTTCGATACTTTTAGAAAAGACTAGAACATCATCGATGTAGACTATTGTAAAATCTGAGTAAGGGTTGAAGATATCATTCATGATTTTTTGGAATTCCGAAGGGGCATTTTTTAGGCTGAATGGCATTACATTCCATTCATAATGTCCAAAAGGAACTGCGAAAGCTGTTTTATACCTATCTTTATTTTCTATCTGGATTTGCCAAAAACCACTTTTCATGTCAAATTTTGAATGGATCTTAGAATCAGAAAGTCTATTAAGGAGATCTCTTTTGTTAGGAATATGGTATCTAATCCATTGTAAGGCTTTGTTTAAAGGTTTGTAGTTAATCACAAGTCTAGGGACTCCTCTTTCTTTTTCAGCCTGTTTGTTAACATAAAAGGCTGCACAACTCCAGGGAGACTTGAAGGGTCTTATGAGTTGTTTGAGCAGGAGGGAGTCTATTTCTTGTTTGTAGAATTATAGGAGTTCTTGATTCATTTGTATGGGTCTAGCTTTAGTAGGAATATCTATTTCTTTGAAATCTTTTTCATAAGGGAGAGAAACTTGATGTTTTTTTTTCTTTTTTTTTTCTTTTTTCGAGAATAGCCAGAACTGTTTTGCTTACATAGCATATGGGTCTTGTGCAAACTGTTCTGGATCATCCACCGGAGAGGGCGGTGGAGTAGGGTCTTGATCTTCACATCTGCCAGTAACACTCTATTTTTCTTGGACCAGATACTTTTGAAAAGCTTGAAAAGCTTTCCATTGTTTTAGTTGTTCCAGTTGGTCTTTTGAAAGAGGAGGAGAAGGGTTCTTTTTTGGAGGAGGAGTATAAGTAGTGGTTTTGGCTGTTGTAGGAGAAATCGTTGGTTGTGGTTTCTTTTGTAGGATAGCCAATCTTACTTTCTCAGTGGTCTTGATCTTCACAGCTGCCCTTTGTTCCTAATCAATTTACAAATTTTAAGCATTGTAGCCTTGAATTTCGAATATAGTCGTAGCAACGCCAGAGTCACCGTTAAATTTCTTTTTTGATGAATTAAAAACTTTTTTTTAAAATTTAATAAAAAAACGGTTTCCCCATAAAATACAAATTGACTGAAAAAACGGTTTCGTGTCTTGCATAGGGCTTGTATATAATACAAGTCGTAATATTGAGACTAAGTTTATTATCTCCCATTTTTATTGAATAATTCATATATGTTCATGGCTAGTTTAAACTCATTTAGTATGTCTTCAATTATGCTTGACTTAATTCATAATTCTAAGGTTGGGGTAATCCCGACGATGTGTATGTAAATAAAATTATTTCTTTGCCTGAATTGAAATAGTTTTTTATTCATTCCTAGTGTGCTTTATGCCTATAGTAGCTTATGCGAATTGGATCTTATTTGGGTTTGAGACCGAGAGGTGATAACGTTAATAGATAGTCAGATAGGGTTTGAGACCGAGAGGTAATAACTTCTATTGGATTACTAGGATTTGAACCTGAGATTTTATTATTGCGAGAGTGTCTTAATTTCTCTTGTGGTTTAATAACTATCATAGAAACCATAAGATTGGACTGGATTTAGCAAGTCACGAGAGTGGATGTTAGTTCAATTTGACCTTAGATTCTAAGTGCCCAAAGGGTCTAGATTTTGATTATCAAGTCGCGAGAGTGGATGTTAATTAGATCTATGCACCTTTACTATCACCCGAGAGGAATTAGTAATTACCTTAGATAGTTACCTTCAAATAATTCGGACTAGATTCAGGTGAAGTGTGATTTTATTTACTGAAGCATTGTTGCGGTGATTCTTAACCTTAGACATCAGATATGGGGCTCCTTTTTTTATTAGTTAGCTTAGTTATAATTTTTATCAATTCCTTATTTTCCTGGCCTAGTTCACTGGTAGAATTTTAACTGATATTATATAGGTCTGTGTAGGATCTACACTTGACTACTACAACTGATCCCGTACACTTGCGGGTAGGTTTTAGCCACATCAGAGGTCATCTACGGGAGCAACCGACTTACCCTGTTGGATTTGGCCCCGCACCCCATGGGCGCCACAAAGAGCCCCTAAAGCGCCAAGCGCGGCGACTATGTCCGAGAGCAACACGAGCGCACGAGGGCTTTGTTGGAGCACAACACCGCCCAGTACAAGTGCCAAGCCAACAAATGGCGCCACATCGTCATCTTCGCCCCCGACAACCTCGTTTGGATCTACTTGCGCCGTGAGCGCTTCCCCACCTGGCGCCACTCCAAGCTTGACCAACGCGGAGATTGGCCTTTCTGCGTGTTGGTGCTTTTTGGTGACAACGCATACCATGTCTAGCTTCCCATTGATTATGGCATCCATCCCACCTTCAATGTGGCGGATCTCACGCCGTATGTGCCCCTAGACTTTGACGGTGACGAATCGAGGGCGATTTGCAGCCAAGAAGGGAAAATGATGGCCCCTACCTTTGACGACGACAGATGAGGAGGACTTGATGAGCATCAAGTGGACTGGACCCCTGACTCGGGCCCGCACTCGCGCCATAGCTCAAGCCACTCAATCCATCGTCACCCGGACGCACATTAGCATTGGCTCAAGTTGCAAATCACTCACCTTGGTCACCATGGTGACCATCGTTGACCAGCCTAGCAACACGCTCCCATCATCGCTCCATGGCGCACCCCAGCGCCACCCATGGCGCACTCCTAGTGGCGCGCCCCATCGCGCGGTCCCAGCTAGGAAGACTTATCGTCTATCTAGTCTAGACATTGTTTGCTTGTTTGTTGTTCCTGTTTTAAAAAAGGAGCCCCATATCTGATGTAAATTAAGGTAAAGACGTTGTTGTTGCGCCTAGGAGAAGAAAATAACTCATTAGTAGACTTAAATTCTGCCATTTTAAGGAGTTGCCTAGAGGATTGCACTGCTGAGTAGTTGAAACTTTCCATGCACCATCATGCTTTTTATGAAGGGAGATGTTTACTAGATATACCATTACCTAAAGAAAGTGTTCAGCATTGTATTGGCTTGTCAAGGGGAGGAAGAAAGATTATACCACCAAAAAATGGCTTTGAGACCTATATGGTTAGTTTATGGAGATAGTATTTTATGAAAGAAGGTGTTATCACTTTAACGGATGTGAAAAAACAAGATTCTTGAGAATAAGAAGGTTGATGGACTCTTTGTATTGCACTTTGCTATAATGTTTTACTCACTAGTTATTGAGAGTAATCCCTATGGCTTAGTAACTCAAAAGGTTCTGAAATAGATTGATTGGGTTGCCTGCAATCAGATGTATGATTACAATTGGTGTGAATTATTGTTGAGGTTGACAGCGGGTGGTTTATCGTTGTTTAGGGGTCTGTTGGTACCCCACTTGTAAGTTATTGTCATTTTTGTCTACCTAGTTTATGCTCATCATCAATATATTGCTAATGCACTGTAATCTATTCATTTAACTGTTGTGATTACTTTGATAGTGTGTGGTGGAGTAGATGTATACAAAGATGTGCATTGCAATTCTATGTCATTATGCACCATTGCAACAACACTTTGTGCAACCTTTTTTCTTAAGTTGTGCAAGATACTTTTATATATTTTGTGTATCTGTAATGATTGTGCACCATTACAAAAGAATTTTGTGCAACTTTTTTATCTCAAATTGTGCACCTATTTATCTTAAGTTGTACACCATAGTTTGTATGTTATGTGTATCTATATATTAATAGTGCAATAATAAAATTGTTTTATTCACCATTTGTTCTAAATTGTGCATTGTTTTTTATCTTAAATTGTGCACTATAGTTTAAATATTTTGTGCATTTGTAATGTAATAGTTATGCACCATTACAAAAGTGTTTTGGGCACTAATTTATCTTAAGTTGTGCTTCATATCTATGTTGTACTAATTTTTTTTGCATCAAAAATTTAATAGTAGCGTTTGTGGATATACTTGTGCATGTTCTTTTTTATATAGAAGATGTGCATGAGTGCATCTGAATAGTTGTTTTTATGTGTGCAGATTGTGTATGTCGATAGACTTACTTTGATGGGTGTGATGTCTCCTAGACCATAACCTTTAATTATTGAGTAAACTAGATCATTACATACATGGTCCAAGATCGGACCGGACCGGACCGGATCATAACTCGTAAACTATTAAATCCTTGGACCGTGGACCGGACCGTTCCATACACGGTCGAAGAACGGACAGTGATTTTTGGTCCGGTCCAAAAAATTAACACCCCTAATAATTATGCACCATTATAGAAGTGTTTTTTGCACCCATTTATCTTAAATTATGAACAATTATATAAGGGAATGTGCATTATTTTACAAGTTGTTGTGCAACATAAAAGTTATAAATGTATTTAGCAAATAAGTATTGAAAAGGGAGTTTTAATGTGAAAATTTAGAACAATAATGTGCACCGGGTATTATATAATTGTGCATCACAAACACGCAGTGTTGTGCATCACAAATACATAGAATCGTGCATCATATATGCATAAAATAGTTATAGGTTCTCTGCCTCCTTGTATGTTCTAACGTGCTATATTGGTTGCATTTTGTACACATTTTCCTTTGCTTCTTCGCCTACTCCATTGAAATCTCTTTTTTGTCCATGATACACTTTCTACTTCCTTTGTTATGTACTTTTTTTAGGTTGATGAATGGTAATAATTGTTGGAAATGGCCCAACAAATCTCTCGAAATAGCTCGTTTCTTCAGTGTGCACACTTAAGTAAGTTGATTTATGATCCTTAATCACCGATAGCATGCCCTTCATACATTCCTTGTTGCTCTCAATGATGTTAATGAAGTTATGCACCTCTGATAACAATACATGCAAGAGTATCTTTTTTTATCCTCATGAGCACGTTCTACATACAATGAACTATCAATTTCAAATGCAGACTTGAGCGTTGCATATTTAGTCCATCTCGCGAAACAAATTTTCTTGGTATGTGTCTAGCCCAATTTTCATCAATCTCAAAAACATGCGTTGGAAAGGGAGCCCTACTTTTCCAAATGTGTTGCAACTGCAACATATATATCAATCGGGCAAAACAAGTCGCATGATATAGCTCTTTTTATTTGGACATCTAACCTCAAAGACGTAAACATTGTCGTCCCTTGTCATGCCATCATAGTAACACGAGAAGATTAGAGCATAAGTTTCCTTTTGCAATTCCAAGAAGATATTGATGGTAATAATAAATGCATAGTCCTTTTTGATTTTTTGATTGTGTTTTCATTTTGAGCAAACAAGTGGATACATAAAAAATCAATTTATTTCATGTATGCTTTTGTGCTATAATTGCATTGTTGAACCACATCATGAATTGAACAAGACTTGATCCCGTTCCAATGAATGAAATTGAAGAAACTGTTTTGGCTCTCAGATCTAGATGTCTTCTTAAGCAACCCACCCATCTTCACGTCATTGTAAAATGAAGCTACCCAATAAGATCAGAGATCAAATATCCTCTGAAACCAAGGTTTGCTCTCGAAGTTAAACTCGTACATCACGGAAAACTATGCTTGCTCAAATTGTTCTCTTGTTAACTCAACATTCTACACAACACCGTTGAATTTTCTCATGAATTCCATATTGTTAGACATGTTTATATTTACCATACTAGGTACCTTTATCATGATGTGCAACATACAAAATCCATGAATGGCATGATTGAACAAATTTGGAACTACAATGTTTACAACGACATCTTGGTCAATGAGCATTATGTAGGGTCACGCCCCATTTCCTTCATAAAGTTATCAAACAACCATGTGTATGAATCCTCATCCTCCTATAATTGTAATCATGCGGCAAACATAATTGATTTCTTGTGGTTGCCGACCCCGGTAAATAGAACAAAGACCATGTTGTACCTGAAATTCAAATTGAATTTTAGTAAGATTGTCATCAAATACTTGTGGATCACATTCCAAGATGAGTGTGCATTATGTTGTGCTACGTATGTGCACCAATAATACAGAAATTGTGCATCATATATATATGAAAAATATACACCTATACCTTTATGATTGTGCATCAGTTCTTTTTTACCTATTTGTGTTATACGTGGTATCAATTGAGACCATATTTCCAAATAAATAGAAGTTCTTTATGCTTATAGGATAATACTAAAATAGATGACACAATTGTGGTTCGTCATCAATTTCATAGTCTAAGTGAAATGCTTTACATGTTTCTTGTAGAAATTGTCAATTGTCATTTGTGCATCACCACCAAACATGCAAGCATTCAAAATTGTGCTGAAATTTCTAAGTCAATAAGTGTTGCTCCTATGTTTGCGTAGTCCCAAACAAACTCTTTGTAAAGTTTGTAGGTATTTTATATGCCCATATTAGCTTTAGCACAGTTCATTATAAAATCTTCATGTAGTGCTAATTTATTTGTTACTCGGTACAAATTGCTTGTTTGTATTATTAATCAAAACGAGCGTACACCTTTCCTCGAATATTTTCATAGTAACCCGTAAATCCTGCATGGAAAAAGACAATTTTAGTTTTCATGTGGCCCATTTATTAATTTACACTCTAGTAGTGACAGGAGTAATGTATAGGATACCTCATACCCTAGCAGTCAACGATGACAACTTAAAAGTTAACAAAGACAGTGAAATAAGGTAATCTTTATATGCACACGAAAAACTGTCTATACGTACACTAAATTGTGCGTTACATTTAGCAATACATTTCTGTGCGTTAAAATTAGCAGTACAAGGGGCAAAATCGGAAAAAATTGGGCTATTACAGCCCAATTACAAAAGTGTGCATTAAGAATTAATGCACAGATTGTGTGCGTTAATTCTGAACGCGCATGTCTGTGCCCAAAATTAGCCGTTAAAAATCCAACCGTTTGTGCGCTAATTGTTAACGCACAAACGGTCATTTTTTTTCTAACGGCCGAATTTCCACCATATATATACACACACCCATTTCCTTTCTCTTCCACATCCAAACACAACATTCACACATGTATTATCCTAATGATGAAAGTGAGGAAAACAATTGGATACAAAGTCGAGAAGATGAGGAAGACGATTGAGTACAAGGTCGAGAAGATGAAGAAGTAGATGAAGAGTTGAACTACACTTGGATGTCGGGTTGCAAAGACGAAGAAGACGTTTGGGATCCGAGCGGCGATTTCTTCACGGTTAGTGTTGAATTAATTTCCGTTCGGGTAATAATTATTGTCTTAGTTATACGTTTAAATATCGCATATAATTTTGTTGTAGCCATTAACAATTGATATTAGGTATGAACTAGTAGTTATATAGTTTAGCAAAAAAATCATGGTTTAGGTTATGAATTAATGACTTTGCAAATTTGTTGTATTATTAGCTTGTTATAACTGTAGACACTATAATAATCCATAAATCAAAAATAATTATAGGGGGAAGATTATGGAGAACGATTTCATACTAGCCTAGTTTGGGAGAGTATGGATGAAATGGTTGAATGGGCGAGAGCTAGAGCAAAATAGTTGATGATAGTTTTGGTGAAACGTACATCAAATCCGTACGTCATTAGTTTGACATGCGATAGATATGGTGAACCAAGATCTAGGAGGCCGAAGGTTAATCTAGAAAATCCGGAGTTGCCGGTTCCGAGGATTCGAAAACGCAAATCGAAGAAGTGTAGTTGTAGATTCGAGCTATATGGGTGCCGTTTGAAAAATAAGCTAGGGTCTCTTACTGAAAGATGGGTCTTGGATGTTATACATGGCACCCATAACCACATGCTTCAGACTACCTTTCATGGGAATGCATTCATGGGTCGAATGACCCAGGGGGAGGAGGTCATGGCTAGGAGATAGGGCGATGGTCGCAAGACGCCGAAATTAATTAGATTCGGAGTTGAGGGAAAATTTCACGGGAAATGTAACAACATAGAAGCAGATTGCCAACTTTTTGCAGAAGCTCCCTTACGAGGATCGTGGGGAATTGACGGTTACCTAGTGGTCCCTTCATTTTTTGAAAGAGAACGAATATCTTTTTTATCCTCTTAGGAATGTGAAGAAAGGGGACGGGGTGGAGATCCTATTTTTTGCTCACCCGGAGTTTCTACGGTTGTTGAAGAAGTTCCCGCACGTGGTGATCATCGACGCCATATACAAGACAAATAAGTATGTAATACATTTTAATAATAGATAGTTATTTTTCTATATGCTATATTTTAGTTAGTTATATTCACTGAATATTGGTACGTTTATTTCTTATGTCTATCAATAGGTATGATATGCATTTGGTGGAGATTGTTGGTTTTACCTGCACTCACAAGACGTTCAAAATTGTGTATGCATTCACCCGAGCGGAAAAGTTTTCCCATTACCGGTGGATAGTGAGGGCTCTTCAGAACTTGTTTGAGCAGTTGGAAGTAATGCCAAATACTATAATGAACGATTGTGAAAAGGCTCTCATCAAATCTATTAAAGTAGTTTTCGAAGATGTCCCGGTAAGACATCTCTTGTACTGGGTCCATATTAGAAACAACATCAAGGCACGTGCTGACAAGGTTATAAAAGAGAGTGCCAAAGTCAATATGTTTACAAACCAGTGCTGGGGAGTTTTTTGCTCGACCACCGAGGAAAGGTACGAGGAGAGGCTCAGAGTATTGAGGACATCGTGGAAGAGCGGCCTTGTTGGATACGTCGAGAGGGAATGGTTGACTCCTTACAAGGAAAGCATAGTAAGAGCGTGGGCGGATTACACTCATTACTTCTTCACGAGGACTTCAAACAGGTATCCTTTGAACATTGTGTAGTTGATTGTTTTTACTATTGGGTCTGAAAGTCGTACTAAGGAAAGAAATGTTTCCTTGTTGATAGGGTTGAGGGGATGCATCATGTGTTGAAAGATATTGTGGGGTCTAGCAGATGCGGCTTTAACAGAGTGACCGTGAGGATCCACCATGCAACCATTCTTCAAATCGATACGATTAGGGCGACCATGAACAACTCACTGTCTACACGACCAATGGAGTTCAATGATCCAGGGTTTCTGGTGCTTGCACGAATGGTGTTTTCAAGGCTCTTCTGGAGAGTGTCGGATAGGTGTTTTGATTTGTTGTTGGCCATGTATGATCGGATAGTCAAGGAGGACTATTTAGAAGTATGCGACGATCACTGGGTGAGAGACTGCCTTGGGCTGCCGTGCGTCCACGATATTGCAAATGCCATCATTACGAGGACAACTCTCACTCCAGATGACATTCACGACTTCTGGAAGGAATTGCATTGGGAAGAGGATCCAACAACATTTGCCCTTGCTGACGATAATGTTCCGATATCCGTTCCAGAGTTGAGATTGCGTGAGATGTGGTCGAGAGTGCAAGCCCGAACTTTGAACAAAGCCACGTTATTGCAAGTGAGTGGTATGTATGTTGTCTTGGAGCATCAGGCCAAGTGGTTTGAAGAACAAGGCAAAGGGGTCGCCGATTAGGGAAAAGAGCCTGCATGAGCACGTAAGAGAAGACTTACTAAAGTCTAAGAAGACGAAGGCAAAGGGAAAGGGAAAGGAGAAGGCAAACGAGAAGGTGAAAGGGCCAGGCCATCCCAGAAAGCGAGCAAGTTTCGTGGTGATTGACGCTGAGGACATGCAATCCAACCCCAACCAGAAGAATCACAAGTTGAATAGATGTACGTCGAGACCGACCAAGTGGGAGTGGGTCCCTGGGAGTGGCCTGAAGAGCCCATGCTTTATTGTGGGGTGGACTTTGGGGTTCATAATAATGATTACTTCTGGTTTGGGTACATTAACAATGCTACGGTTGTACGTTCAAACGGACACTGTGGATATCGGTCTTTGGCTGTACTTAAGGGGATGAGTGAGGGTCAATATCCCTTGATCCTTAGCGCGCTAGGAAAGGACTTGTGTGCCAACCGACAAATATGGGAGCCGATACGAGAACTTACACGAGATCCAGGGTCAGGGGATGATCTAGTGGTTCAAACTAACTATATGAAGACCCGTTGCGGCAAGGATTATTGGCTTTACATGCCATTCATGGGTTTAGTGTTTACCACTGTGTATAACGTTATTGTGGTCGTCTTATCTCGGTACCCTTTATTGTGCTTACCAATAAGGCCGTCTGGACCAAGCTCGCTCCTCCCTCACAAATTTCGGCGATAGCACATCTAGGGGATCACAACCACTGGATACCGGTAATGCTTTGTATCTCTACTTGTACATCGATGTACCCGATCATTTCGTGTATGCTAATTGCGTATTTTTGGTTTGTATTCGTATAGGTGATGATAAGTGATGATTCTCTATTACCACCCATTACACAAGTGTGGCGAAGACATTGCGATCGAAGAATCCTATGGTGGGAAGGATTGTATGCTTTGAAATTGCAAGAGTTTAAGGAATGCCGCATGGCAGTCGGTCATAATGCAGATTTTTTGGTGTAGTTGATCGACATTACCAGTAGTTGATGTAATAATCGATTGATTTGTAATGCAATATAATCCTACCATTTGCAAATCATAAACTTGGAAATCAAACATTTGCAAACTTATGTAATCATACACTTGGAAATCAACATGCATAAAACTAAAAATAAACATAGAACTCGAAATAAGCACTAAAAACTAAGGTTATTTCTTATAATCTTACCATTTTCAAATCCTAAACTTGGAAATCATACACTTGGAAATCAACATGCATAAAACTCAAAATAAACATAGAACTCGAAATAAGCACTGAAATAAGCACCGAACTAAGGTCATTTCTTATAATCAATCAATTTGAAAACCCCGATAATATATCTGCTTTCTAACTTCACATTTGAATCTGAAAGGGTCTGGTTTAGCTGTTTAAGCTTCTTTTTTTTTCAGCACCAATTCTCTGATAATCTTGGCAACATTGTCGTCATACGGTGGATCAAGTCACTTAAAGGTAAGACACCCTCTCATTGTACCATCCTGCTGCATTGGGATGCAATCCTTGCATGCGAGATACCTTCTTTTGTAGTGATTGGGTTTGTCGCAAGTGTACATGCCGACCGAGAAATTGCACTCGCACATTGTAACCGAAGCCTGTGCACTGTTGGACGACAAAGCCATCCTCTCCTATGAACTTGGTATCCCGGATCTAGACTATGAATTATTGTATTACAAGCTATAAACTCTTGCAAAAAATAAAGCCAAAAAAGATGAATAATAATACCGAAAAGCTGAATAATCTCTCGCAGGGTCGAGTTTTCTCCTTTGCGCGGCGGATCTGGAGCTCGCGAACCCTAGAAGATGCTTTGCGCAGTGCCACTTGATGTGAGTATTAGGGTTGGCAACGTGTCTTTTTATAGATGAGTATTAGGGTTGGTAACGAGCATATTGGGCTCAAATCAAAGGCCCGAAGCAAAACTGGGTTGAGGTAAAACAAGTGATTTATTAGAACCTCATCTTTTAATTTTATATATACAAAAATTAGAAATATATATTTATATATATTATTGTTTTAAATATTAATTTTATGGTAGAGGTTTTGTGTATTTATAGTCAAACAAGGCCCGAAGCAAAATTGGGCATATTGGGCTGGTAACGAGCATATTGGGCTCAAGTTAAAGCCCGAAACAAAATTGGGCATATTGGGCTGGTAACGAGCATATTGGGCTCAAGTTAAGGCCCGAAGCAAAATTGGGCTTCGTGGACCGGTACAGGAACTGTGCGTTAACTTTTAACGCACAGTTATGTGCGTTAACATTTAACGCACAATTTTGTGCGTTAACAATTAACGCACAGTAATTACATGTTATTTTTTCATGCTTTAAGGCATTTATTTGCACTTTATGATAATGTTAATTGTTATTTTAAGATTTATATACCTTATACTTATACAATATTCATCAATTATAGTATATACTAATGTATTATAATGATTTCTTAAGAAGTTATCACTTGTATTATATATTAATGTGATATGACAAAGTCTTATGAAGTTATCACTTGAACTTTATACTTATGCTAGAGTATGAAGTATGAAGAAGTCGAGAATTATAGTTTATACTAATGTATTATTATGATTTCTTAAGAAGTTATCACTTGTATTATATACTAATGTGATATGACAAAGTCTTATGAAGTTATCACTTGAACTTTATACTTACGCTATAACATGAAGTATGAAAAAGAATTATGGTTTATACTAATGTATTATTATGATTTCTTAAGTAGTTATCACTTGCATTATATACTAATGTGATATGACGAAGTCTTATATGAAGTTATCACTTGAACTTTATACTTACGCTATAGCATAAAGTATGAAGAAGTCGAGAATTATAGTTTATACTAATGTAATATTATGATTTCTTAAGCAATTATTACTTGTATCCAGCCGATTCCGAATCGACCAATTTCGGGATCTTTTGCAGCGAAGGCCTGTCATCGAATTCTAAAACTTGGGGCTGAATAAAAAACTAAACCATGATTGATCTTACTATCAATCTGTCATACAGAGGCTTAACTCTGTCTCTCTCTACGGGTGGAGGGAGAGTTTACGTCAAGTTGAGCTGAAAGCGAAGAGTTGTTGTAGATAAGTGGAAGTAGATCAAGGCTTCAAAAGACAGTGACTCAAAGCATTAAGAGCAAATAAAAAGATTCGTATGTACTAATGTGATATGACGAAGTCTTATGAAGTTATTACTTGAACTTTATACTTGCGCTATAGCATGAAGTATGAAGAAGTCGAGAATTATAAGTTATAACTTAAAGAAATCGAGAATTATAGTTTATACTAATGTAATATTATGATTTCTTATCAAATTATTTTTTGCCAGAAGGTAAAATGTCATATAAGGTTGGGAAAAAGGCCCAACGTCCTGTTTACAGCCACCAATACTAACAAAAACCATAAAACAAAACATACAAGACAAAACAAAAACAAGAGCAAAGAAAACAGCCTATACAGAAGCCACTAAACAAACAACACAAAACAGAGAACAAAAAACAGAAAATAGAAATGAAAATACAAAGAACCAGCAACAACTGAACAAAGACAAACCAACAAACCTGCAACCAACAATCTCCACTAGATCAAGCATAAAACCTGCACTTGAATCTACTGAACCACCATCTGACAACACAGCACGAACACAGAAAACAACACAACCTGCACATATAGCCAAACCAGCACCAGAAAGCCTCAAATGCAAAGTCTTCTCCTCATTGCTCTACCTCTTCTGCTCCCAATCTTCATCTTGTGAAGGATTCTAATTTTGCACTCTTCAATGATCTTAGCAGCACACTGAGTAGCATTCACTTCTTTACCTTGAAAGATTACTTCATTCCTCATTCTCCATACATGGTAAATTATACCTGTCACAGCAAGAAGTTTGCATCTATAGATGTTATTAGACCTTCTTCTGCATTGGGCAAACCAATACCACCAGCCCATCAAGGAATTCTTTCTAACATTGATGCCTTGCCAAAGAAGAACTCTATCCACAATCTCCTTGACAATTGGACATCTAAACCACAGATGCATTCCATCTTCTGCTTCAGATTTACACAGAGCACATTCATTAGTGGATATCAGACCCCAACTATGTAATTTACAAGCTGTTGGTAGACGATCCAGGGAAGCCAACCAACATATAAAGCTCCACTTTTTTGATTGCACACCTCGCCAGATAACAATGCACCAATCTTTCTCTCCAGACCCATTCCTGAGCAAAGAATAAAGAACACTACTGTCCAGCTTCCCTGTCTGCCTTGTTAAGAACTGAGCATCCAAGGTATTTCCATAGTTGCTAGCCAATACTTTATCCCTAATCCGTAAGAGATGCTTCTAAAGAGGTGAGCAGCAAGTAGAAGCTTCTACTGACCAAACAGATTCACCTTTAGTAAGATTCTTAGCAGCCCATACATTCCACAGATTCCTCTTCCCCTTATGAATGTCAAACACAAGATGGAACATCAAAGTATCATTCCAAGACATAAGCTCCTTAAAACTGAGACCTCCTTCAGAAAAAGGTCTACAAACATTATCCCAAGCTACCAAGCTTCTTTTACTCTCCACAGTCCCAGACCATAAGAATGATCTACACATTGCTTCAATTTTCCTAATGACCTTCTTAGGAATGAATAAAACCTTCATCCAAAAAGATAGAATACCTTCCATAATAGCTCTTATAACCTGAGCTCTACCTGCATATGAGATTTTCCTTACATTCCTATTATAGACCACACTTCTTACCTTGTTCATCAGAGGGGTCATCTCATTGATATTCAGTTTTCGAGAATGCAATGGTGTGCCAATGTATCTTACAGGGAAGGTCCCTTGACAGAAACCAAGCATTGCAGAAAACTCTTCCTTCCTCTCTATACTCAGACCACCATAAAAAACTTTAGTTTTGGAAGCATTGGCAACCAGTCCAGACTCCTTTCCAAACTCCTCTAGGCAATGCTTTATCAACATAAGAGACCGAGAAGAAGGATTGCAGAAAATCAAGAGGTCATCAGCAAATGCTATGTTTGACAATTGCAATTGTTTACATTTAGGATGAAATCTGAACCATCTGTTAGCACTCACCTTCTTCATTTTCCTTGCAAAAAGTTCCATAACAATGACAAATAAGAAGGGAGAGAGAGGGTCACCTTGTCTCAATCCTCTCTTGCCTTCAAAGAATCCCTTTGCTTCCCCATTAATAATTATAGAGAAACAAGGGGTTCTAACACACTCCATAATCCAAGTAATGATTTGTTGAGGAAAATTCAGAAAAAACAAACATTCCTCCAAATAATCCCATGAAACACAATCATATGCCTTTTGCAAGTCTATTTGGATCATGCATCTTGGAGAAATGTTCCTAGAATCATACCCCCTTACCAGCTCCTGTGCTACAATCATATTGTGAGTTATAGATCTCCCAGGGACGAAGGCTCCTTGATTGATGGAAACAATATCATCCAGAAAAGGTCTGATCTTACAAACAAGGATCTTTGAGATGATTTTCAACATAGTATTGCAACAGGAAATGGGTCTATACTCTTTCACAGAGAAAGGAAGATCCACCTTGGGTATAAGGCAAACAAAGGTAGCATTTGTTTGCCTTAAAAGCCTTCCTCTTCTGAAAAATTCAGTAATTGCTGCTACAATATCTCTCTGTATAACATCCCAGCTCTTTTTAAAAAACCAACCACCAAAACCATCTGGGCCTGGAGATTTCGAATTCCCCAGACCAAACACCACTGATCTAATCAATTGAGCAGAGGGAATCTCACACAGGCTACTATGACTTGTGTTATCAATCTTAGCCCCATTGTAACCCTCAAAACTAATAGAGTAGTGAGCACCTTTGGTACCAAAGAGACCTCCGAAAAAGCCCAGAATTTCCTGTTCAATATCAACATTATTCTCCAAGATTCTCCCATTGCAGTCCTTCAAAGTGAAGATAGAACATCTAGCCCTCCGAGCTCTAATGCCATTATAAAAAATGGAGGATGTTTCCTCTCCAAGTTTGATCCAATCAATCTTAGCTTTTTGAGCTATAAAGCTTTGGAGTTGCACCAACCTCAAATTCAGATCATTTTTAGCATCAAAAACTTCCTTCTGTTTTATGGGGCAAGCAAAATCCAATTGTAGAGCATCATTAGCAAACTTCAACCTATCATTACACTCATCCACCATAATTTCTAACTTCCTGAATCTTCCTCTTTGCCACTTTTTCAGTTCTGCTTTCACTCTCTTCAGCTTCTCTGCAACAACAAACTGAGCAGACCCTCTGATAGACCTCATCCAAGTACTACTGATGAGAATATCATAGTCCTCTTCCTCTGTCCAAAAATTCCTAAATTTGAAAGGGATCTTCTTAACACCAGCAGAAGGGTTGATCACAACCACACATGGGGAATGGTCAGATATATTAGGATCAGAGAAATGAACCTTTGAGTCAGGGAAAGCAATATCCCAAGCATTATTGATCAACATCTTATCCAGTTTACAAGCAATCCTGTCCCTGCCATCTTGCTGATTACTCCAAGTAAATTTTGCCCCTGAATAAGGGTGATCATACACCTGAATTTTATCCATAAAATCTCCCAACTCATTGCTAGTTCTCACAGTATGTTTAAAAGAAATCTTCTCAGCAACACTCAATATGCAATTAAAATCTCCCATGAGTGTCCAAGGACCTGTAATAGATCTAGCAATAGATTCTATCTCCTTCCAAAGATCAACTCTATCATTGAAAGCATTCAAAGCATAAAGAAAGGAAGCAAAGAAAGAAATCTGACCATCCCTGCTAGAAACCAGACAGTGCACCAACTGTCTAGATGTACTCAATACTACCACATCTACCACAGCAGTGTTCCAAGTAACCCAAATCCTACCTCTTACCACAGGAGAACTATTAGTTTTGAATGACCACTGAGGCAGAAGACGACTTGCAACATCAATCTCTTTCATCAAAGGTATCTTAGTCTTCAGGAAACCAGCTACACACAGCATATGCTTAAAAAAAAAATCTCTTATTGCTCTTATTCTAGGAGATGAACAGCACCCCCTAGTGTTCCAAACTCCTATGCTAATCTCAGTCATTAGGAACAATCATGGAGCTGCTACCACTCATATTCCCATTAGAACAACTTTGACCATTACTATAGTGCCCTGCAAAACAGAACTATAGGATAAGGTTTTCCCTCTTGAGATACCTTTGTTACCTTGCTTAGAAGCCAACTTAGGTTCGTTAACACCCTTCTTATTCTGTTGAATACCTCCACCAACATTACCACCTTCCACAATTATTTCACCATGACAGACTGTACTTTCATTTTCTACTATGTCATGGATTTCTATTCCTTTGGTCAAAGGTTGTTTAGGATTCTCTTTAGTAGGATTTCCTTTCTTAATCCAGATCTTCTTTCCTTGTTGATCAGCGCCTTTAATACTCTCCTTAAGAGCCTCTGACTTAAGATCCTGATGCCAACATCTCTTGTCGTTATGACCAAAAATCTTGCACTTAGAACAGCACCAAGGAAGCCACTCATACCAGATTCTATATCTAAAAACCTCTCCATCAGGTCCCTGTAGGACTACAGCCTCTCTCTGAATATCTTGGACACTAACCTTAACGAGGAGTCTAGCATAGGACATCCCTCTTCCATGCGCAGTAAATTCATCCATTCCAACAGGTAGGCCAATGATGCTTCCGATCACACTAAGCATATGGTGTGAGAAAAATATAGGATTAAGATTCCTAATTTGCACCCACGCTGGGACAGACTCAAAACTGGACCACGCAGCAGCCATACCTGGCGACCAAATTTGCAGAGCTAAGGGCTTAGTATCTGCAATTATCCACGGGCCATTCACAAGAACCCAGTCCAGATGATCTTTGCAGCCAAAACGGAAAATCCAGATTCCATTTCTCCTCTGTTGAATGTCCGGTTGAGCTTTCCCCCAATTCTGATCAACAAACATCCTCATTTCTTCCAATGAAGTTTTATATCCCAAAACACCTCCTAAAAGAGCAAATTTCCATTTATCAACTTCGGATTTCACTTCATCCTCTGAGAAACTGTATACTTCTTTATCCTCTATCACAATCGGCTCTAGTTTATGCAATTGCGAACGTTTTCGCTCCCCGCCTTTTTTCAAAACCTTATCGGAGTCCTTGGAGTGGAGATCTAGAACCGATTCAAGGTCAACCACATCATCCGGACTATCCTCCTTCTCAATGCACACAGAATTGCCATGTTCCAGAACCTCATCACAATCGGAATCGTCACAGTCTATCTCTTGATCCTTCATTGCCGCATATTTACTCTCACAAATCTTATTCTGAGGCTTAGAATTGGATTTCGCAGACAAATTCGCATCGGAATCGTTAGACAAAACAGAATTATCACGCGATTTAGGAAAAACTGACCTCGCCGGCAACAGCGGTGTCGGAGAGCTCCGGTTGCCACTATTACCACCCCCGCGCCCAATCTTCTTCATGAAACGAGTCGTCACGCCCTTCGGAGAGTTCGTCGCCATCAATCGCTTCCAGAAACCACCGATCTTCTAGCTTCCTTCAGCAGCACGAAATCGCCCAACGATCGCCTTCGAGAGCGGGAAAAACCCTTACTTTTTCTTATCAAATTATTACTTGTACTATATACTAATGTAATTTCATGACGTATTATGAAATTTCTACTTTAGTAGTTTTGCATTTTTGGCCGTTTCTAGATTAAATTCACCTATTGGGCCTAGTTTGGGCCAATTTCGTAGTTTTTGCGCTTTAGGCCATTTTTTTTATTAATTTCACATATTGGGCTCAAGCTTGGCCCATTTTGTTGTTATTGTATTTTAGCCCATTTCTAGATTGATCACACTTGGACCGATTTTGCGGTTTTCGCGTTTTTGGCTCATTTCTTCAATAATCCTTACTATTGGGCCTTATTGGGCCAATATTATAGTTTTGAGTTTTTGTGCCCATTTCTTGAATAATCCTTACTATTGGGCCTAGTTTTGGCCAATTTTGCGGTTTTGTATTTTTGGCCTATTTCTTCAATAATCCTTACTATTGGGCCTTATTTGCCCAATTTTGCGATTTTTGGGTTTTTGACCCATTTCTTGAATAATCCTTACTATTGGGCCTAGTTTTGGCCAATTTTGCAGTTTTCGTGTTTTTGGCCCATTTTTTCAATAATCCTTACTATTGGGCCTTATTGGGCCAATTTTGCGGTTTTTGGATTTTTGGCCCATTTCTTGAATAATCCTTACTATTGGGCCTAGTTTGGACCATTTTTTAGTTTTTGAGTTTTTGGTACATTTCTTGAATAATCCTTACTATTGGCCCTAGTTTAGGCCATTTTTGCAGTTTTCGCCTTTTTGGCACATTTCTTGAATAATCCTTACTATTGGGCCTAGTTTGAGCCAATTTTGCAGTTTTCGTGTTTTTGGCCCATTTCTTCAATAATCCCTACTATTGGGCCTTATTGGGCCAATTTTGCGGTTTTTGGCCCATTTCTTGAATAATCCTTACTATTGGGCCTAGTTTGGGCCAATTTTGTAGTTTTCGCATTTTTGGCACATTTCTTGAATAATTCTTACTATTGGGCCTAGTTTGGGCAAATTTTGCGGTTTTTGCGTTTTTGGCCCATTCCTTCAATAATCCCTACTATTGGGCCTTATTGGGCCAATTTTGCGGTTTTTGGGTTTTTGGCCCATTTCTTGAATAATCCTTACTATTGGGCCTAGTTTGGGCCAATTTTTTAGTTTTCGCATTTTTGGCACATTTCTTGAATAATTCTTACTATTGGGCCTAGTTTGGGCAAATTTTGCGGTTTTTGCGTTTTTGGCCCATTCCTTCAATAATCCTTACTATTGGGCCAATTTTACGGTTTTTGAGTTTTTGGAACATTTCTTGAATAATCCTTATTATTGTGCTTAGTTTGGGCCATTTTTTGTAGTTTTTGAGTTTTGGCCCATTTCTTGAATAATCCTTACTATTGGGCCTAGTTTGGGAAAATTTTACTGTTTTTTAGTTTTTGGCATAATTTGTGAATAATCCTTACTATTGGGCCTAGTTTCGGCCATTTTTTGTACTTTTTGAGTTTTGGCCCATTTTTTGAATAATCCTTACTATTGGGCCTAGTTTGGGTCAATTTTGTAGTTTTTGAGTTGTTTGCGTATTTCTCGATTATTCTCATCTATTGGGCCAATTTCATAGTTTTTGAGTTTTTTGAATATTCGTATCAATCAATTCTAAAAGTACCAAAAGTACGAAATGTACGAAAAGTAACAAAAAACACATACATAACAGAAAATCAATACAAACGTCAATCATACAAAATACATACGTAACATCTTTAATCTCCACCAGGCTGACTCCTACTACCCTCCTCGTGCTCGTGCATAGAATCATGAAAACGTTATGATGTATGAGGTGGAGGGGGGGGGGGGGGGGGGCGTGGGACGATCCTGTCTGTTAGATCTGGGATCCACCAACACATGAGAGTAGTCGTCCAACCAATCCAGATAGTCGTCCGTCACGGCCCAATATAATGTGGCTGGTGGATCCTGATGTAAGGTTTGAGGCCTTAGAAGCGCAATCCTATGTCAACCCGGGGACTTCCCAGGAGGTCACCCATCATGGTACTACTCCCGCTCTAGTACGCTTAACTTCATAGTTATTTGTCCTCACTTGAACCATGAAAAGGAAGAGCTCTTGTTGACATGGGTAGCACTCTAATCCTTATAAAGGATTATAAATCTGGGGTATTACACCTGAATCTGGATCAGAGGCCTAGGATCCTCATACCACACCCCCAACGATGATCCTCAAATGCGACTGAGTAGTAGGTAAGGTCGGTCTGCCGGTTGACTGAGCGAGGCTATGGAGGTAAATCCAGAACCCCTTGTACATGCCCAAACTGTCGGAGGACGCGGTCGGGCAGATACGGCTCCTGGATATCCTTGATCTGGATTATGCCTCTAAACAGGGAAGAAGCATACTCTGGCCTTTTTTAACAGTACTATAATTAAAATTTCTAGATGAGCAATTCTGGTTTCAAGCTCAAGGTCTTTGGTTTCATTTATTAATAATTGTTTGCTGAGGGTTTCAATGTCTTTTTTAAGTTTATTAACTTCAGCTTGTAGATCTTTAATGGTAATGGAGGAGAATATCTTAGTAGAAGATTTTTTATTAATAATTCTGGAAATACTAAAGGTTGTTGTTCTTTAAATATTAGTTCTTTTAGTTTCATGAAATATTCTCGTTTTATTTGAGGATCTTCAAGTTTATCAATAAGTTCGAAAAGGGCCTCTTTCTCATCGCTTTTGGTGATAACGTTGCAGAATTGGGTTGTTCCTGAATTTTCTGAATCTGAAGAATCAGGGACATAAATATCTTCCTCAGAGTCTTCCAAAAGGATTTTAGTAAGTCTATTTTTTAAGTTACTATCGTCTTGGCAGATTTCATTAATTGTTTGTTTTAGTTTGTAGTTGTTTGCCTTGTGGCCAGGTTTACCACATTTGTAAAAAATAATATTTTTATCTGTTTTCTTAGACTGAAATTTCTTTCTAGGAGGGTAGTTTGGTCTTTCATATTTGTCTTTTGAACTAAAGTTTTTGTGTTTAGTTTTATAAATGTTGTTAGTTGACCATAGGTCATGTCTTTCCATGGAATTTCTTCTGTTTGAATTTCATCTTTTATTTTCTAAATTATTCTATCGGCAAACAAGGTTGGAAGACCAGTGACAAAATGCTATTTCCAATAACCCTTATTGCAGACAAGAAAACATCTTTATACCACCTATAGTCACTAAGGGTTCTACATCTAAGGTTAGAAAGGATTTCTCTATTGGCTTGGATTTCCTCTCTAGGGTTGCCTATAAAATGCATACAAATGGTATATATTAGTTGATGGACTGGTTCTGGTTCTCGTTCATCATTAATAAAATCAAGGATCTCTTCTCTTTGAAAGGAGGATAGAGCATTATCCCACCAATTTTTAAGTTGGCTTGTAAATCCAGTAACTAAAAGGGAAAAGCAAATTTTGGGATCTTTTCTACAAACTGTATAGGCTATATTAGCCATACCCATTTCTTGTAAGGTATTAAGTATTTCATGTTCAGACTTACCATCTATATTCCATTCATAGATGGATTGCCCATTATAATCTATGGATCTAAACTTAGATCTTTCTTCATATTGTAGGTCAGGAGGAGTAGGTCTAGAATATAAGTTTCTAGTGTCTGTATTTCTGAATATTTTTCTATGTGCCTGTGGCCTACCATGGTTTCTCCTTAACTTATTAATTGTAAGGGGATTTTCTTCGAAGCATGTCTGCAAGGTTTCTTTGGCCTTTTGATCGGATGGGCTTTCTTATCTTTCAGAATTATCTGAAGGACTGGTAGAGTCTGTGTTGGAACTATTGTTGCATTCATCGACACAATTAATTTCCTTATCTTTTAACTTTTGGTTAATTTTATCCATGATATTAAGAGAAGGGTTTACAGAGATATTTTTAAGGGTTTCTTTTGTAATTCCTTGGATTTGGAAATGAGGTCTAGATATGTCCTTAGGGAATTTGATAGCTCAGTGCTGATTTTATCATGTATTAATTCTATTTGTTCAGCTATTGTGTGAAGGATTTGGTTGGAATAATTATGTTACTGATGTATTTTCTTAACATCTTCTAAAGTGGCAGGACTGTTGTCAGAAGTAGTAACTCTAGGGTTTTTAAAAGGTTCTGCAAGGACCTCTCCATCTTTTGTAATAATTTTTATTCCTTGTAAAGGAGGATGAATACTTTGTGTAGAGCCTGAAGGTAAGAGGTTCCAAGTCTTAGTTAATCTGGTTTGGACTTCTATAGACTTTTGTTCCAAAGGGTTTTCTATTCCCTGATTTCTAAGATAAATAGGGAACCAAGTGAAGAACGGGATGTTGATTCTATGTTTTTCCATATCAGAATACCATAATTCTCTTATTTTATCTCTATGTATCTTGTCTATTTTCATGAACCAATGTTTCTTAATTGTGTTCTCAACGGATTCAAAGTTTGTTCTTAAGTAGTCTTTGTCTAGGGTAAATTATGTTTTTGAGATAACATTTATAGAGGAATACCCAGCCATATCACTCTGAGTAGGTGAAGAGGGAAAAGATTCTTCTCTATTTTGTTCGTTAACTGGGGTAGGAATGGGATTGCTAAATCCTACCCTAACAGAATGATCTCTAACAGAATGGTCTCTAGCTGTATAGAAAGAATATGAAAAAGAGTTTCTTGTAGGGAAAGGATGTGGATTTTTAGGTATAGGGGTAAAAGATCTACTGGAGTTAAATCTTAATAGGACTCTACCATCATTACTTTCTTCTATGTGGGAGATTTCTGTTCTTTCAAGATTATCAGGAGGACAATCATGTTTAAGTTCAAGAGTCTCTGGTATAGTAATATCTTCCCATTTTATTAGCTTAGGAGTAAAGGTTGTTGATCTTTTAGCTTCAAGTTGTAAGAGAACTGTTTCTCCTCTAGGGACAGGAGGTATTATGCATTTAGGATTTATACAGGAACTTAGAATTCTATAATGGATTCTGTAGATTATAACAAAGTTTTTAGAACGGTTTTTGAAACCCTTTTTAAGGAGCTTGATATCAAGGGTAAGCGTGCTACTGATTCTTGGGTCTGTCATGTCAACTGTGAAATTAGGGGAACAGTTGAAGAAGATAGGACCATTACATATATTAGTCTGAATAACAACAATTAAGGAATCTTTATAAGTAAGTAGTCTATCATCTCTTAGGGCTATAAAGATTGTGGTGTCTATTCCTTTTCTAGCTAGAGGTTTTAGAGCAACTTGTATTAACCCTATATGAATATATCTATAGTTCTTTTCTAAGTATTTTTCAATAGCTATCGAAGATAATAATTGAAGAGTCTGTTGATCCTTGTCTAGACTAAGAGTTTCCTCATGACTTTTAGCACTGAGGGCTGTTTTGAAGTTAGTCCAACCTATTCTGTAAATGGATTGTATAGTCTATTGTGGTATATTCCAATCAGAAATATTATCTTCATAAAGACTTTCACTACTATGAACAACTGGGGTGCTAGTTGAACTAGAACCTCTAGAAAGAATACGTCTAAATTGTAGTGCCATGATCTAATACGTTTTAGGAACTGTTAATCTTAATCATACGTGTTATTGTTACAGTTGGCGTGGGACCATCGACCGAGACCACCCTATTCAGCGGGCTGACCAAGCGGTTTTACGATTAAACCAAACACGCACTCAATAGTAACAGTAATAAGTATGACTTTGGTAAACAGTAACTAAAGGCGTAAGGATTATGGACTATAATTCAGATGTACTTTACTAGTGGCTCTGATAGCAAATGTACCCGGGTTATTAAAAGCCGGAAAAGATCTAATAAATGAAGATTATGGATAGTAAAATACAGGTTTATAGCGTGAACAGTAAACATAATAGTGACTTTTTTGAATAGTAAATTTAAGAACGAAAGCAGGGAGAGAAATATGAACTGGAAACAAGGACTTTTATAATATCATAAATGCATAAGATGGCTTCTAGCTTAGAGGATCTTTGAGAGAGTTTCTCAACACATGAGAGTATAAAAACTAATTTTATCATGTATTAATTCTATTTGTTCATCTATTGTGTGAAGGATTTGGTTGGAATAATTATGTTGTTGATGTATTTTCTTAACATCTTCTAAAGTGGCAGGACTATTGTCAGAAGTAGTAACTCTAGGGTTTTTAAAAGGTTCTGCAGGGACCTCTCCATCTTTTGTAATAATTTTTATTCCTTGTAAATGAGGATGAATACTTTGTGTAGAGCCTGAAGGTAAGAGGTTCCAAGTCTTAGTTAATCTGGTTTGGACTTCTATAGACTTTTGTTCCAAAGGGTTTTCTATTCCCTGATTTCTAAGATAAATAGGGAACCAAGTGAAGAACGGGATGTTGATTCTATGTTTTTCCATATCAAAATACCATAATTCTCTTATTTTATCTCTATGTATCTTGTCTATTTTCATGAACCAATTTTTTTAAATTGTGTTCTTAACGGATTCAAAGTCTCTTCTTAAGTAGTCTTTGTCTAGGGTAAATTCTATTTTTGAGATAACATTTATAGAGGAATACCCAGCCATATCAATCTGAGTAGGTGAAGATGGAAAAGATTTTTCTATATTTTGTTCGTTAACTGGGTTAGGAATGGGATTGCTAAATTCTACCCTAACAGAATGATCTCTAACAGAATGGTCTCTAGTTGTATAGAGAGAATCTGAAAAAGAGTTTCTTGCCGTTGGTGAACAGTAAACGTAATAGTGACTTTTTTGAATAGTAAATTTAAGAACGAAAGCAGGGAGATAAATATGAACTGGAAATAAGGACTTTTATGGAGATAGTATTTTATGAAAGAAGGTGTTATCACTTTAACGGATGGGAAAAAACAAGATTCTTGAGAATAAGAAGGTTGATGGACTCTTTGTATTGTACTTTGCTGTAATGTTTTACTCACTAGTTATTGAGAGTAATCCCTATGGCTTAGTAACTCAAAATGTTCTGAAATAGATTGATTAGGTTGCATGCAATCAGATGTATGAGTACAATTGGTGTGAATTATTGTTGAGGTTGACAGCGGGTGGTTTATCGTTGTTCAGGGGTATATTGGTACCCCACTTGTAAGTTATTGTCATTTTTGTCTACCTAGTTTATGCTCATCATCAATATATTGCTAATGCACTGTAATCTATTCATTTAACTGTTGTGATTACTTTGATAGTGTGTGGTGGAGTAGATGTATACAAAGATGTGCATTGCAATTCTATAGTTTGTATGTTATGTGTATCTATATATTAATAGTGCAATAATAAAAAAAAATTATTCACCATTTTGTTTTAAATTGTGCATTGTTTTTTTATCTTAAATTGTGCACCATAGTTTAAATATTTTGTGCATTTGTAATGTAATAGTTATGCACCATTACAAAAGTGTTTTGGGCACTAATTTATCTTAAATTGTGCTTCATATCTATGTTGTACTAATTTTTTTTGCATCAAAAATTTAATAGTAGCGTTTGTGGATATACTTGTGCGTGTTCTTTTTTATATAGAAGATGTGCATGAGTGCATCTGAATAGTTGTTTTTATGTGTGCAGATTGTGTATGTCGATAGACTTACTTTGATGGGTGTGATGTCTCCTAGACCATAACCTTTAATTATTGAGTGAACTAGATCATTACATACATGGTCCAAGATCGGACCAGACTGGACCAGACTATAACTCGTAAACTATTAAACCCTTGGACCGGGGACCGGACCGTTCCATACACGGTCCAAGAACGGACAATAATTTTTGGTCCGGTCCAAAAAATTAACACCCCTAATAATTATGCACCATTATAGAAGTGTTTTTTGCACCCATTTATCTTAAATTATGAACAATTATATAAGGGAATGTTCATTATTTTACAAGTTGTTGTGCAACATAAAAGTTATAAATGTATTTAACAAATAAGTACTGAAAATGGAGTTTTAATGTGAAAATTTAGAACAATAATGTGCACCACGTATTATATAATTGTGCATCACAAACACGCAGTGTTGTGCATCACAAATACATAGAGTCGTGCATCATATATACATAAAATAGTTATAGGTTCTCTGCCTCCTTGTATGTTCTAATGTGCTATATTGGTTGCATTTTGTACACATTTTCCTTTGCTTCTTCGCCTACTCCATTGAAATCTCTTTTCTGTCCATGATACACTTTCCACTTCCTTTGTTATGTACTTTTTTTAGGTTGATGAATGGTAATAATTGTTGGCAATGGCCCAACAAATCTCTCGAAATAGCTCGTTTCTTCAGTGTGCACACTTAAGTAAGTTGATTTATGATCCTTAATCACCGATAGCATGCCCTTCATACATTCCTTGTTGCTCTCAATGATGTTAATGAAGTTATGCACCTCTGATAACAATACATGCAAGAGTATCTTTTTTTATCCTCATGAGCACGTTCTACATACAATGAACTATCAATTTCAAATACAGACTTGAGCGTTGCATATTTAGTCCATCTCACGAAACAAATTTTCTTGGTATGTGTCTAGCCCAATTTTCATCAATCTCAAAAACATGCGTTGGAAAGGGAGCCCTACTTTTCCAAATGTGTTGCAATTGCAACAAATATATCAATCGGGCAAAACAAGTCGCATGATATAGCTCTTTTCATTTGGACATCTAACCTCAAAGACGTAAACATTATCGTCCCTTGTCATGCCATCATGGTAACACGAGAAGATTATAGCATAAGTTTCCTTTTGCAATTCCAAGAAGATATTGATGGTAATAATAAATGCATAGTCCTTTTTGAATTTTTGATTGTGTTTACATTTTGAGCAAACAAGTGGATACATAAAAAATCAATTTATTTCATGTATGCTTTTGTGCTATAATTGCATTGTTGAACCACATCATGAATTGAACAAGACTTGATCCCGTTCCTATGAATGAAATTGAAGAAACTGTTTTGGCTCTCAGATCTGGATGTCTTCTTAAGCAACCTACCCATCTTCACATCATTGTAAAATGAAGCTACCCAATAACATCGGAGATCAAATATCCTCTGAAACTAAGGTTTGCTCTCGAAGTTAAACTCATACATCACGGAAAACTATGCTTGCTCAAATTGTTCTCTTGTTAACTCAACGTTCTACACAACACCGTTGAATTTTCTCATGAATTCCATATTGTTAGACATGTTTATATCTACCATACTAGGTACCTTTATCATGATGTGCCACATACAAAAACCATGAATGGCATGATTGAATAAATTTGGAACTACAATGTTTACAACGACATCTTGGTCAATGAGCATTAGGTAGGGTCACGCCCCGTTTCCTTCATAAAGTTATCAAACAACCATGTGTATGAATCCTCATCCTCCTATAAATGTAATCATGCAGCAAACATAATTGATTTCTTGTGGTTGTTGACCCCGGTAAATAGAACAAAGACCATGTTGTACCTGAAATTCAAATTGAATTTTAGTAAGATTGTCATCAAATACTTGTGGATCACATTCCAAGATGAGTGTGCATTATGTTGTGCTACGTATGTGCACCAATAATACAGAAATTCTGCATCATATATATATGAAAAATATACACCTATATCTTTATGATTGTGCATCAGTTCTTTTCTTACCTATTTGTGTTATACATGGTATCAATTGAGACCATATTTCCAAATAAAGAGAAGTTCTTTATGCTTATAGGATAATACTAAAATAGATGACACAATTGTGGTTCGTCATCAATTTCATAGTTTGTATTATCCTCAACCGAGGTATTGTTCTACCCGGTCAACCCCAATATATATACACATTTGTATCCACGTCCGTACCCGATATACTTATGCTAGTCGATCAGCCCCTATATATAGTATTAGGTTCAAGTGAAATGAACAATTATAGTAGAATGAAAGTACTGTTATGGGCCATAGATATATTTTGTGTGTGTTGGAGATTCGTTTAAATAAGAAGTGTAAATGAGGCATTAAGGTAAATTTAACTAGATGATTTATAATGGAGATATTATAGGAAATTTATCTCTCCAATCTAGAAACCAATTTTCTCTTTTCCATGAGATTTTCCATGATTCCATAAACGAATGGATCTCTCTCCTAAAAAACTTCCAAGCGGTTCTATGAAGCCACCTCCTTTAATCACATATACTCCTCCATCACCCATAACTCTCCATCCTCACTCGATCACCTACCAATGCACCATCGCTCGTCTTTGCACTGCTCCATCGTCGTCGACCATTTGCAAACCGACTACACTAGCCACGTGATTGCACAAGCCCATATCTAGCGCGACGACCCAAAACTGCACACAGTCGCCTTCATCCCAGGCCGACCACCAACCGCCTAACCGCTGCTCATTTCTTCACCGCTCCAATCTCTCTCTACATGGACCCCTCTCCCCCTTCGACTACGCATAACAACGCCTCCTCTCCATTCCACATCTGATGCATTCCTGCTTGTGATGAAGGAACTTTGATCTTGGTTGGGAAGTCGCGCGGGTTGAATCTGTGGAGGGAGGAGTGGAACGCGGTCTATGGGCCGGTGAACGCGATGGCTGATGGTGGTATTGCGATGGCGGAAGCGATTGTTGGAGGGGATATATGACTTGAAGAGACAAGTCTGGGGCCGTAGCGTCGGCAGCAGGGTGGATAATCTCGATGAAGATCGAGTGGTAGCCGTAGCGTCGGCAGCGGGTTGGATAAGCTCAATAAAGATCGAGTGGTTGCCGTAGCGTCGGCGGCGGAGTGAAGGAGATGCGAAGATAGAAGTGTTTTGACGTCCAATCAAAGGAAGGAGGCGATGGCTCTCAAACTTAAGCTTTGATTCAAATTAGACGTAACCTAGAACAGAAGGCTGAGTTGGCCTTTTATAGCGAGACTCGGATGGGCCGAGTCTTGCTTAATGGGTTGGCCCACGCGACACACGTGGAACACACACCCCAAAGAAAACGCTGAAAATACTAATGTTCAAATAAATACAAAGTAATTCAAAGAACGCGTTCATCAATACCTTACGAGGATCTTGAGATAGAACGCGTGAAATGATGATGTTGAGTCTCTTGGCTTTAACGCGTGGAACACGTGCAATGATGATGGTGAGTCTCTTGATGCAGAACGCAATCTCTGGACTTTAGCTAGAGTCTTTTGGAATGAGATCGCGGTCTCTGTGTTACATGCTAGAAGTATGATGAAGATCACATACTCTGTGCTCGATGCGAGTCGTGGAAGGAAGAATGCGGTCTTCATACTAGGCCTTTCTGAGCTCAAGGCTTCTGCTTCTATGGCTATCATGGAGGGCAGGGTCGCATCACCCTCCCCCACTTGGCTATGAAGCATCCCCGCTTCACCATTGTTGAACTTGTGCTCGACATACTTGTGCAAGTGCATCCAATGTAGGTCTCCAGTGTCGAACACGAATCGACGGCGGCCGCAATGTGGCAGAGAGGCACCAGTCACCCAGTGGTTGGCCTGTGGAAGGCTACACAAGGGTGGTAGTGCGTTTGGAGGCGCCTTTGTCGAATACACGGTGAACTTCGCTTGCAATGCGGCGAAAGCTGGTGGCAAAGGCGCGGCGATGTGGGACCAGTGCTTGCTTGGAGTTGGAACCTTGTTGTGCAAACGGGCAATGAAGTCCCTAGGTCGGGCGAGAAGCACATGGTGCGCACAACAACCTCTCAACACGGTGCTGACAATGTCCCTGCAATGCGGTATATCCTGTGGCGCGTTGTGGTGTGAGACGAGGTTTTGCCTGAAGGAAGAATCTCCAGGATCTGAGTTGGGTCGCGTTGGTGTTGATGCGGTCTTCCTAACGTCCAATGTCTTGTCGCGATCACGCTCGACCTAATCCTGTAAAATCTCATAGGAAGCCATAGGTAAGAGAGTCACGCGCTTCCCGTGGTAGGTAAACACATAGGTGTTTAGATACCCATCGTGAAGTATGCGACGATCAAACTGCCATGGACGCCCAAGCAAGAGATGGGTGGCGTCCATTGCAGTCACATCAAATTAAATTTTGTCATTGTATTGACCAATGGAAAAGGGAATAAGACACTGCCGTGAGACAGTGTTACCTGATCTTGAAGATAGCCATTGTAGGTCATACGATTGTGGATGAGGAATGGTCGGCAGGCTGGATGGTTGACCACCTTCTCATTGACGATGTTGCAACAGCTACCTCCATCGATTATGACACTCAAGGTCGCGTTCTTAACCAAGCAACGTGTTTGGAAGAGATTCTCGCGCTGGTCGAGAAGGTTGCCGTCCTGGACGGTGAGGATGCACCGCGTGATGAGGCTCAATGGTGTGCCTGCATAGAGCGTGGTAGCCTCACACGTGTAGGACTCCTTGGTGTCATCTTGGAATTCTTCTGCAATTGGCTCAAGCTGGGCCTCATCCTCCTCGTAAGACTCATATCCCGCGACCATCGTGGAGAAGAGGACCTTTCTGTTGTTTGGACAATCCCTTTAATAGTGGCCTCGCCCTCCACACTTGAAACACTCAAGGTCACGCATACGCTCAGTGCTCTGTGAGAAGCCCGTTGTGGTGATCGCGTGAGCTGCGTTGGAGGTGGGCAACGCATTCTTGCCATGTTTGTCTTGGCTGGATGCGCTAGTTCCTGTGACTGGCGCACGCACATCAGTGGTAAAGGAATGACCAGGGTTAGATTCATACCTGCGTTGGCCATAGGGTTGGTAGGGTCCTTGACGCTTTCGCACGATTTGATGGTGGAGGTGCATCGCGGTGTGTGTGAGCGTGTTCAGGTCCTTGATTGGAAGGATCTCCAATTCATCTCGGATGTTAGTGTTGAGACCACTCAAAAATTTCGTCCTCATCGTGGATGGAGCCACGCTAATGGACGCCTTGTAGTACATATCCTCAAGTTGCGAGAAGAACTCAAGGGGGGTCTTCGAACCTTGTTTTGCCATGGCAATGTCCAGGCGCATTTGGTTCTTGTAATCTTGGGGCACGTACTTGAGTGTCATCACATACATGAGCTGGTGCCATTCAGTGAGAGGCACCAAGTTTCTCCTTATGCGATCATCCACAAATCGGTGCCACCAAACTCTCGCCGCACCACATAAGTGAACTGTGGCGGCGGCCACGTAGTCCTCTTTTGGAACTTGGCAATAGATCAAGGTGTACTCTGTGGCCTGCAACCATTCAAGAAAAACTGCAGGGTTGTATTCACCAATAAAAAATTCAATTTTTACCTTGATATCGTGGCGATTGAGCCTGGGCACATTGGCTTGAGGCCTCTGTTGTAATCGCGGCGCTGGGATGTCCAAGGGGGCGTATGCGGGGCCTTGGGCCTGTGGAAAGTGGGCATGCCTTTGCTGGTGCCTTCGCGCGCCAACATTGCCGCGATCATTGCCAAGCGGGGCCTGTTGCTCCATCCCCTGGGCGCGTTGGCGGCGCTGGTGTCCTTGGTGGGGCGCGTCGCGGCGAACATCATAAGGCATGTCTTGCCTCTTCTGCATTACATCGCGCCTATCGAAGGACGCGTTGGCCATGTTTGCGCCTTGGTTGAGCCTAGCTGGAGAGATCCAATCGGCTGGGCGGTCTTGCAACTCCATGGGATCACCGAGTGGGAGATGGAATTTCCCTGGATTGCTCATCCCTGAGTCCTCCATCTCTTCATCATCAAACTCCTCGAACTCATCTTGGTGGAGAGGAGTGTGGGAGAAGTATCCATCTGAGCCATAGTGAGGTGTCCGCATACTTTGGTAGCCCAGGTGGTCCTCCACGTTGAATGGCACTGGGGTGAGAGCATGGCGACGTTGACACTGCATAGTGTCTTGGGCGCGATTGGATCGTCGCGGCCGACCTTCTTCGCATTCATGTCGTCTGGTTCTGCCGGCTAGTGATGTAGAGGCAATCTCGCATTGGCGTCTTGTTCCTCTAACTTCGTACCTGTCATTGAAGTCATAAGGGTCAGAGTACTCACCATGGGAACCCTCGTCGTGATCGGAGTCGCTTTCATCGCGGACTGGTGTTGCTTGGGGTGCATAGCGGTCGTGATGCGAGACATAGCCTTGGCGGCTTTCTATGACGGATTGGATCCGTTGAAGACGCGGTTGCAAGTTGGAGGACGAGGGCATCACTCCTTTGCCCTTGTCAACGCGTTGTTTGCTTGGCCCAACTTCTGTTTGTCGCGGTGCGACTAGAGGATCCATGGGTATTTCCAAGGTTGGTGTGGGGTGTGCCAGCACAGCGCGTTCTTTGGCCTGGTATTCGGCAAGTTGGTGCCTAAGTTCTAGGTTCTCGCGTTGTTCCTCCGAGAGCTCCAGAATGGGATCTTGTGGAGGGTTGGTGAGTGGCACCACCTCATGTTGCGCGATCTGTTGCTGTGGGGGATGATTGTTGTCATCTCCTTGAACATTCCCATCAGTGGGTGCCATGAGGCTACCTATAAGAATATGTCCATCCATCACGAGTAAAAATGCACAAAAGACAATATAAAACCAATGAACAGGTAAGCACTCAACAAGTAGCAAGTGTTCTCGTAGGTGAGCGCGTTCTTTTGGCCTTGAGGGCGGCTAATAGGCAAGCAAAGCAAGTGTGATATGCAAGCACAAAAGCAACGAAACCAAAAGAAAGAAGTCTTAACCTCTTGCGTAAAGAACGAATACAAACAAGACACACTTACACGCGTGACACTAGACGGTGGAGGGGTGAAGAAGATGAGCCTAGCCGTTGAGGGGAGAAGGTTGCCTTATTTTGGCTTTACTTCTCTTGTTTTAATGTGTCGCGTTCTTTTTTTTTTTTTCAAATGCGACTTGACTTTTTTTTTTTGAATTTGAAATTCAAATCCGAGATCTTAGTCTTGAATGAAGATCGGATAAGAATTAAATGAAATAAAATAAAAATAAACGGCTAAGTAACTTAAGGAAAGAAATCGCGAGATTTGCGCGATAGGAGAGAGAAAGTTAATGCAGAGTTATTGCGGTCAACGCGAGCAAATATGGCAAGATATGCAAGCGAGATTTAGGCAATTAATTAAGGAAAGCAATCAATTAATTACGCAGATTTCATGCACAACAAATCACACCAATTTCGCACGTGGATCAAGCAAATATTCGGCCAAGAGATGCTCTTGTAGAAACCGAAAGGACAAGCATGTGTTTGAAGAAAAAAAAATCCAGTGATTATGGCGGAAGCAAGGATGATGGGGGAGAAAAAAAATTTGTGAACAATTGAAAACTTGATAAGCAACTTACAAGATCAAAGGCTCTGATGCCAGTTGATGCGTTCCTGCTTGTTATGAAGGATCTCTGATCTTGGTTAGGAAGTCGCGCGGGTTGAATCTGTGGAGGGAGGAGTGGAACGTGGTCTATGGGCTGGTGAACGCGATGGCTGATGGTGGTATTGCGATGGCGGAAGCGATTGTTGGAGGGGATATATGACTTGAAGAGACAAGTTTGGGGCCGTAGCGTCGGCAGCGGGGTGGATAATCTCGATGAAGATCGAGTGGTGGCCATAGCGTCGGCAGCGGTTTGGATAGGCTCGATGAAGATCGAGTGGTTGCCGTAGCGTTGGCGGCGGAGTGAAGGAGATGCGAAGATAGAAGTGTTTTGACGTCCAATCAAAGGAAGGAGGCGATGTCTCTCAAACTTAAGCTTTGATTCAAATTAGACGTAACCTAAAACAGAAGTCTGAGTTGGCCTTTTATAGCGAGACTCAGATGGGCCGAGTCTTGCTTAATGGGCTGGCCCATGCGACACGCGTGGAACACACACCCCAAAGAAAACGCTGAAAATACTAATGTTCAAATAAATACAAAGTAATTCAAAGAATGCGTTCATCAATACCTTATGAGGATCTTGAGATAGAATGCGTGAAATGATGATGTTGAGTCTCTTGGCTTTAACGCGTGGAACGCGTGCAATGATGATGGCGAGTCTCTTGATGCAGAATGCGATCTCTGGGCTTTAGCTGGAGTCGCTTGGAATGAGATCGCGGTCTCTGTGTCAGATGCTAGAAGTATGATGAAGATCGCGTACTTTGTGCTCGATGCGAGTCGTGGAAGGAAGAACGCGGTCTTCATACTAGGCCTTTCTGAGCTCAAGGTCAAGGCTTCTGCTTCTATGGCTGTCATGGAGGGCAGGGTCGCATCAACATCGCTCCGCCTCCAACTCCACTCTAGGCCGATCTGGCTCCGCTCTATAGTGATCAGCCTCTGCCTCCTCTTTGCTCCACCCTACTCCACATCCGCCTCCTCTCCTCTCTAACTCTAAATCTGCTCCGCTCTATAGTGATCAGCTATGTTTCGTTCCACTTCTCTATTTCTTCGTTTTTGCTTAATATTTACGATATTAGACAGTGATATTTACGATATTGGATTGTGATATTCACGACATTAGGAGGTGATAATCATGTAATGGGATGGTGATATTCATGTAATTAGATTCTGATATTCATGTAATTGGATGGTGATATTTATAATTTGTAATATTCATTTTATCAAGTGGTGATATTCATGTCTTTATTTTGTGATGTTATTGTTTTAAGTGATGATATTCATGTCTATTAGTGGTGATATTCACGCCAATATAGAACGGTATTCTAAATTAATAACAAGAGTATTCATTTAATATAAATTGAACTACAAACATGGGAAATCATAGTAAACAAACAGAGATATTCACACCAGTATATGACGATATTGATATATGATAACAAGAATATTCATTTAATGTGCAATAATTGTAATTCATGAACTATAATTATCGATGAGTTCAAGCCGAGAACGTGTTGTACGTAGAGAGGATGAAATTTCATAGAGAATATCACTTTGTTTTGGTTGATCGTCCCATGTTTTTTCTCTCTTCAAATTCTGTCCTTTTTTATTTAAAAAATTAACACAGTCATTATTTATTATTAACTTCCTAATCTACTTTCTAATCTTCTACTACACGCACTCATGCACCCTCAAATGTTTCTAAATCATGTATGTCCAGGAACTCCTATCCAACGTTTCTTATTTGTCCCTCCCTTCTACCACAAAACTTGTTCTACTTGAACCCACCCATATCGAGATATATGGGATTATTTAGGTGTGAACAACTCATCCCAATTGAACATGAGAACGATGAACATTTCAATATAGTTACAAGGCACATTTCAGTATTGTTATGAGGCACATTCCAGAATACTTTATGACACACATAGCTATTCTTTATACACCAGTGATGCACATTTCAATACAACTACATGGTATATTTCAGTATATCTATGAGACACACTTCAGTGATGCACTAGCCTTTTTACATAATGATACACACTCATGCGCGTACATATTATTCTGATAAAATACACACTTGTCGTTTTTCCACCATATGAAATATGCATGTGCCGTTTTTTTTAATCATGTTATGCACATATAAAATACTTGGTTACTTTTCGGCGCATAGGCAAAATTGCCTTTCAGTGCATAGGCTCTACACGTAACGTGTGGTTAGGATCCACACGTAACGTGTGGATATGATCCACACGTTACGTGTCGTTATGCTTCACACGTTACGTGTGGAGCTGATTGACACGTTACGTATGGTGTTTTTGGTGTATTATAATGTTGTGTATGAATCATATTATTGTTTATTTTTAGTATTTATTTGTGTTTCAATATTGTGTATGAATCATACTATTGTTTCTAAATAGGCATTAGGGGAGGGTTACCCCCATTTTGTTGCCCAACTTTTATCTAATCTTTTTAAAAAAACAATACCAAATAATCAACCTAGAAGATAAAACAAATTGTTTATTACGCTGGTTGACTACACAACCACATTGAGCACACAATACAGGAAAGAATACAAGTTGATCATAAACTTAGAAAAAAATAAGAGAACATATATGGTTTGTTGCTTTAGCGTTTGAAGAAATTAGGATATTCTCTGGTAAACGTTCGCTTCATATGATATCTCTGATTTGCTAAATTTGTTTGCTCCCTACAAAGGTGGATAGTACATAAACAACATTACACAAAAGATACGACATTAATCACCTACGATGTATATCATTTAGTATATTGAAGTTATACCTACGAATGTTATCAAGATCTTTAACAAGATCTTGATTTTCCTTTACAAGATCTTGTTTTTCCTTAACAAGATCTTGTTTTTCTTGCCATTGTTGTCGAATAACCGCGTGTGCCATGTCCTCGTACATTGGATCAATCCACTCCCTGAAACGACACCCTACTTCTGGGCATCCCTAATACCTCCTTCCGTAGTTCCACTACAAATCCCAAGTTCGGACAACAACTTTCAAATTACAATAGCATAGCCTATCTGCGTTTGTTGATGATTTGGATGAAGATGCCATTATTTGTTGTAGTGTTTGATTTCCTACAAATATCATGAATCCATTAATATAAAAAAATAGGGTTAATAAATCGATAGAAATTGGAAGAAGATGCTTACCAAAAAATGTATCTTCAAGGTTGGAGCAGTGGGCTTTTGTTCGACATACCATGATTGCTACATTGAAACAAGAGTATGAGCTATTTGCACCAATTTGGATGTCTACGATGACACTTGAGGCAATGGAGGCGAAGCTTGCATGGTTTCCTTCGCCCAACAGGCCTGCCCCATGGGAGACGTGGTTGGACCTTCTGGATATGGGATGTTTGGTGGCAACTGCATTCAACTGTGTGTTCGTCTCCGTCGGTGCTGGTGTGGGAACGACATACATGCCTATGAGGGCGAAGCCAAACCAAGCGGTTGGCGAGAAGCTGAAGACGATATGCATTTGCCAACTATCTTATGGTAAAACATATGTATGATGCATTGACTTTGATGTAGATTGGCCTTGCCAAAACCTCGCCCTTACCGCATCTTTACGGGCCGTGGGTGAGAAATCATGACCCGTCTGCGGGTGATTTGGTAGATCAAATCTATGATCGATTGATGGAGTACCAAGCAGCCGCCCCAAAGAAGCCAAGAGGAAAAAAGAAAGTTGAAACGATCGATTTATGTAATGACTGATATGTATAATGCAATGACTTTGATGTAGATCGACATATGTTCGTTGTATTTATGAGCTGTTGGTGAAATACCAAGACACATGTTTCCCTCATCCCTCAGTAGATCATACAGATAGGTTCAAATTTTCTTAATTTTCACAAGTTTCAATTTTACAGAAGGCATAGAAACCGCCATAAATATTGCTGGTGCACGGTTTGCATGCAACACCGCACGGTTTGCAGCAAACCGTGCACTTCTACTGAAATCTATAAATTTTGCTGGTGCACGGTTTGCATGCAACACCGCACGGTTTGCAGCAAACCGTGCACTTCTACTGAAAGCTAAAAATTTTGCTGGTGCACGGTTTGAATGCAACACCGCACGGTTTGCAGCAAACCGTGCACTTCACAAGAATGTGATTTGTGTCGGTTTCTTTGTCTTTTGTAAAATTGAAACTTGTGGAAAATAAGAAAAATTGAACCTATCTGTATGATCTACTGTTTATCGTGATGACGGTTTACACATAGTTACGTCATCTAGTTCGTTAGCTTCATGTGAATTAAAATACGGTCTCATACACAATACAAAATAAAGACATCTTAATCCAAAGTTATAACATTCATTGTTACCATAATCCAAATAAGTCATCACAAACAATCAAATAGAAGTCATAACATTCATTATTGCCCTAATGTAAAGTTCAATGGTTCGGAAGGAAGGGATACATTTGCTCCAATGATTGCCGTAACGCCTCGGCTACGTCTTCACATTGGTGATCTTCATGTTGGTGATCGCGATATGGATTCAGACGTCCCTCGATGCATTGCACACAAGATAAATGGATACGATTAATAAATTGTTTGTACACGAAATTAAACAAGATATAATTATTCAATTTCTTACCTGCTGCTGAGCGTGATCACTGTCTCTAGGGATGATGAATAGATGTGTATGCTGGAGGTACCACTGCATGTAATCACCGCTACACTGGTGGGGTTGAAACACTGGAGGGCCCATAGCTTGTAGGCTAATGGAATGTTGATTGCGGGCATCCCATGCAAATTGGGCTCTATCATATTCCATCGTGTAGCTGCTAATCTTCGTGCCCCTCCATGCCCTAATTGGCACAATCGGTGGTCTTGGACACTATTGTGCATGCCCAAACTGCCTAGCTGCTCGATCCGGCATGTAAGGCTCGGTGACACACAAACAAGATATGACTCCATGGAATCGCAATGAAGCAAACATCCCGTCGTTGAAGTCAATCGGGCCGTATGGCATCCACTCAACCTAAACATAATTGAATTTTAAACAACTAATCATGCCTATAATTTCATATTTTAACATACTAAATAAGGACCGTATATGCACTTACACTCTCAACATGCATCCCATCCAGCTCCTCCCTATAATTTTTGATCCGGTTGGGTGGCTGTGACATGTCCCATCGACGGGCGTATGAGATCGGCTGTTGGGGGTCCCAGTGTACACTCTGTACAGGTCTAAACATGGGGAAGTATTGATATATCCATGCCTACAAAACAATTACATGTAAGTCAATTCCCTAAATAACAAATATACATCTATAACAAAACTACATATGTTTTTATACAAGAAAATTTATACCTAGATCAGAGTGAAACATGTGGACATGAGCCGCGCTTCTTTCCTTGTGCACTCGCCCAAGCTGTGGTACACATGGGCAAGAACACCGGTACCCCAGGCATAGTTCTTGGTTGACGAGGGATCAGCCACGAACGGAGTGTAATAAACGGGCAATTTATGTTGAGACTTGTCAGGAAAGAGACAAGACCCCACCAAGTACCGCAAGAACCCAACCGCATGCGTCTCGTCAGTCAAATCCTGACAATGAGCCTTAAAATCTCTCGTTGTCACGGTACCGGCGACGACATCACCACCCTGCAGCTCAAAAAACTCTTGTGCCTACTCCACCAACGCCTTCTTCAAATCATTGGGGCCCAGTTGCTCGTGCCATTTCTGTGGGGGACCCATGTCTTGCCCTTGTATGTTCAGCAGAAGGATCATCCACACATCATGGAGAGTTATAGTCATCTCTCCCCATGGCATGTGGAATGAGTTGGTCTCTGGTTGCCAACGCTCGACGAAGGCACCAATCAGCGTCTCATCCATATGCTTGTGCATGATGTCCGGTAGATGACATAGCCCGGACGCAGACGCCATGTTACCCCACTCGGCATTCGGTGTGATACGCCATGAACGTAACTGCTTGCCTCGCTGCTGGAACCTCAACGGTGGCACCGGCTGTATATATTTATATAACAACATATGAACATATTTAAGCAATCCAGTGGACTTATTTGTAATAA
This sequence comes from Rheum nobile, assembly GCA_027886185.1. Lineage (NCBI taxonomy): Eukaryota > Viridiplantae > Streptophyta > Magnoliopsida > Caryophyllales > Polygonaceae > Rheum > Rheum nobile. The sequence goes on along the minus strand of WOAB01000235.1, from coordinate 126,092 downwards.
GATTAAGAATTACAAAAAATAAAGTTTCATGCAACTTACAATGCGCTGGTATAGGAGGTACGCCACATGGTTGACAAAACTCTTGAGGAGTTCAAGGCTCTCCGGACCTCCAGGAACGCTCACCCGTAATTCAGGGTCATATCTCACCTTCTTCTTTGATCGGGGCGGTTTTGTCCACGAAGAAGAGGCTTCCTGAGGCTCCTCGTCCACGTCCGGAGCGTCATCTCTTGGCATCCAAGCATTGCTGGCCTGGTCCTGAGTCCCCCATGTATTGGCCTGGTCCTATATTTATTAAATAAATCAGAAGTAATTACAATTTTTAAACAAATTCATGTTATACTAAATGTACTTACCATAGGCTGATGATAGGGAGTGTTTGGGTACACTGTCGGGTTCTCCCAAGGGTTGTGCTGATCCTCAGCCCCCTAATAATACAAAGGGCTGTGATGAGGGCTCACATGCGGCGGTAGTATCGGCGGACTAAAAGTCGGCCCGTAGTAGTTATTCTGATCTATTGTATCAGAATAACCACGCATCGGGCTCGCTCGGTAGTCCGGGTAGAACTGAGGCTCAGAATCTGCCATATCTCCAGGAAACGAAGGCACCGCCATTAAGCTCTGAGCGGAAATCATGCCCGCAACCCCACTACTTCTACCGGCTCCCGTCTGCTAGGCGCCAGTCTCATCATCCCGGTAGCATACATTCCTCCGTTGCCTTCTCTCCGTCCTGTTCACCTCTTCTTCAGTCCTAAACGACTGTTCGCGGACAAGGTTGCGACGCCTCTTACGTGCGGTTCTTTCACCAGGCTCCATCTGCGGTTATATATCCACACATTTTAATCAAAATAATATATTCTATATTCTGGATAAATACTACGCCGGAGAGTCGCCGGAATGTCGTCGAAAACGAAGGCAAGCCAGAACAAAACTGCAAATTCACACGTTACGTGTGATATGGCTCCACACGTTACGTGTGGAAACGTTTCACACGTAACATGTGAATTTGTAGTTTCCAACTGCTGGCGGCGACATTCCGGCGACACTCCGACGACATCCCGTCGTCTTCTCCGGCGCAATTTCCAGATTCCGACGAAAAGTATTTTCATCAAATAATACAATAAATTCAACAAAAATCACACTATTTTAACAAATCTACCAATACTATCACTTCCATTTGCATATTTTCACAAACATTCAACCTTAATCCTCAACACCATTTTATTCAAATCTAACCAATTTTCACCATTTCATACAAAACAATACTTCAAATTTAAACAAAAAATCAACAACAACATCTACACAACATAGATCTACCATCGAAAACATCTACACAACATAGATCTACAATATGGATCTACAATATCTAACAAAAAACTTCAAAATTAACAAAAAATAACCAAACAATAATTTCTACTAACTAACCTTTCAAAGATCTTGATTCAACGTAACGTGCGGAGTTCGTTGCTTCGTAACGAGGAGATCCACAAGATGCGTTATGCGGGAAGGGAAGAAGGGAGCTCGGGCTGCGTTTTAGGGTAATTGCTTCGAATGAGAGAAATCTGGCTTTTAAAGCCAGATTCACTTCACACGTTACGTGTGGAGCTGTCCCACACGTTACGTGTGGAGTGTCTCCCCACGTAACATGTAGAGCTTGAAAGGATCTGCTCTCGTGCGTAATGTGGAAAGCATATTCCCACGTTACGCGTGAGCCTATGCGCTGAAAGAAAAAATTGCCTATGTGCCGAATAGTAAGAGCCATAAAATATTCCTCACAGTTTACCTTAAGTGTACATCACGTTAACATAAATATGTCCCATTATATATTCACAGGTTCGCATGAAAGTCCACGTTCACATTTTATTAATTTTATATATAGCAGTTAGTACACAAAATACATGTTTGGTAGGATAGTCATATGGCTGTGAATTAATTTGTGATGCAGTAATGCTCAATTGTGGCTATGATTATTTGTTTAATATTGTATAATTTAGATCAACATGTGTTGGACCACCCTATTTTATACGTGATTTTTTAGGGACCAATAACATAATTTACTCTACGACAATTAATCCTACAAATGTGATTTTGTAATTATCCCTTATATTATTCTCATTTTTATAGAACCCTTAAATATTTGTACAGTTAATTTGTGATTTTGTAATTATGCACTTCAACCCTTATATATCCATGTCCAATCATATATTAATAAAAGCTACATTTACAAGTTGTAATTATATATATAACATTGACTAATAGAGGGTAATTTTATATCTTAATCTTCAATAAAAGAAAACTTGGGTAATATATATTAATTAGTTTGTCCAGAATCTTTCACTCTTGTTTCATTCTTTATCATATTTCAAAACAACGTACCATTTCTTATTTGTTTCACTTTATCCTTTTATATCATCACATCAAAACATTAATAGCTAAAGGTTATAAATCGCAATGAAAACACAGAGAAAAAAAATTTGGGAGCCCAAAAACAAAATTATGATACAAGATTATAAATTTATAATTATGAACGAGTCTGAGACGTACAATTCCCAATTTTTAAAGTAAATTCAAATAATTGAAATAAAAGGTTATAGGCAAATAATGAAATTATTTTGGAAAATTTTGGCGGTTAGTGTCCTTGAATTCAAGGGTATTTGAGTTGGTGTCAAGAGATTAACTTTTTTTGGTTAATTTTCCTAAGTTTTTGAGTTTTCTTGCTTCATAACCAAACTTTTTCATATTCTTGATCTCCCGGTTCGATTTGATCAAATTCAAGCTCACCATTTTGTTCCTTATCCTCAAATTAGTAGGATTCGACTCCAAAAAACCTAAATTCATACCCAAACCACCAGAATTTAAATTTTGTTCCAAAGTGGGTTGTTATTTCGGAATTCGAATCGAAATGGTTCGGGTATGAATTTTGTTATTAACGGAGTTGAATCCTACAGTCCTACTAATTTGAGAGTGAAGAACACAATGGAGGGATTACATTTTGTTAGTACGAAACCATAATTGAACCAGATGAGACCTTACTGATATTTGATTGTAGGGCCGCTTTGAAAACCAATTGAAAAACACGAGCGAAAAGTTGATGCGTCGCAGAATGGAATCCGCTGCCTTAGAAGCAATTTCGCCTTGACCCACCGTAGCTCTGTCAGGTCGGCGTCGCCCTCTAAGGTTCGTACAACGTCCTCCGATCGCGTGCTCTCGCCAACGAAGGACTGGAATCAACCGGGTTTGCTCAAAACGAAAACGTTTTTGGAGAAGAGAATTGTTTGCTTCTGTGTGTTTTGTAAAACTAGAGAACTCCTCTACTTAAAATGATTTCTGTAACTGCAAAGAGTTACACTCAAGAAAATCGTGGGGTGAACTGCTGAAAATAAGGGGCGGTTACAACTGAGTTGAAAAATTCAAACAATTTTAGATTTCAAATTTCAAATTTATAACAAATCGGAAACATAATTAATTTACGTTCTGAAACTTTAAAGGCCCAAAAATTAACGTGACTCGTAATCAGGACCCACCCAACCGCCCCGCGCACAAACACGAACCGGACCAGCCGGACGGCGGCGGCGGTGCGCGCGAGGGGACACCTTTCTAACTCAACTAATTGCTTTTTGAAAAGGTTATGTACTCCTAACAATCCCCCACAATGCAGAAATATTTTTCAAAACCGTTTAAAACAAGTTATGAGCATATTGTAAGATTTGAAGCTTAAGTGTAGGTATCTTACGATTTGAACCAACACATGTGAAGTCAAGTAGTCCTTTCGTTGAAAGAGTGAACGAGTCTTGAACTCTCTAATTCAAGGATTGTCCTTAACAACACGCCTCTCACCTAAGGTCCTTGTGATTCCTCGATAACACCTATAATAAAAATAGCCAGTTCTTCCTTGGGATGCTAAAGAGTGCTCTAGAAAGATCACCCAAGTTCTTTCATAGAAGGAGGCTAACCCTTCACACTTTAGTAGGTGACTTCATCAAGTCCTGTCTCAAAAGGACCACCCAGTATGGGCTATGAAGTCATTAAGAGTTTAATAACTCAACCTCTCATTATTCCATCGGTGAACTCATCAAGTCCGTCTCAAAAGGACCACCCATATCATGGGCTATGATTTCGTTAAGAGCCTATGCTCAACCTCTAAAGTACAATTGTCATGGAAATGGGATGTAGTGTACCGTCATATGAGTCTTTTCATGGCTTCGTTTGACCACAAAGGGGATCCACCATAAATTCCTCATCTCACGGGTTTGAGTCCCATTCATCTCGATGTATCAAGAACTAATCTCCTGTTTAGTCCTTTAGTCAAAGGATCTGCAATGTTCCTCTTTGTTCTCACATACTCCAATCTGCAATGTTCCTCTCTGTTCTCACATACTCCAAACTGAGTACACCATTCGTGATCAGCTGTCTCACAGACTCATGTCTAATCCGAATGTGTCTCTTCTTGCCATTATAGGCATTGCTATTAGCTACACAAATAGCAGATTGTGAGTCACAATATAGAGAAATAGGGGGAGCAGGACGCCCCCACAATGGTATGTCAGCCAGTAAGCTTCTTAACCACTCAGCCTCTTGACCTGCTAGATCTAAAGCTATGAACTCAGATTCCATAGTAGATCTAGCAATACAAGTTTGTTTAGAAGACTTCCAAGAAATAGCACCACCACATAGTGTAAAAAACATAACCGCTAGTAGAGCTAACTTCATCATTATCGGTAATCCAATTTGCATCACAATATCCATCTAAGACTTTAAGATAACCAACAAAGTGCAAACCCCAATTCATAGTTCCTCTTAGATATCTCAATAATCTGTTAAGTGCACACCAATGATCCTTACTAGGGTTATGTGTATTCCGACTAAGTCTACTAACAGCATAAGCAATATTAGGCTGAGCACAGTTCATTAAAAACATCAAACTCTCAATTACCTTAGCATATTCATTTTGTGATACACTATCACCACAATTTGTCTTTAATTGCATGCTCGAGTCATAAGGAGTTCTTACTGGCACCACATCAAATTGATTAAATTTCTTTAATACTTTCTCTACATAATGTGGTTGAGACAAGGTGAAACCATTTTCAATTCTAGTTACTTTAACACCTAGAATCACATCAGCTTCACCTAAGTCTTTCATATCAAACCGAGAGAACAAAAATAGTTTGGTCGTGTTAATGACATTAATGTGTGTCCCAAAGATAAACATGTCATCAACATATAGACATATAATCACACAATCGGCACCAAACATTTTTGAGTAAACACATGCATCAGATCCATTAACCATAAAACCAAAGCTACGAATAGTCTTATGAAACTTTTCAAACCATTGCTTTGGTGGTTGCTTCAACCCATAAAGTGACTTCTTGAGTCTGCACACCTTGTTCTTCTGCCCTGGAACTATGCACCCAGGAGGCTATTCCATATAAATTTCTTCATTAAGATCACCATTTAAAAATGCAGTCTTAACATCCAGTACTAACAGCTTGTAGCTAGAAGCTAAAGTAAATAATGCACGTATGGTAGAGATCTTAGTCACAGGAGAATAAGTGTCAAAGAAGTCAATCCCATATTTTTGAGTGAATCCTTTAATAACTAGTCTTGCCTTATACCTCTCAATTGAGCCATCTATTTCAAGTTTCTTCTTAAAGATCCACTTACATCCAATGGCTTTGTTTCCCTTAGGCATGTCAACTAGTTCCCATGTGTGATTAAACATAATAGAATCTATTTCACTTTTAATTATATCTTTCCAAAAACTAGCATCCAATGAACTCACAGCTTCATCATATGTCTTAGGATCATCCTCTAGCATATGCACACTAATGAATGTATCATTCAATTCATCATAATCATTGAGTTCAATCAAGAAAGTAGTCACAAAATCCGGACCAAAACTAGTTCCTTTTCTTTGCCAAATACTCTTCCTAGGTTCAGTTTCATCAATTGACATGGAAGGCAAAGTCATGGAGGAAGATGCAACAGTGCTAGGCATAGAATCAATTTGCACATCATTTTTCTTTAAAGGAAATATATGCTCAAAGAATTCAGCATCACGATATTCTCACAATGAACGATCACTCAAACACATGAATCGATAAGCTGCAATGTTTTTAGGATAACCAATAAATACAACATAAAAAGTTTTAGATCCGATTGCATCAACTTTAAAGACAAGCAATCCCACTTTAGCTAGATACCCCCACACTCTCAGAAATTTTAGATTAGAAGAATGCCCTTTCCATAACTCATAAGGTGTCTTGTCTAGCTTTTTATGAGGAACTCTATTGAGAATATGGTTGGAAATCAATACAACTTCACCCCACATATATTAGGCAAACCAGAACTAGAAAGCAAAGCATTCATCATATCTTTCAAAGTTCCATTTTTCCTTTCTGCTATACCATTTTGTTATGGGTTGTATGGAGCTGTAAATTCGTGAATGATACCATTATTCTCACAAAATTCCTTCCAAGAGTTGGTGATGTATTCGCCTCCTCTATCAGATATAATTCTTTTGATTTTTTTGATTTAGTTGGTTTTCTACTTCTGCCTTATAAATGTAAAACACATTTTCAGCTTTATCCTTGGATCTCAATAAATACAATGTGGTGTATCTAGAATGGTCATCCATAAAAGTGATATTATACTTCTTACCACCTCTGTTTTTTATGTTTCTAAATTCTGCTAAGTCTGAATGGACTAACTCTCACAACTCAGTTGTCCTTTCATTAACAGAATTAAAAGGCTTTATCTTGTATTTAGCCTCAAAACACACACACACACACTACATTTACCATTACCATCTTTTTCCAAATTCATAATTAATCATAATTAATCCCATTGCATGCAAACGATTGACAGATTTAACATTTAAATGTCCAAGTCTAGCATGCCATAAATCCAAAGACTCAACGATATAAACAGAAGAAGAAAAATTCTCATTATCAATCGAAGTCTCAAGCACATTACAAGCATCCAGACCTATAGCCCTTTCCTACGTATTCACCGTTCTTAGATAAGACTATTTTACCAACTTCAATCACTTGTTTTATGCCAGCAATTTCAAGCAAACTAGATGAAATCAAGTTCATACACAGAGAAGGTACATATAAAACACTCTGCAATAAAAGAGACTTCCCTGAAGTGAGCTTCAGAGACACCTTCCCTTTCCCAAGGACCTGCGAGACACTTGAGTTTCCCATATAGACTTTGTCTATTTCAACAACTTCATCAAACTCAGCAAAGAGCTCCCTATCAGCACATAAATGCTTGGTTGCTCTAGTGTCCAACAACCATTCTACCTTTTCAGCTACATGGTTTGCTTCAGTGATCATAGCTATCAGTTGGTCGTTTCCTTCAGCAAGGTTGGCCTACGACTTGGGCTGATCTCCATTAGTCTTTGGGACGTTCTTCTGGTTGTCAGTCCTGCGGTAGCATTGGAAAGCACGATGTCCCAGCTTCCCGCAGACGTAGCAGCCTTGCTTGGACTTGTCAGAAGGCTTTCCCTGCTTCTTGAAATTAGGACCCTTCTTGTTTTGTACCTTGTCTTTCTTAGGTCAAACATTTGAGTCCTTCTTTTTGAACCTGCCAGTATTGGTAGAAGACTCCACACGATTAGCCTTAACCGAATTATCAGGAACTTTAGGAGCAAGCTTATCCTTGAGGTGATTCGCCTCTTCAATCTTCATGTGGCAGACGAGTTCAACCAGGGTCAGATCCTTCTTCTTGTGCTTCAGATGGTTGCGGTAGTTGGCCCAAGAATCAGACAACTTCCCGATCATGAAATTGGCCTGCAAAACCCCGCACATCTTCATTCCCTCAGCCAGGATGTCAGCTACCAGATTCTCGTACTCATGGACTTGAGCCAGAAGACTCCACCATCTTGAACTACATGAACTTCCCGCACACGTACTTTTTCTTTCTAGCATCATCAGTAGAATATTTAGTCTCCAATAAATCCCACATCACCTTTGCAGATTTGTGGGTAGCCAGTAGAATATTTAGTCTTCAATAAATCCCATGAACTGTTTTGTTATCAAATTCATATTTTTTCATATGGTCATTTGCAGCAGTTGAATTACCTTCTGGAGATGCAGATCCGTCCATCCCTAGAGTGTTGGGAACGACCGGATCAGTAGTTCGTGCAGCAAGAGTTGGGGCCGGTTGAAGAAAAACATAGTCGACCTCCAACTGTTCGAAGAAAATCAGCATCTTATGGGACCACCTCTTGTATTTTCTTCTGTCCAGAGGTTCAAGCTTGGACAGATCCAACAGCGGCTTGAAATACGGTATCATCGCCATTCTGGATTCTAAAAAAATCGCTTCTAAATTGTTAGTACGAAACCAAAATTGAATCAAATGAGACCTTAGTGATATTTGATTATAGGGCCGCTTTGAAAACCAATTGAAAAACACGAGCGAAAATTTGTTGCGTTGCGGTATGGAATCCGCTGCCTTAGAAGTGATTTCGCCCTAACCCACCGGAGCTCTGTCAGATCGGTGTCGCCCCCCAAGGTTCGTACAACGTCCTCCGATCACGGGCTCTTGCCAACGAAGGACTGGAATCAATCGGGTATGCAAAAAAAGAAAATGTTTTTGGAGAAGAGAATTGCTTGCTTTTGTGTGTTTTGTAAAACCAGAGAACTCTTCTACTAAAATCGATTTCTGCAATTGCAGAGAGTTATGCTCAAGAAAACCGTGGGGTGAACTGCTGAAAAATGAGGGGCCGTTACAACTGAGTTGAAAAATTCAAACAATTTTAAATTTAAAACAAATCGGAAACGTAACTAATTTTCGTTTTGAAACTTTAAAGGCCCAAAATTTAATGTGACTCGTAAAATATGACTGACCGACCCAACCACATCGCGCCTGTGCCCGCCCGCCCGCGCACGGACCGGTCGGATGACGGCAGCGGTGTGAGAGGGGGACACCTTTCTAGATCAACTAATTGTAACAAGAAAAACCGCAAATATATACTAGTCTCTTTACCCCAAAAGTCTTGATGTGGGAGAGCAAAATATGCTCAAAACCCACTTTGCTTTTTGAAAAGGTTTTGTACTCCCAACAGATTTGACCAATTCAACTCGAAAGGATACACATACGGATAAGTTTGGTTATAAAACAAACGAATCTAAAATCTTAGGCACACCGACATAAAAATAATAATCTTGAACACCAACCAAATATTTTTAAACTCAAGGATACCAACCAAAATTTAGAATTAGTATTCTAATTTATGACCACTATTGTGTAGTATTATTGCTACGCGTCATAATACGTTGTTCAATTTTTTCTTCTTCCCTAAATTAGGGTAGGGTACGATTGGTCCTCAGGACCACAACAACCTCAACCTGACACAGCCTTAGATGGCTAGCGAACATATTACCTTGCCTTGTTAAGGCAATGGTGTTCTTAAGCTAACGCAGTATGCTTGTGTCACGAGTAAATTCTTTATTTTTCTCCGAAGTCAAAACTATAATTTATATTGGAGGCTAGTTCATGCTCACATTGAGTAGTTATGAATTTAGTTTTTGAAAACGGGAAAAAGAAACTACTTATAAATGAATGTGTTTTAATTGCTTAAAGCATCAATCTTAATATGTTTCTATATAGGACATAATTAAACTAGCTAACATTTTTTTGTATGTGATAAATATATTTCCAGAGGGTAAAAATAAATAACAAAAATTGTACATCACCATCATAGACCATAAATTTTCAATACAGAATTGCAGCAACCATATAAGCTCTACAAGAGAAGAGAACAAGGAAAAATAGAAACGAGTTCACAAGGGTAATTCATACGAAAAGATTCAAAATGCTTAGGATATACACAGTTCTTCAAGCCATTTTCTGTCTCGGATGGATTTAATCTTGATTTTGCCTCGAAGCCTAATTCATATGATAATAATTGCCTCCTTGGCATAAGCTGTGGGGCCTTCAAAGACCTTGGCATTCCGTTCTTTCCGGATGGATTTGCAAGAGAAGTGAAGGCTGATAGTCACACTGTTGGATCGTTAGTATTTTGTCTGAGGGAACAAATGCTTTGTTCTCACAGAAGGTGCAACGGAATATTAAAGCAAGAAAGAACATATTTAGAACTCACAATTTTAGAGTGAAAACCCCAATTAGTCAAATAACTAATCAGAGAAAAACCACTACCTTCAAGCTTCTCGCTTGAGAGGATTTTGAAGAGTCTGCTTGTCATATTGATATCTTGATCGATTACACTTGTAGCTGGGACATCAAACCCTAGACTCCCACCTATTTTTGAATCACTCCTACAACGATGAACACGAGCTCACTCTCTAAGACGTACATACTGCTTCACTTCTCTTTCTCTCAATGAAATACTCAGAGTTCGTACTTAAGAAATGAATCGCTCACTTCTATTTTTACAGTCTGAAAATCCCATTAACAAATAAAATCTCACTCACTTATTTTTAGTAACAATAAGATATTATTTGACTCAATAAGATAATATCTCAACCGATTATATTATCTAAGGAAAGATCTCCTAAAATAATCTAACCGAGATAAGATAGAATCTTCTCTCTCCAAATCTTCTAGTTGGCGTAATCAAACCAACTTTCCATTTTCAACCACATAATCTTCAAGGATTATCTTCACTATCTTCACATTTGTCTTCTTTATGATATTCACAGCTTGTTGTTCGTGACAGTATTGTTGTTCCTTTGTAGGTAACAAAGGGTTTAGAAAACTCTTTGTTTCCTCTGCATTATTGCGATGTCAATCGTTCCCTGTGACATCTTTGTTTGATCCTGAAACACTTAGTCACCACATTAGTTGAATGTTTGTTACCATCAAAACCAAGGAATTCAACAAATTCCCCTTTTTGATGGTAACAAACATCCTTGACAAAATAACACATACTTGAGATAAAGACAGTGGCATGAAGAAGGTTTTCCCCTTTAAGACAGTATAGTTCCCCCAACGAGACAGTAAAGATGAAACCATCATAAGTTCCCCCTTAGCTAGACTACCTATCATGTTCCCCCCTTTTGGCATCATCAAAAACTCAAGAGAATAGCAGAAGGAAAGTTTACACATCTTGATAAGCAACCAACCCCTTTTTCATTATTATAAAATAAACATGCAAAGGTTTTTTGCACGGACAACTACAAAATAAGAAAACATGATCAACATGCCAATCAAGGCAAACACAAGGAACAAAAACAAAGAAAGACAAGGCAACTAAGGAGTAGATGTGCTGGGAACAAAAGCGGGATTGGTTAGCCAGAGAAAGATGAATCAAGCACCATCAGTGCATGCAGAGGGAGCAGAAGGAGAATCGAAGCACACACTTCCTTCATAAGACGCCTTTGCTATTCCGCCAATAGAGAAATTGGGCGGGACAACCTCCTCATAGCCGTTAACAGGTTAGAATCCATACTTGGCTCATTCTTTTGTTCCCCTTCAGAATCTACACCATCAGACTCATCCTCATCAACATCCACCACTGGCTCGGGCTTGACCTTAACCTAGCCGACTCATTATTTCAAGATAAAATACATTTTGTGAAGATTACTCGCATCTAGACCTCGGTAAAAGAAGGAACTTTCACTGTCCTCCTTGTACACATTGTGGTATTCCAGAATTTTCTTGATTGCGTTGGGATACGGTAATGCGTGTCAATCAGTATTTCTCGCATGAGCCATATGTTGCATCATCACCTTGGGCAGATTGATAGACTCTTTATCAAGCAGTTTGGCGAGAAGTACATCATCCAAAATCAGCAAGTTGTTGCGCTTTTGTTCCCTGGGGGTAATGTTGCAAATGAGGTAGTGATAGAGTATCTTGTTGATCGCAGACATGAGGTTAGTGTGAAGAGCACCAGACCGGGGAGGAGAGGAGATTTCGTACATGCGGTGAACCACCTCCTGGTAAGGAAAATCCTTGGGCCAATGTCCCTTTGGATACTCGTCATAGCCAGAAGGAGGAAACCCCATAATGATGCTTAGTTCCATGCTAGAGAACACATGAGTTGTTCCCTCCAGTGTGTGACTTCCAAGAATGGCGTGGGGGTGGACCTCAATGACGAAGGTGGAGTAGAATGCCCTTAACTGTCCATCATCAATGGACTCCGCCTCAACAAACAAGTGGTCCCACTGCTGAGCTTTCAGAACTGAGACAATCTCCCCCAAAGCATTTGTCTCTAGGAACTCATGATCCAGCAATAGTTTCCTCACAACCCCTTTGTGACTCATATCCTTCACCTCCTCAATATCAGTCTTCGACTTGGATTTTGCCCCTTGGCGACGTTGGCTCTTGCAAACAGGAGCCGTGGACACCTTGGCGTGCATGGGTTTGCACTCAGACACTTGCTCGGACTTGTCATCCGAGCTCACCGTAATGGCTTTGGCGGCTTGGGCTTGATCTCTTGTATTGCGTTTGGGAGGACAGTCCATTTTAACTCGGCCCGAGAACTTGAGGTCCCTCGACCGCGATGCCTAAGCCTCCACATCAACCAGTTCCCGCTCCAAGTTGCGCACAACCCCTTTGATTTGGGCCTTGGTAGCAGCATGAATCTCCGCCGCAGTCAACGTCGCCGTGGTGGCGTCGCCGAGACACTCCTCTATCTTTGTCTCAAGGTGGGTGGGGTGGGTGGGAGAGGAAAGTACCTCCTCATTTTCATTGGAGGAGACAATGGTGGAGGTGAGAGGGTTAGGGTTTGGGGAGGCGGGGGGTGGAGAGGGTGATTTGGGGGCAATGTAGGGTACCATCGTGAGAGTGTGAGGTGGAGGTGAGGAAGGTGGAGAGGCCAGGTTTGAGGCGGTGGCTGTTGGTGGAGGATTAGGAGCATCGAGAGAGGAGGTGGTGGGGGTGGTTTGAGAGATGGCAGCGAGGATGGAGGGGTGGGTTCCCATCGCAAAGAGTTTGCGAAGGAGGGTTTGGAGATTCTCGGTGCCTTCAATGGGGATGTTTGAGGGGGAGGCCATTTGTGGAGCTTGGGAGAGACGAGGAAGAAAGCACGAGACTTGGAGACAGGAGAAGCAAATAGAAGTTGTGAAGAAGAATACCTTGGAGATGCCAAATATATAGATCCACACCAAATCTTTTCGATTGCCAAAGATAACAATTAAGATCTTCTCCTTCAATCTTTTCCAAAGATCACAGCCGGATTTTTTTTTCCAAAAATAAATCTTGTGAAAGATTGTGTCTATTTTATCAAAACCCATAATATATCGAGCAAGTCAAACATCACGCAACCATCAAATCAACCCTAAATGCCCACTTCATTTCGCACGTAGTGAAGGCCATCATTGCACCTCATACTTGTCAAATCCCAACCATAGACCACAGAGGCGACGATCCGACTTCTCGGGTTTCTGAAAAAGTAGAAGGGTGTGATGTAGGGATCACGTTACCAGAGAGGGTACAAAGAACATCACACAAAATTTATACGAGAATTTTTAATAATATTTAATCATGAAAGAGAGGCTCCCAGTTGTGGATGATTAGAGGAGCTCATAGGGAGCATCAAGCATGATGATTAAGGTAAGTTGTAGAGTCAACAATCATTTGGGCTTATAATGAGTGATCATGTAAGAAATTTGCAAATCAGAGAAGTACATACAAGAATCTAAACATGTTATCCATACAATGATCAAGGGAGAGATTGCAAATCAAGACATGACACTTAGACTCATGAAATTCACCAAGTATTTTTAGCCAGTCATCGAGGGAACAAAATAAGTAAACATTTAGTTAAGATAGCATTTAGTTAAGATAGATCATACCAAGTTCCATGCGAAATTGTTCAAAGGGTTTCCTATTGAGTGCCTTGGTGAAAGTGTCGGCGATTTGATTCTTGGTTCCACAGAAGTCCATGGAAGCCAAACCTTTCTCCACACAATCACGTAAGAAGTGATATCTTATCTCAATATGCTTGGTACATGAGTGCTATACATGATTCTTGGAGATATTTGTAGCACTAGTATTGTCACACAGAATGGGAACATAGTCAAGAAGAATACCATAGTCACTATGTTGTTGCTTGAGCCATAGGAGTTGAGTACAACAAGCTGCGGCGGCTATGTATTCGGCTTTTGCGGTTGACAAAGCAACTGAATTTTGCTTGTTCGACCCCCAGGAAACCAAGATCGACCCAAGGAACTGATCCATTCCTGATGTAGACTTTCTATCCACTTTGTTCCCTGCGAAGTCAGCATCTGTGTATCCAACCAAATCGAAGTTGCATCCCCTGGGATACCACAGACAAAGATAATCTATCCCCTTTAAGTATCTCATAATCCTTTTCATTGCCTTGAGGTGTGTTTCCTTGGGATCTACCTGAAATCGAGCACATAGACACACACTATATATAATATCAGGTCTACTAGCAGTGAGATAGAGGAGCAAACCTATGATTTCATGATAGAGAGTTGGATCAACTCCTTTTTCATGCTCATCCTTTCCCATGGGGTTGTTTGGAGATATAGGAGTAGTGAATGGTTTTGCATCGTTCATCCCAAACTTCTTGATACACTCCCTAAGATATTTCTACTGATGAACCCTTGTTCCATCTTCTCCCTGAGAGACTTGAAGACCCAAGAAGAACTTTAGTTCCCCAACCATGCTCATCTCAAATTCACTGGCCATAAGACTTGATAATTTTTGAACTAGTTTGTCATCTGTAGACCCAAAGATGGTGTCATCCACACAGACCTGCACAACCAGAGTGTGATTTCCCTCCTTCAGCAGGAACAATGTCTGGTCAACCTTCCCGCGAACGTATCCATGTGATAAGAGGAACTGAGACAGCCTATCATACCAGGCCCCGGGAGCCTGCTTAAGACCATAAAATGCCTTGTCAAGTATATAGACATGATCAGGTTGAGAAGCGTCTTCAAATCCAGGGGTTTACTCCACATAGACTTCTTCCTTGAGAACCCCATTCAAGAAGGCAGTCTTCACATCCATTTTTTGCAGTTTGAAGCCATGAAAAGATGAGTAAGCAATGAGTAGTCCGATAGCTTCCAACCGAGCAACGAGAGAAAAGGTTTCGTCATAATCGATCCCTTCATGTTGGTTATATCCCGTAACCACCATCATTGCTTTGTTCCTTGTGACTTGTCCTTGATCATCCAGCTTATTCCTGAACACCAAATTGGTTCCTATCACAATTCTGTTTCCGAGACGAGGAACGAACCTCCAAACCTTGTTCCTTTCGAATTGATGGAGTTCTTCTCGCATAGCACTTATCCAGTCCGGATCCTTCAACGCTTCTCCTACAGTTTTGGGTTCCTGCAAAAAAAGAAAAGCATTGATGGAACATATATTTTGCAAAGTAGAACGAGTACAAGTTCCCTTTCAAAATTCTGTAAGAATTTGATCCACTGGATGGGCCTTCTTTTGCTGGTAGTTTCTTACTTGCAGAGTGGTGAGATCAAAATCATCAGAATTAGCGCTACCAGCACCAGTACCATCTTCAACCGTCTCTTCAGCATCAAGACTTGGGCTTTGTTCATCTAGAGGGACCTGAGGAGAATCAAACAACTGAGCACCATCATCTGACTCAACGTTACTAGTAGAGTCATGAGCCCTTGGAGTTGATGATTCATCATGACTCTCACGACCAGGAGAGGCACCGTTGATATCATCATTGAGCGCGACTTCCATGACATTGCTTTCCACGAGCTGAAAGTTGTCGTCCTCAGGTAGACCAGTATTTGAGGGAATATAAGTCATTTGTTCCTGCACAAGGTTACCAACCATAACAGATTCATCAAAAACTACATGAATGCTTTCCTCTACCTTTCTTGTCCTCTTGTTGAAAACTTTGTAGGCCTTGTTGTGGAGAGAATATCCTACAAAGGTGCCTTCATCACTTCTCGGATCAAACTTGCCAAGAGAATCTTTCCTATTGTTGTGGATGAAGCATTTGCAACCAAAAGTCCACAGATGAGAAACATTAAGGTTCCTTCCTCTTAAGAGTTCATAAGGAGTCGTGTTCAACAGCGAGCGAATGGTTGCCCTGTTCAGCACATAACAAGCAACATTCAAAGCTTCAGCCCAAAAACTCTTTGGAAGACCACTAGCAATAAGCAGGGTGTGCGTCATGTCCTCCAGAGTCTTGTTCTTCCTTTCCACAACACTGTTTTGCTACAGAGTTCTGGGTGCTGAGAAGTTATGACTTATGCCATTGTTCCGACACAAGGATAAAAACTGAGAGTTATCAATTTTTGTCCCATGATCAGTCTGAATGGAGCCAAGAGACTATCCTAGACTCTTCTCAACAGATTTTAGCCAAGATTCAAACTCAGCGAACACTTCGTCATTCGAGTATAGAAAGAGGGTCTATGTATACCAGGTGAAATCATCAACAATAACAAACACATATAGATTCCCACCATGGCTCTTTGTGTGCATGGGCCCATAAAGATCCATGTGGATTAGTTCCAAAGGACGAGTTATGCTTATCTCTTTCTTGGATTTGAACGAAGATCTCACTTGTTTACCTTTGGTACAAGCATCACAAACGTCATTGCTTGCTGCTTCGATCTTAGGAAGACCGTTGACCAGTTCTTGTCTATGAAGTTTTGAAATAAGTTGAAGACTAGCATGTCCAAACCGCTTGTGCCACAGATTTGTTGTCACAACAATGGACGAAAGACATAGGTCCTTCGCAGGGATAAAAGCAGGATCAACTTTGTAGACGATGTTTTCACAGATCCCTTTGAGCAACATTTTCCATGTACTAATACACTCGACATGACAATCATCAGTAGTAAAGACTACCATATTTTTCTTGTTTTGGCACAGTTGAGCGACACTAAAGAGATAAAACTTGAGATTGTTCACAAGAGTCATATTACCACAGTTATGTAAATAGAAAGCCTTACCTTACCAAGACCACAAACTTCTCTCTTACTCTTGTTTCTAAAGGTTATGGAACCTCCGGAGGCTTGTTGAAGTGAGGTGAGTCAGCTTTGGTTCCCTGTCATATGACTTGAGAATGCACTATCCAAGTACCAGGAACATTTCCTCACTTCAGCCTGTATTGAAAAGATTAGTTCTTACAAACCCAGATAAGCTTAGGCTTTCTGGGTTTGGGAGCAACATATTTGATCTTAACAGGTTTTTCATTGACTTTTTTCCTAGCAATACGGGCAATCTCCTCATTGTGTCTTTTCAAAAGACACTCTTGTTTGTAGTGACCCGAATGACCACAGTACCAACAAACCCTATGACACTTTAAATTCACATACTTATTCTGTCCAGGCCAAATTGGTTTGTCAGCAACCCTAGAATGAAATCAATATGTTTGGGCTTACCATTCTGTGCTTGATTTAGCCAGATAGAGTGAGCCTTCTATCCATGATACCAAGGTTTGTTCCCGTCAGCCAAATTTGCAAGTCTTTCCGATTGTTCCCACGAGAGGAACTTTCACCATTTTCTCAAGAAGACTGTTTTCCTTCGACTTCGGGACTTTGGACCTTGGTGTCATCAACATGAGGCTTAGCTTGGTATCCAATGTCAAAGTGAGACACGGGTTTCTTCCCTTTCTTCTTTTCATTCTTAGTTGCAACAAACTTAATGCCTTTATCTTTTCCTTTCTGCTCCTCATTGATTTTGAACAGATCATTAGACAACTTAGCATTGCTTAGCTTTAGCATTAAGGATTCCAATTCTAATGAGGTAACAGAAGCTTCCAAAGAAGTAATCTTTTCAGTGAGCTTGGGACATTCATCACAAGATTGGTCACTTTTTCAGCCCAACCTTTGTTCTCATCAATCAAACATGAGATCGTATCATCCTTTTCTCCAATCTGCTCACTAAAAGGACTATTCTGATGAGCAAGTTTTTTAATGATGAAAATCAGTTGTTCCTTAGACTTGCTTTTCAAACTTGAGATGAGTTTAGATTCATTTACCTCAGAGTCATTTGGACTACCTTCAGCCATGAGGTAGAGCATGCTGGAGGCTGAGTTGCAATCTTTTGAGTCGTGAGAACTCCCAATGGCCATCAAGCAGACATCCCTTGAATGAGAAGATTCGTCATCATCTAAGTCAGAGTCTCCCCAAGTTGCCACAATTGCTTTTTTTTCTTCACAAACCGGAGGAAGACTTGCCTTTTTTTTGAAGATTTTTTTGGCCAAGTGTCCCTTGCTTTGACAATGGTAACACACGATATCCTTTAGATCTTTGTTCCCTTCATAGGAACGAGGGGCATCTTTGCTTCGGGACCATATTCTCTTCATTGCTCTGGTGATGAGAGCAACGTCTTCATCTTCATCCTCATCTTCAACTTGAGACAAGTCAAAGGCTCTTTCAACTTTTAGAGCAATGCATTGAGCCTTCGCAGCTCCCCTTCGGCTCATCTTGGAGTTATGAACGGAGGCGTTGCTTTCCAGCTTGGAAACAACTTCTTCCATAGTGAGAGCTTTGAAATCAGTCTGGGTGTAAAGGGCAAGAGCAATTGCGTCCCACTGAGGATTGAGACCTTGCATGAAGTGATGAGTGAGTTTCCAGTCAGGAAGCTTCTCACCAAGGAACTCCAGTTGGCCAACCACTCCTTGGAAGCGGGAGTAGAAGTCTTGAATGTGCTCACTTTTTCCTTGGGAGATGTAATCATACTCCTTCATCAGGGCAAGGATACAATTCTTTTTTACATCCTCAATTATTTCATGGAGACGCTTCAAAGCATCCTAGATCTCCTTAGTTGTTTTGTAGTAGATGACCTTCTTAAGATCAGTAGGGAGCAAAGCCATATGAAGGATCTTTTTGGCTCTGATGTTCTTCTCCAGCTTTTTCCAATCAGTATCATCATAGTTATCCCTTGCTTTTGGTTTTGTTGCAACCTTGTCATCATGAATTGGAAGAGGACCCACTTCAATGATTTTCCATATCTGTCCATCAAGGGTGCAGATATGGGACTCAATTTGCTTAACCCACCAATCGTATTCTCCATCATTCAGAGTTGGTGGTTTCTAGAATGAGTCACTGATAGCATTGTTTGACGACATCTTTCCTCCATAGTCTTAACGAACACAATCTAGAGATCGAGCTCTGATACCAATTGTTGGATCATTAGTGTTTCGTCAGAGGGAACAACTAATTTGTTCCCACAGAAGGTGCAACGGAATATTAAAGCAAGAAAGAATATATTTAGAACTCATGATTTTAGAGTGGAAATCCCAATTAATCAAATCATTAATCAAAGAAAAACCACTACCTTCAAGCTTCTCGCTTGAGAGGATTTTCAAGAGTCTACTTGTCTTATTGATATCTTGATCGGTTAAACTTGTAGCTCAAACTTTAAACCCTAGACTTCCCACCTAGTTTTGAATCATTCCTACAACGATGAACACGAGCTCACTCTCTAAGACGTACATACTACTTCAATTCTCTTTCTCTCAATGAAATGCTCGGAGTTAATACTTAAGAAATGAATCGCTCACTTCTATTTATACAATATGAAAATCCCACTAACAAATAAAATCTCACGAACTTATTTTCAGTAATAAGAAGATATTATTTGACTCAATGAGATAATATCTCAACCGATTCTATTATCTAAGGAAAGATCTCCTAAAACAATATAACCGAGATACGATAGAATCTTCTCTCTCCAAATCTTCAAGTTGGCGTGATCAAACCAACTTTCCGTTTCTAACCGCGTGATCTTCAAGGATTATCTTCATTATCTTCACACTTGTCTTCTTTACCATATTCGCAGCTTATTGTTCGTGACAGTAATGTTGTTCCTTTGGAGGTAAGAAAGGGTTCAGAAAACTCTTTGTTCCCTCTGCATTACTGCGCTCTCAATCATTTCCTGTGACATCTTTGTTTGATCATGAAACACTTACTCACCACATTAGTTGAATGTTTGTTACCATCAAAACCAAGGAATTCAGCACACACCTTGAAAGTTGTAGACTGTTTATAGTGACTAGCATAGAAGCTTTCATGCCAAGAGATAATGCTGCCAATTCTATGATGAAAATGACCACTCCATCCCATAGCTTTAGAAACAACATGGTAGTAAAAACTACATGAAAACCATTTGTGCTTTACAAACTTAACACTGGAGTTGCACATTGGGGAAGCTACGAAGTCAATAAGGTGAATCTGATTAAGAAATCATTAGTGGGGCTTTATTTCTTCTAGCGAGCCAGTCGTGAAAAAGAATCTCGGGATGTTGTAGTGCTTCCAAATGAAGCCACCCTCCCCATACAAAAGAGGGACCTTTGCTTCTCCAAGAATCATACATGCTCACTACAACAATCTTGCAATCAAAACAATTCAATAGGAAGTCACATTCACTGGCGGCGCACTTATTTATGAAGGCAAGAATGAGATATCTAATATGGAGAAATGACATCCATATCCATCTATAGCCGTCTTTAGAGGAGACATCCCAAATGTTGTCATTACGAAGGTAGTTTTGTTGTAATATGGTGTTGCGTTGATCAATCTTCGATTCACTTGGATTGCGAATGAATCGTGCAAGAGTACTTTCCAAAACCAATATTCGACCCTACACTTATGCCTTTGGGTTACACAAAATTTGATTTGGGATAAGACGAACGCAACCTCTAAAGATCAAGGCAAGATCCATAGAGAGACACTTGAAGTTTTCGGTTTTTGTTCAATGTGATCCACACAAGAGATTCATCTCTTAGGGTGTGTCCAAAACTTTATCCAACCAGACCCTTATATAGGGCATAGGGTGGTTATTCAGTTATAGGGCGGTTGGAATCGGATAAGGCGGTTAAATTTGGTTAAAAACCCGCCAAACCACTTAACCGCGGAAAGTGCACGAACTGTGGTCGAAATCTCTACTTCTGACCAACTTTGTCGCGAAGTTATTCTCCGTGGATCTGATTGGTCGATGGTCAGACAAGGGATCTTGTATGAATGGGTTCCTCTACACTGTCCAAGTTGCATGGTCTTTGGGCATTCGAAGTCTATGTGTCCTCACGCTTCTCCTCCTCACTCTCATGTTGCTCATAATGCTCCTAAAGGTCCACCTACGGCTTCAGGGTCGACGGACAATGATTTCTTGACTTCCCCCTCAGTCGCGCCGTCGTCCCCCGTTGAACAACCTGGAACCGCAACGTCAGCTACACCTACGGCGCCGCACTTGCCAGCGGCGACGGCTTTCCCTACTCAGGTCCTCTTGGACATTGGGCCTTTTACCAAGGTGGGCCGCAATTTGATTCAGCCTGATCAGACCAGAGTGGTCGGCCCTTCTTCTATTGCCTCTTCTCTTGTTGGGCCTTCTCTATTGGGCCAATCTCCTTCCTCTGTTATTCCTTACTCGCAACCCAACCCTCCCTGGAAGCTTTTTACTCACAAGCGTCACCACCATAATCACCGCCATCATCTCTTTCCAACCTACCACAATTCGAAACACAATCGATTTCTCTGCCATCGTCCAATTGTCTCTCGCATGCCTTCTTCAGGTCGGCCTCTCCCATCGCTTCTTCATGTTCCTTCTCAATCTCCTATCGTCTCCATCCCTAACACAAATTCTACTCCTGTTATTGTTTCTAGCCCTACTAAATTGCCTCATTTACCTTCCCCTTGCCCTGTTCAAGGGAACCTTGACACTGACCCCTATCTTCTTTGTGGGTCGTCCATTGCCTTTCACACTCCCTCTTCTTTCCTCGCCATAAACAACTCAAGGAGCATTAGTTTACCTGAACATGAATTTTATGGATAAGATCCGTATTGGTTGCTGGAATGTTTGTGGGATTAATCATCACACGAAACAATCTGACTTCAGGAATTTTGTTTGTTAGGAAACAGAACTCAGGAACCTCAGTTCCCATGAAAGTTCCTTTCCTCAGTTTCTCTACTTTTGAAGATGACAAATACTTTGATACTAATGTTTTATCTCAAAGATGTGTTTAAAGGAACCACAGGACAATTGTTGAAACCATGGAAGCCAAACAAGATAAAGAAACCAAACAAGCAAGCCAAAGGAACCCAGAAGTGCCCAAAAATGCAACACGTGACTTTGCTCTTCCCGATGAAGCTGGGAACACAGAACCTCGGACAAAAGATGGTGAAAGCGACTTGAGCAAAGCTTCTAAAGTCTGTCACCATCCAAAGGAAAGCTCCAAGATGTCTAGAATGCTGAACCTCGGACAAAGGTTGCTGAAAGTGACATGTCACAAGGCTGTCACCATCCAGAGGATAGTTCCAAAGTGTCTAGGTTGCTGAACCTCAGACGAAAGGAGTTGGACAACGACATGACAGACTTGTCTGAAGCAGTTGACCAACCAATGTGGATTCTGAGTTGCCTAGGTTGTTGGTACATGTCTAAGTCAGCGTGAATCAAGGATTACCACACAACCTAGGTCAAGCTTGCTCTGTGGGAACCAAGAGAAGATCCAACCTCGAGGATCCACTATATAAGGAAGATAAGCTCCGCTGTTATCTTCAAGCACTACAACAAGAATCACACTCAATAGCAAACATCATAGTGTGAGCTTTCAAACAGATCGTCAACTCAAACCAAGATCAAGAGGAACCAGTCAAGGAATCTGAGAGTTGTGTGCTAGTTTCTGTGACTGTAAGTGAGTTAGTTCCTTAGTGCTTAGGACTGCTTCTTGGATTGATTATACTTGTTGTTAAGTTTATCTAGGATTGTCTAACTGTGTGTAAGACAAAGAAACTGTGTGTTTGTTCCTAGAGTAATTTGTAACCGAAGTGATAAGAAATCAAGAAGTAGACCTTGAAATCCTTTCGAAAGAAAGGTAGTGGTTTTTATCCTAGATTGCTAGTTGGAAATCGAAGGTTTCCACTATAAGGAACTTGTTCATTTATATTTGATTGTTTATTTCCACTGTGAAGGGAACTATAATCTGTATTCTCAGTTCCCTTGTTCTTAATCTAACAATCACGATCCTACATTGTTAATAGCTCGAATTTGCATATGTTTGGTGTTCTTGAAACTCGGGTTCGTAAGAATAAGGAAGAGAGGATTAGTAAGTGCCTCCTCAACGGTTGGAATTCGTTTTCCAACGGATCTGTTTCTTTAAATGGCCGTATTTGGGTCTTATGGGATCCTACTTTTGTGACTATTATAACTGAGTCCTTCTCGTCCTTGTTTGTTCATTGCCGCATCTCTTCTCCCTACAGTCTTGAATCTTTCCAGGCATCCTTCATTTATGCCTTCAATGATAGACGTGGACGTATGCCTCTTTGGATGGAGTTATGCTCTCTAAGTAGAAGAATCTCTGCCCCCTGGATTGTGATAGGAGATTTCAACGTTGTGCTGAATTGTGATGAGAAATCTATGGAAGGAAGCAACCATCCTGCCTATGTCTCTGATGAACTTGCTTGATGCCTGGATGACACTAATCTATTTGATATGCGGTATAGTGGCAACTTCTTTACCTGGAATAACAATCATATTGGTGGTGATAATATTTGGTGCAAGCTTGACCGAGTCTTAATTAACCAGGCATGGCTCACTAGATTACATATGGCTTGTGCCTTCTTTGATACGCATAAGCTATCTGATCACTCTCCTGCTATTGTCTCTCTAGGGACTTCTTTCACCCGGACTCGTATTCCTTACCGCTTCTCTAATGTCTGGGCTAGCCATAGCTCCTTTCTTTACTACTGTTGCCAATATTTGGAGCACTCAGGTGCAGGGATTCAAAATGTTCCAACTTGTTGTCAAGCTTAAGATATTGAAAAGCAAACTAAGGAGATTTGGGTCTGTCAAAATGGAACAGTTGAACAATCATGTAAAGTCTAGTATGACTGATCTGGAATCTGTACAGAAACAACTATAGTCTAGGCCATTCGATCAAGGACTCCAGGAGAATGAGAAAAGCTGTCGTGATTCCCTCAAATCTAGCCTCTCTGTCCTCTCATCCATGTTGAGACAACTTGCCAAAGTCAAATGGCTGAGGTATAGTGATCATTACTCTGCTTACTTCTATAATCAGATTGCTAGTAAGAGGAGTCATAACTTTTTTGGCCTTGTCAGTGAGGACAATGGCACTTGCATCACTGACCAAGAAGGTATTGTTTCCCACTTTTCTGGCTTCTTTGAGGGTCTTCTTGGTAGCTCGAACCCTCCTGCCCATTTCCAACCTCATTTTATTGCTAATGGACCTTGTTTGCTTGCTGATATTACTACTGTCCTTGCCCTCCTTATCACTAGAGGAATGCTCTTGCATATTAACGTATGGATGATGGCATGATGCCACTGCCATGTGGCTGCGTGCTCTTAACATTAGATGATCTTGGTTGCTTGTTTTGGTCATTTGCTTTTGATTGTCTCTTTTGAACCTGCTGTTGCTCTTTATGAGCTTTGGTGATTTTTTTTTTTTGATAAGGAAAGGATTCGAAGTACCCGACATAACAACATCGGGTAGATCGAGAGGCCGATAAATCAGCGCCGGACAAGCCGGACAGGAAGACATACAAGCCAAGTAAGGAAAAAAACAACAAGCAAAGATAGAGCTAAAACGACCAAAGGTGAGAGGAGTGTAGGCACAAACAGACGCGCCACTGGGAGACAAGTCGAGTAGGATAAATCCTTCAGAAGAGCTGAACGGACTACCATGACGTTGCCCTCTCTTTAAAGAGGGATCTTCAGGAGTCTCAACCATGACGTTGCCCTCGTATAAGAGTGGTCTTCATTGAGCCACAACCACCACCACGACCACACCCGGACACACTGCTAACACCTTCGAGAAGCTCCAAAAATGCATTGAGTATTTTATTAACCAAACTTGAACACAAGCAAACCAGAAAATATTGGCTTTGGATCTTTATCTAGGCTTTGGGCCTTTTAGGTTTGGCTTTGGGCCTTTTAGGTTTTTGGGCCGTCTTTGGGCCTTTAACAAGGCTTTGTGCCTTAAGTATGACACTTAGGCTGCTGATGGATTGGCAAGCTAAGGCCGTACAGATCAACAGGGTTTCTGAAGCCTCTTCTTCGCCGCCGCCATCTCCACGAAGAGGCCAAGCCGGGAGAAGGTGAAGAAGGTGAGGATGGGTCAAGGCCAGAAGAGGCCAACCCGGGAGGTTCCCGGCAGCGGAGCCCATCCGGAGACCTAACCAGCGTTCTTCTGGACGAAGAACGAGTCGAATCCCGGCGCGGCGCCCACCACCACCTCGGAGAAAAACCAGTTGGAGAAGGAAGGAGATCAGTTCCGCCTTCAATGGAGGCCAAATTTTAGAATTTTCCTTCTTTTTATTTCCCTATTGTTTTCCATTTTCACTCTCCCATGGGAGATGAGTTGGATCTAGGCTCATGCTGTCACGCGTTGCTGACCTGGGACGATCGACGAACGCAGAGGAGGGAATGGGTGGATTCGGAGGAAGGTTTGGTTGGTCTGGGATTTAAGACCGAGGCGGTGATTCCGAGTGTTGGAAGTGGCAACAACCACCTTGGTAAGCACAGAGCACCAAACAGCGGGAGGCCATGGGGTGTCAAGAATCAATTGTGTTGTTGGTGAAAATGATTGGGTGCCAGATGGAGGCATTTGGGGTTTCAAACGGGGGTTTCCCCTTTGATTTTGAGAGTTTTTCATTAATTGTTCTAGATTTTGGATAGATCCAGATATTGAAGATGGGGGTTTACCCCTGGTGTTATTAGAGATTGCAACTTAGATTCGGGCTTAACCCTTTGGTATTGTTGAAGAGTATTAACCCTTCCATTGAGTGGATATTATTCCATTGATTGTTACCTATTGTTAAAAAGTATTACCTATTGTTGAAGATGGGGGTTTGCCCCTGAATGTACACGAAGGAGTTCTTCTATTTGGTTGAGTGGAGGTTTTCCACTTGAATGTTTTTAGGGGGTTTTTAGAGAGAAGTTAGAACACTTCTCTCTAAGGCCCTTAATTATTCCTTTTTGAGCTTTGGTTATTTTGTCCAAGGCTCTTCTTGAGCTATGTACAGTTTCTCTTTTAATGAAAATTTACTTTTTTCAAAAAAATAAAAAAATAGCTATTATATAGTTTAATTTTTTTTGTTAAGGGTTTACACATTCTCTTTAAAAAAATATTTTTAAGAAAATTTCTTTTTTTAACTAGTTAGCATGTATCCATTGATACCAGAGCTGTCAAAAAGTAACTGAACCCGTTTTACCGACCTGACCGACTCGCTTTTGGACCCGACCTGACCGAAATTTTTGGTAACCCGAAGTTACTGAACCCGAATTTACCGAGACCGAACTCGACCCGATTAACGAATAAATGTGGAGGATTAATAAAATATAACATAAAATATATATGATAAATGACATATAAATAATGGTAATATGCTCAATTATCCTAGAAAAAGAACATTGTTGTACTTACATAATTTTTATAATTTAGAAATTTAGAAATTAAAATGAAAAATAAAATATGATTTTGGTCTACTAATATCAATTACATTAAAATAATGAGTAGTACTATTATTTTTTAATTCATTTCAACTTATTTTGACAAATTTAAATTAGTTTATAATTGTTTAATAATATTTAATTAGTGAACAAAATATTTAAAAAATAACGCTCTTGACCCGTTGGTCAACACGAACCGCCCGCTGACCTATAATGACTTGTCCCGGCTTAACCTATTATCCGAAATGACCCGACCCGTTCTCAACCCGAACGCGAAATAACCGAACAAAATCCAACTTGGCCGACCCAATTGACAGGTCTAATTGATACACATAAAAACCGATTATTAAAACCACATCTAATGATCGAGTGAGTGAAGTAGCGTACAAGAAACATTATGTTACCAAAAACTGTCGTCCGGAATTACAACTCAACAAACAGTAAATTTTATTTTCACGGTTAGAAAAAGTTATATAAGACATATAGATCTATATGGGAAATCCTCACCCAATAAAAGAGATAAACTTCTCTAACCATTAGCCACGACCAACAAGAACAACAAGAAAAAATTCCAAAACCCAAACTCATAACTCTTTACCAACTCCTCTCAATCATCACCAAACTGAAGCTGAAATCACTATGAAGCTTCTGTCGATCAAGAAAAGAGCTCATCAAGCCATCTCTTACCATCATGCCACCCCAATGAGAAATCCAAGTAAGAAAAACAAAGAAACAAGGTTGTTTGGAATCAAACTCTAATGTCATCCATTCCAAGCCATGGGTTAAACACCCAATTCAAACCATGGGTGTAATACCCAAATCAAACCATGGGTGTACAACCCACTACAAGAATACGCTTCCTTGGAAGATATACCAAATTTCTGTCTACAATCAAAATCTACAAAATCAAATACAATCTTTGGGAATACTCGAGTTTAATTAGCTAGAGTTTGTGTGCTCCAAACCAAACCAGATCTAGAGTTTGATCAATCAGCATTCATCAACAATGGCCTTTGTCATCTCTAAACAACACCGAATTAGATATGTGCTTAACCCCACGCTTGGATCACCCCTGCTCGCCCTTGATTTCAGGGCTGTACTAACCCATGATTGTCATCCTTCTTTTCATATGGTGCAAATCTGAAAGAAGAAGAAAAAAAATAACAACTCAACTTTGTTTTTTCCTAAGGAAAACCAAAAAAAAATATAGAAAGGACTTAACTTCCAAAACAAGCGTGAAAATCATAGTACAACAGTAGACAGAGTTGACTACTCAAAAAATTCAGAAAAAAGCAAAAGTATAGACGAGTGCAATACTCATTTTTTTTCTTACAAGCAATAATAATAGGTAAATTAACACATCTTGCGCTGCAAGCTTAAATTTCAAAGAGTAATGCCTCTATTCTAACCAAGAGTTTGGATCATATAGGGAGTTAATTTAGGGTATAAAATAGGGAGCATTTATAACCGTTCGATCTACTTCATTCAAGGGACGAAAATCTTTCTGGCATTTAATTAAAACGGTGGCATAATTGTAATATATGCCAATTTTTATTTTGCGTTCTAGTTCTACCCTTCCCTTCTCCCCCACTCATCTGCGCACAGCCTCCTCCGCCATTGTCGACCTTGTTTCGCTTGCTTCGTGAATTCGCAAGAGAGCATGATGGAGGACGGTACTATTTCGTTCTTTTGTTCGTTTGTTTTTATTTGTGTATGAAATTCGTTAAGTATTCTATGTTCAGGTGCAATTGTTTAGGTCTGAATTCGCAAGAGGGCTGAATTACTCAATTTGAGATTTGATTTCGTTTTGATTTGTGTTCATCTGTTTATGAATTCGCAAGAGGGCTTTTGTTCGTCTAGTGGTATCGTAGACAGATTTGCTTCCGTTTTGATTTGCTTTCATCTGTTCATGAGGTGTCGTATGAGATTTTGTTGTTTTGCTTTCGTTTTGGTATGATTTTAACAATTAGTCCTTATTTGTGCACTTCCACTTTGTGTACGTATTTTTTGTTCGTTGGAGCTCCGTTTCCCTCTGTTATATTTGTGCATTCCTTGAACATTTGTTATTTATGCACCAATTCATCTTATTCATGCACTTTCATTACCCGTACATAACACTGTATGTGTTGGTTAGGGTCTCAGGGGTGATGTGGTTTTAAATGAAAATTATCGAACACTTGCCTTACCAGAAAGGAAAAGCCTATTATGATGGTGGTGGGGAAGATATAAAGCTGGTAGGCAAATAAAATGTGCACCAATTAATTAACTTTGAGTTCTTCCTTCCCTGTTATCTACGGCAGAGGATTTGCATTCCTTAAAGCTCATATTCCTATATGACTCTTAGGGTTCATTCTCTTGACCACTTGAGAAGAACCCAGCTCCACTCACTACCCATGAAACTCTACGTTGGTAGGTAGAAGTAAAACAAAACAAATTAACAGAGCTTAATTTGTACTCTTAAAATTTGGAACCTTAATAAGCACATGTATTCATTTTTATAGCATCCCAAAAACTTGATCATCCTACTTACAAAATGCATCTATTGTTTAGAAAACATTCAACCAACCTACCAATAGTTCGACCATTTCATTACCCGTACATAACACTTCTTCCAAAAATATACGACCAGTCAATAGTTCAACCACAAATCATCTATTTCTTCTTTCCCTTGCAGTCTTCTTTGTACTGCTTTGCCCACTTTTTTACCTGATCGCTCACTTCATTAATTGTAGATGTCAACATAGCATGGACAAACTTCTTCCTCAATATACCATTTGTCTTGGTGTCATTCCTTGGGCTTAGTCCATGATGCCACTCCTGGACTCCCATATATGTCTCCATATACCTCATTGCATAAAGCCCTATTTCTGATTTGAGTGTAGTTGTCGCCCCTTGTATGTCGAGTAATGATGGACACATGTTCATGCTTTGGAGAGAATTCTCCTTCTTGTGTAACCTCATTTTCTTCAAATAGTTGAACATGAGGTCCCTCTGCAAAAGAGATGATCTTTTCAATCAATGTTCATGAAAAGAAATCTGATTCTGAAATCTGTCCCCGAAGTGCAAGGTTTACTATTAAATGTCATAATTATGCACATACAGATCTTATTTAAGAACTCTTATACATAATTCCAGCACTACAGAAATCAATGAAAGTGCAAAATATAGAGTAGGAGGCAGATAAGATAGAGCTAAGAACAATCATGAAAATCAAATCATAGTCAAGATCATAACTGAAAATCCCTTAGTTAATTTTCTAGTATAAAAAAGTTGGGTATAATTCAATTTACAGAGTATAGTCTTTGTTAATAGATCAGTTGTTCAAAAGTTCATGTGTTATAATGTACTTGGTTGGTACATTTGTTATTCAAACATGCTATTATTCAAGCACAAAATGCTTTTATTCATGCACAAAAATGCTCTTATTCATGCACATAAAGCTCTTTATAAGTATGAAGCTACAACTCACGAGTTTCTTGTACAAGAATTCTATACATGTAATATGTTTTGCAAAGCAGAAAATAAATTGGTTGTACTATAGAATTGGCCTAAAGCCATTTTCACTCTATGAACATAAAAACTTAAATACTTAGTCCAAATGATATATTTGGAAAGAATAAAACTATAAGCAAGACAATAAGGCATGTAATGAATCTAACAGAAGTACTAGCGACAAGAAAACACCAGCATACCGTTATTTATAGCTTAGCAACAAGAAAACATTGATTTGGAGAATGAGATTGCAAAGCTGAACAACTTCTCCATGGAAAACAGATAAATAAATAAATAAATAAATAAATAACAAATATCTCTTTCTCCATGGACAACTTCTCCAACGCTTATAGTGTCAACATTTTCATCATAACAAAATCTCTAACCCTATCAATAGACCATATCCAATTCAACCGAAATTGTCTCAAACATGCTATTATTCAAGCACATAATGCTCTTATTCATGCACAAAAAACTCTTACTCATGCACATAAAGCTATATTTTCTAATTTGTTTACCAATCATCAAAATGGCAGCAGAATAATCCATGCACATAATCTTTTGTTCATGCACTAATTTACATAATTCATGCACATAAAGCTCTTATTCATGCACATAAAGCTATATTTTGATGCATAATTCATGCACACAGCTGGACTTCTCCATGGAATACAGATAAATAAATAGACAAATAGCTTTTACCTTCAAACATGCTCTTATTCAAGCACATAATGCTATTATTCATGCATAGAAAGCTATTATTACAACCCACTGTTCACGTATTAATACAGCTGATGAAACCAAACAAACTAAAACAGTCAAACAACAATCAACAACAATCTCTAATTTATCAAAACCAAACAAACGCAAGCAAACAAACTAAAATAGACAAACAAAACCAAACAAACTAAAACAGACAAACCAAGCAAATATCCCCTTCCTGCAGTAGATCACACTTGCATATACAAGAAGCAAATGTTCATAGACTCCTGAAGAATCAACAATCTCAAACTAAAACAGACATGATATCTGATTTACTCAAGATTTATCAAAACCAAAACAAACAACAATCTCTAATGTTGATTTCAGTGCTCAATTATAGCGGCGAAGCTTTCGGAGCTCGCGAACGACAAATCGAGACCAAAATCCTAACCTAAATGGCAAATCCGGAAAAAAAAACCTAACCTAAATGACAAATCCGAGCAAAAAACGGTAGACAATGCACAAAAGGCTACAATCGAGACCAAAATCCTAACCTAAATGGCAAATCCGAAAAAAAACCCTAAATCCGAATGTTGTGATGATCGAGCACAAAACGCTACACAAGATGCAGAAAACGCTAACCTTTGGATGCTTTTCCTTTTCCTTTTGAATCATTCCTCCCTTTCGCCATGTTCTTCGAAATTTAGGGCTATAAAGCGTCTGGAGGATCGTTGTCGAAGAAGGCTTTTTGGGAGTGTTTCAGGTGGAGTGGAGGAGAAGACTCTGGGAAGGGTATAATCCGTGTAGGAGAAGAGAATAATTTTGGTATAATTACAACCCACTGCCACTCTAAATGAACGCTTGTTTTATTTCCTTCTTTGCTTCAGTTGGATGATGTGGCTCCATCCACGCCTTCCATTCTCCACATCCAACGGTCAGTAAAATTTCGCACTTTATACATGAGGAAGCCTTCGTACAGGAACCGCACTCTTCTAACCAAATATGAAAATGTTAACATATATATCTTCATATATATGTTTGGATTTTTATAAAATTAAAACCAATTGTAAATTTAAATTGACTCATTTTTTGTTAAACATTGCTTTGTTGTTTAATAGGCCAAAAAGCACATCACTCATCCAATCATAACACACACAATTAAATAATCTCATTAGTTTTATATCCTTAAAACTATCCCATTTAACAATTTTTATAACTCTCAATTAAACAAAAAATTATTTCAATTCATAATCCAAAATTTTCAACCAACACCTATATGTCATGTCCGTCATGTCACGATAAGCATTCTCTTCGTGTGGAGCTGGTCTTGGGCGTTTGGATCGAGTTTGTGTTCCAAATGAGGTTGTGGTTGTATGACTCATGTTGGCCCTTCGAGATGGGCATTTCCCAGGAGTTTTGTCACACTTCCCCAAGAGTAATTCATCCTGCTAGCCTGCTCCCCGGCTACACGACATTGCGTTAGTATCTACTCATCCGCGTTTGTGTCTTTCTCACCCCTTCCCTGGATCTTCTATGCTTTCCATTTCGATTTGTTTGTTTCTTTTTTATCTTACGTTCTTGTCTTGTTTGTCATGTCGGTTTACCCGACTAACGTCGGTCTCTCGATTTACCAGGTATGTCTGGTACTTCAAATCATTTCCTCATCGAAAAAAAAAGAGATCTACTTGGTCAATTTTTTGTACATGGATTCCTCAAAAAGCTAAAAGTGGAGATTAATTAATTAATATCATTTGATGGTTCTACATATACGTAAAAATCATATTGTTAAGTAATAAAATTTAACCATATAGAAAAAAAAATTGATGATCAAAGAAGTTGTTGTTTTTTAAACTATCTTATACTCGTGTCTTACACGACACTTGTTTATCATTTTCACATTTAAACTAGAAAATTATTATATAGAAATATTATTCTAAATTAATATAGAAATGTATGAAATGAGTGACACCGTAAATAAAATTATAAACAAAATTATAACATATGTATAGTAATATAAATAAATATACTAATAATCAAATGACAAGAGGAATAAATTCGGTACAAAGATAATACATGAAAATTAAATCTCTACACCTAGGAAGAAATGAATAAATAAAAGTTAAAATAGAAAATAATTAATAAATGCAAAATTATAGGAGAATAAAAAGAAAAAAATGGTCAAGAGAAATGCTACATTTTTCATAGCTTTATTAATAGTAAAATTGGCTAAGCAATCATCATACAAGGGTTATCCACACCCTATAAATAAGAAATTTGAAGGATAAATTATACATTCCTTATTTCCAAGCTAAATTTGCCCCATTTTATAATACTCTACCCTAATTAACTTAAACTTGTAAATAATGGATAGTTGGACTATTGTGGATTATGCACAATGGTAAAAGTATAAGTTTGAGTACAGAATAAATATCTAAATTTGACTATTATATTGGATTAATGCGAAAGTTAAAAAGTGTCGAGTTTTTGGTACGTGAGAAAGAGTGGCGGGTTGTGTTGGCTCTTCCTCTAATTATGAGTTAACTTCATGTGAGGAGCACTTTTAGGGTGAAACGTGAGGAGCATTCTAGGCTAATTATTTCAATATTATCATATACCCTATCATACCCAATTCCGGTCAACGATCAGCGTTGGTCGGTCAACGTTGACCGACCGTTGACTGGTCAACGTTGACCGGTCAACAATCAGATTTTTTTTTCCTAGGACAATTATAGGTCAATTATTTCAATATTATCATACTTCGGCTTTTTATTTTTGTTTTCCTACACGTTTTCATTATAAACTTTTAATGAAAAAACTTAACAATTAGTTCTTAAAGTTGAACAATTGTATGTTAAAAGTTGAACAATTAAAATTTGAACAATATTAAAGTTGAACAATTGTATCTGAAAAGTTGAAAAATTGTATTTTACAGTTGAACAATTCATTTTTATAGTTAGACAACTGTTTTCGTTATGTATATAAATTTGAACAATTATATCTTAATGTTGAACAATTTCATTTTTTTAATAATTTTTTAGGGGTGCCTGTTTTTTATAGTCCTTACTATTCTTATTTTCCTACACATTTAGGATTTAGGGTTTATGTTTTGAACATTTTGAGTTGTATTACGTTTATAGTACATTATAAACAAAACTTCTAGTTTATTGGACAATTGTTAAAATTTTAATGAAGTATTTTTCAATCTATCTTTTGTTATAAGTTTGAATTTTCATGCAATTTAAATTATTCAACTTTTTTGGTTCAATTGTTTAACTTTATATATTGTTAAAAAAGTTGTTCAGCTTGTAAGATACAATTGTTCAAATTCAAGAGAGAATTGTTCAATTTTTGAGAAACAATTTTATGAGGAAAGCGTGTAGGAAAACAAGAATAAAAATAAAAAAAAAATATTTTATTCCGAAGAAAAAAATTAACAAAAAAAAAACTGATCGTTTCTTAGTGAAAACATATGTCTAACTATAAAAATGAAATTGTTTAAGTTTAAGATGCAATTGTTCAACTTTATATATTGTTCAAAAAACATTATTCAACTTTTAACTTATAATTGTTCAAATTTAATGGGGATTGGTTCACCTTATTACGTGCTCATTAGTTCCTACTTCCTACCAAGTCCCGGGTAGGGTTTTACTTTTTTTCTTAAACGAATAAGTGGTCCACATCCGCGTATTAAGCATTAATGTACAATAAACTATAGAGAAAATTGGGCCCGAAGGGCCCAATTTTCACATAAATAGCACACACAGACCCTTTTAGTTCGAAATTGCAAGCGTGATCCCCTATTGTTCTAACACGCGGGACATTTGTTCCCAAAGACATTTTGGAAGTGTCTTTTTTAGGGACAGTTGTTTAACAATTCTTTCTCTCTAAGGACAGTTGGAAATTGTCTCTTTAGGTACAGCTGAAAACTGTCCCCATATGCTTCTTGAAGTGCCTCTTTAGGGACAGTTGTCCCCAAAAGCATTTTGGAAGTGTTTTTTTAGGGACAGTTGTTTAATAATACTTTCTCTCTAGGGACAGTTGGAAATTGTCTCTTTAGGGACAGTTTCCAACTATCCCCATATGCTTCTTGAAGTGTCTCTTTTATGACAGTTGTCCTCAAAGGCATTTTGGAAGTGTCTTTTTTTAGGGACAATTGTTTAACAATATTTTCTCTGTAGGGACAGTTGGAAATTGTCTCTTTAGAGACAGTTGGGAACTGTCCCAGATGCGTTTCTGAAGTGCCTCTTTAGGAACAGTTGTCCCCAAAGGCATTTTGGAAGTGTCTTTTTTAGGGACAATTGTTTAACAATACTTTCTCTTTAGGGACAGTTGGAAATTGTCTCTTTAGGGACAGTTGGGAACTGTCCCAGATGCGTTTCTGAAGTGCCTCTTTAGGGACAGTTGTCCCCAAAGTCATTTTGGAAGCGTCTTTTTCATGGACAGTTGTTCAACAATACTTTCTCTAAAAATAAAATTGGGCTGATGAAACTACCCATGTCTCAGGGATAAAGTGAGACCGAATCGACTCAAACGACTCCAGTGGTGACTCGCTAGATTCTAAACGTGTCCGATTTGACTCGGACATCTAGGCTCACCACTCATCCGTTCCGAATCCTCGAACTATGTCAAGCAAACACCATCTCACATAAAGAAGATAAAAGAACAAACTAAAAAACAGCAAATTTTAGATACTATCACAATTTCCATCAATCAAGCAAACAGTAGAATCCAAACAATCGTTATTCACTCAATTGCACGAAAAATCAGATGAGAGAGAATTCAGCATCAAAGTAGAGCACGAACTGACATCGACAAAACCAACAGATCTAGAGAGTCGAAATTTCACAAGCAAACACAATCAACGCTCCAAAATTCACAATTCGTGGCTTCTCGAAGCAGAAAATTTCAAGCTCGGCGGAAGCCATGGATAGTCATAAAGAATTATAACAGGCAATGAGCAAGAGAGTTGAAGTAGTTTGAAGCTTTTTCAATGGAAGGAGAATTCAGTGGAAGAGTAAAATCTCCGATTTGTGATGGCAGAAATGCTGGATTTGGGGGGGAAACGGATAGAGAGGGAGGACTACCATTGATGGCATTTTCTATGCTATTGCTTCTCAAACGACTTCCTCTGGACTTCTTCCTACAGCCGGTGATAGTAGCGGTGGTGGCAGGTGACAAAGGAGACGTCGCCGGTAGCGATGGGAGAGGAAGGAGGTGTCGCCGGTCACCATAGAAGAGGGGGAGTAGGATCCAGATCTGGAAAGTAGAGTATGTGAAGTGGGAGGAAAGAGAGCGTGTGGAGGGGAGTTTAATGACATATGGGGTCAAGCAGCTATTATGTATAATTAACATCCCAAACCTGCTATTCCACCCCCTTAAGGGATCATATATCCTAAGCACGGTAAACTATACAGGCAAGTAATCACATTTTAGCTTATACTAGGAAATAACTGAATTTTGAATATTTGAAGCCTAAACTATACCATTATTGTATTACTTTCTATTTCCATAGTTGACTTATGTACAGTTCATTTAATCAACACATCTTAGCTAGCTAACAGGAAAACAACTAATTTTGTATATTTTAAGCCTATATTTTCTATTAGTGTGCTATATATACATTCAAGTTATGTACACTTCATTAGAAAAGAACACTCCATATTAATCAAGGAAAAATCGCTAAAAATAATTCCAGTTTTCACTAATTAGGTAAAATTAATCCCAGTTTTCACTAATTAGCTAAAAATAATTCCAGTTTTCACTAATTAGAATCTCTCCAAGCAAATCTTTTGCTGACAAAAAAGGCAAAAAGTTATCTACTGCTGGCCTCAATACTAAAACACCTAAGGCGCTTAAGATATCCGAGACTCTGCCTTATGTCCCAAGTAACCCAAGCCCAATCCCGCCTAAACCAAAGCCCATGACATGCCTTACCAAAATTGCCCAGAAACCTGGCTCCCTATTTGCGCTTAACTCCAAGAAATCCGACGGCATTACTACTACCAAACACAAGCCTACCCTGCCACTGACGACTACACAAGAGACATTAAGCCTCTCAACCTCCCGTTCTAGCCTCTTTCCGGACTCTCTCAATGTCAGCGACACGACACATGCCAGTGGTAGAGGAGTTCCAGATTCTATGTCAGTGAGACCTCATGTTGTCAAACCTCCGTCCGGGGCTTCTACTGGCTTTCGTCCCGATCCTGGTGAATCGAATGGTGGTCGAATTCACCCCGACGGTGATTCAAGACCATCAAGCAATGATGTGCCGACTCTCGATGCCTCTCGGGCATCTTAACGCGTATGGCCGCTTCCTCGAAGCTTTGGATTCTGTCAGAATTCATTCTCTATGGACCATTAACGGAGACCTCCTTCATCAGTTATCATCCATGTTAGAACTTAACATCCTCATCTGGAACACTCGCGGAGCTGGCGGTATTGTGTTCCTTTCGTCTTTGAGAGAGTTGATTCGTCTCCATGACCCTCGGGTTATTGCTTTGGTCGAAACTCATATTAATGACACGCGTGCTGATGATGTGTGTCATCGTATTGGCTTTGATGGTGTTCGTCGGGTTGAGGCCGAGGTGATGCGACCCTGCCCTCCATTACAGCCATAGAGGAAGAAGAAGCCATGAGCCTGCACTCAGAAGGGATAGTGGGAAGACCGCGTTCCAATGCCAAGCAATGCTTCATCGCATGCCTGAGTGCTAGCCTATGCAAGCCATCACCAAAGAACGTGTCTTCTTTCAAGCGACTCCATCCAAGTCCAGAGATCGCGTTCTATCTCAAGATCCTCCCCCATTATCAATTGAACGCGTTCTTTGAATTATTTTGTATTTATTGAACATTAATATTTTCAGTGTTTTTCTTTGGGGTTTGTGTTCCACGCGTGTCGCATGGGCCAGCCCATTAAGCGAGACTCGGCCCATTCGAGTCCCTCTATCTCCTATAAAAGGTCATCTCGACCTTCTGTATTAGGTTACGTCTAATTTGAATCAAAGCTTAAGTTTGAGAGCATATCGCCTCCTTCCTTTGATTGGACGTCAAACACCTTCGTCTTCTCATCTCCTTCACTCCGCCGCCGACGCTACGGCAATCGCTTGATTCTTCAAGCCAAGTCTTGCTTCGCATCTCCCTTCACTCTGCTGCCGATGCTACGGCCCAAGACTTGTCTTTTCAAGTCATCTATCCCCTCCAACAATCCCTTCCGCCATCGCAATACCACCAGCAATCATCGCGTTCACCAACTCACACGAGGCCCAAATACTGCATTCCACTCATTCAACCACATATTCGACACGCGCGACTCACCACCAAGATCACGATCCGGCATCCACAATCAGGAACGCATCAATTGGTATCAGAGCCTTTGATCTTGTAAGTCGCTTGTCAAGTCTCATTTGTTCACAATTTTTTTTTCTTCTCCATCATCTTGCTTCCGCCATTGTCACAAATTTTTTTCTCATCAAAAACATGCTTGTCCCATCAGTTTCTACAACAGAATCTCTTTGCCGATAATTGCTTGATCCACGCACGAAAATTGTGTGATTTGTTTGCATGAAATCTGCGTAATTAATTGCTTGATTTTCTTAATTAATCGCGTGAATTTCGCTAACATATCTTGCCATATTTTCTTGTGTTGACCGTCATAAATCTGCATTAAATCTTCTCTCTCCTATCGCGTAAATCTCGCGATTTCTTTCCATAAGTTACTTAGCCGTTTATTTTTATTTTGTTTCATTTAATTCTTATCCGATCTTCAATCAAAGACTAAGATCTCGGATTTGAATTTCAAATTCAAAAAAAAAGTCAAAGTCGCATTTCAAAAAAAAAAATGCGACATTCAAAAAAAAGATTTAAGGAAAGCCAAAATAAGGCAACCTTCTTCCCTCAACAGCTAGGCTCATCTTCTTCATCTCGCCACCGTCTAGTGTCACACTTGAAGGTGTGTCTTGTGTGTGCGCGTTGTTTACGTAAAAGGTTGGGACTTCTTTCTTTTGGTTTCGTTTTCTTTGCTTGCATATCACACTTGCTTTGCTTGCCTTTAGCCGCCCTCACGGCCAAAAGAACGCGCCCTCCTACATGAACACTTGTTACTTGTTGAGTTCTTACTTGATCTTTGGTTGTGTTGTCTTTTGTTTATTTTTACTCGCGATGTCTGGTCACATTGTCTTAGGAAATGCGAACGCGCCAAACCCACCCTTCGTGCCACAACAAGACCACCACAATGAAGATCCTCTTTTGGAGCTCTCGGATGAACAACGTGAGATACAAGAGTTACGACGCCGAGTTGCTCAACTCCAATCAATGCAGCGTGTCACACCCATGATGACCGCGCCAACACAAATGATCCAAATGGATGCAGCGGGAGGACCGCGACAAACGAACGTTGGTCCAAGCCAACAACGCATGGATAAGGGCAAAGGGTTGATGCCTTTGACCTCCAACCTCCAACCGCGCCTACAACGGCTCCAATCAGTCATAGAGAGTCGTCAGGGATACGTGTCGCACCGCGATCATTCCGCTCTGCGCACAAATCCTAACGACTACGACACCGGCTCCGACCGCGACAATGATCATCAAGGTGAGTTTTCTGAACCATACGATTTTGATGACAGGTATGCATCTCAACGCACCCAGCGCCGCGTTCAAGGCTTAGCACATCGCAAAGGCCAATTACGCGAAGCCGGGTTAGCCGTTGCGACGCCGCGAAGACCCAGTCACCGTCCTAGTGGGCACAAGCGACACGATGAGGCCAATTTCGAGACGCCAACTACCCAGCCACGAGGCTACGATGTGCGTGACCACCTACGACATCAAAGTGCTCGGATGCCACGATACGGGTCCGATGGCTACGCGTGAATCACACCCAGAGTCCAAGATGACTTCGACGATTTCGATGACGAGGAAATTGAAGACTCAGGTATGATAAATTATGGTTATTCTTACCTCCCTATTGGAGATCCACTTGCATTGCAGGACCACCATTCAGATTAGATTCCTCCACCGCGTCTCAAAGCACAAATAGATCGCGATCATGGCATTGGCGGTGAGCGACGCGATGTCATGCCCAGAGATGTCCGCCAAGCGGATCATGGAACCCAGCCGCGACAACGTCGACGCGATGACGCCTATGCGCCCAGGGAAGATTTTGCTCGCGGCGAACCACAACAAGCACGCGAGAGGCTTCGCCATGCATGCGTTGAAGACCCTGGCGTCCGCGCCTATGAGAACCCTCTCTACGACGCCGCTCCACACAACGTGCCATTGCAAGCCCCTGCCCAACCTCGATACCAAAGACACGAAGTCAAGGTAAAAATCGAGCATTTTTATGGTGAATACAACCCTTCTATTTTTCTTGAATGGGTGCAGGCTACGGAGTACACACTTCGCTATTGTCGAGTGCCACCTGAGGAGCATGTCGACGCTGCGACACTTCACTTCCGAGGAGCAGCCAGAGTGTGGTGGCATCGTTTTGAGGATGACTGCGTGCGTCGACACCGAACAAGAGTCGCCGAATGGCACCGACTCGTGTACGTGATAACCAAGAAATATGTGCCTCCAGATTACAGAAATCAAATGAGAATGGAGATAGCCATGACTCGCCAAGGCTCACAAACCCCCCTCGAGTTTTTCTCCAAGCTAGAGGACATGTATTACAAGGCAAACATAAGCGTTGCACCATCGACTTTGAGGACCAAGTTTCTATGTGGCCTGAACGCGCCAATCCGCGACCAGCTGGAGATCTTGCCCATCAAGGATCTCAACACGTTGACCCACGCGGCGATGCAGGTTTACAACCAACTCGCGCGTCGCAAGCACTCCTCTTGGCAACCAGGCCACACCAGGTATGAATCTAACCCTGGTCATTCCCTTACTACTGATGTGCGCGTGCCAGTCCCAGGAACCACCGCGTCCAGCCAAGACCGACATGGCAAGAACGCGTTGCCCACCTCCAATGCAGCTTACGCGACCACCACAAAGGGCTCCTCACAGAGCAATGAGCGTGTGCGTGACCTTGAATGTTTCAAGTATGGAGGGCTCATCCACTACATAAGGGATTGTCCGAATAACAGAAAGGTCCTCTTCTCCAACACTGCAGCCGGATATGAATCCTATGAGGAGGAAGTGGCACCGCTTGAGGCCATTGACAAAGGAGACGAAGAAGACCGCGAGGACGCTTATGTGTGTAAGGCTATCGCGATCCATGCCGACACACCTTTCAGCCTTGTCATGCGTCGCATCCTCACTGTCAAGGAAGGCAGCCTTGTCGACCAACGCGAGAATCTCTTCCAGACACGTTACTTGGTTAAGACCACGACCTTGAGTGTTATCATCGATGCAGGCAACTGTTGCAACATCGTCAATGAGAAGGTGGTCAACCATCTCAGCCTGACGACAACGCCTCATCCACAACCATATAGCCTATAATGGTTCTCTTCAAGTTCAAGTAACACTGTCTCACGGCAGTGTCTTCTACCTTTTTCCATTGGTCCCTACAAAGACACAATTTTATGTGATATGATTGCAATGGACGCCACCCACCTCTTGCTTGGGCGTCCATGGCAGTTTGATCGTCGTGTACTTCACGATGGGTATCTAAACACCCGTGTGTTTACCTACCACGGGAAGCGCGTGACCCTCTTACCAATGTCTCTACATGAGATTTTCCAGGAGCAGGTGGAGCGAGATCGCCACAAGGATTTGCAATCGACTAAGACCGCGGACACAACATAGTGACCCAACTCCATATCTGGCACGTCTTTAACAACCCCAAACCCTGGCGAACGAAGGGTGCGTCCTCCATCAGGCCAACACAGCGCTTCCCATAACAATGCGCCCAAGGATAGCACGCGTTGCAGAGACACTGGGAGTACCGCACCATCGAGCACTGCGTTGCAGGGCAGTTATGCCCACCATGTTCTTCTCGCCTGACCAAGAGACTTCACTGCCCATTTGATCAGCAAAGTGCCTTCTTGCCTGTTAGTGCCAACTCCAAGCTTGCACTGCCCATACATCGGCGTGCCTTTGCCCCCAGCTTTCACCGCGTTGCAAGCGAGTTCACCGCGGAATTGACAGAGGCGCCTCCAAACGCACTACCACCCTTGTGTAGCCTTCCACAGACAATCAACTGGGTGACTGGTGCCTATCTGCCACATCGCGGCCATCGTCGATTCGTGTTCGACACCGGAGACCTCCATTGGGTGCACTTGCATGAGTATGTGGAGCACAAGATCGATGTGGGTGAAGCGGGGATGCTTCACAGCCAAGTGGGGGAGGGTGATGCGACCCTGCCCTCCATTACAACCATAGAGGAAGAAGAAGCCATGAGCCTGCGCTCAGAAGGGATAGTGGGAAGACCGCATTCCAATGCCAAGCAATGCTTCATCGCGTGCCTCAGCGCTAGCCTATGCAAGCCAACACCAAAGAACGCGTCTTCTTTCAAGCGACTCCATCCAAGTCCAGAGATCACGTTCTATCTCAAGATCCTCCCCCATCATCAATTGAACGCGTTCTTTGAATTATTTTGTATTTATTGAACATTAGTATTTTTAGTGTTTTTCTTTGGGGTGTGTGTTCCACGCGTGTCGCGTGGGCCAGCCCATTAAGCCAGACTCGGCCCATCTGAGTCCCTCTATCTCCTATAAAAGGTCATCTCGACCTTTTGTATTAGGTTACGTCTAATTTGAATCAAAGCTTAGGTTTGAGAGCATATCGCCTCCTTTCTTTGATTGGACGTCAAACACCTCCGTCTTCTCATCTCCTTCACTCCGTTGCCGACGCTATGACAATCGCTTGATTCTTCAAGCCAAGTCTTCTTTCGCATCTCCCTTCACTCCGCTGCCGACGCTACGTCCCAAGACTTGTCTTTTCAAGTCATATATCCCCTCCAACAATCGCTTCCGCCATCGCAATACCACCATCAATCATCGCGTTCACCAACTGATGTGACCTTGTCCGATGGAAAGACCACAAATCGTTGTTAAGGATCGCTTGAATGCGTATTGGGGCGAAACAACTCGTCGGAAAGGGGATGGAGGTGTTCAGCGGACTGGGGTGTTCAGAAACACTGTGGACTGGCGGTGGAAGACGGGTGGTGATGGTGGAGAAGCGGCGGAGGAGTGGTGGTGCGTGCAGCGGATGTGAGGAGGGAGGAAGAGGCGGCGGCTGTCTAGGGTTTGTGGGGAGACAAGAACTAGGGTTAGTTCTTGTTGCGGGATGGCGGATAGTAACTGGATAATTAGGTAACCGAATTAACGCGCCAGGATAGTTCGACTAGGAATGCGTTAATTTTGTGACGTCAGGGCCCGGGTTTGAGGAGATTACTCGACTGGAAAGTAAAGCTCTATTTCGACGTAATTAGAAAAGAAGACAAGCGTTCCTATTTATACTAGAGAGTTGACCTAATGGGCCAGAGTTGACCTAATGGGCCAAACTCTCTAGTTACTAAATCTGGCGGCCCATTTAACACAAATGGAATCCACTCCAGAACTATCAACTACTAAAAATAGAAATACTGTAAATAGAAAGTACTAAGGAAGTAATGTCTAGAAACCGTAAGAACTAGAAAGAGAAAGTCTCCTAAACCTAGATCGGGGTAGATATAGCTAGAGAGGAGTCTCAAGGTGGATGTCTCATGGCGCCTTCCTCCTCTGTAGCGTACATGGAGGGCAGGGTCACATCACCCTCCCCCACTTGGTTGTGAAGCGTCCCCGCTTCACCCTCATCAGGCTCAGGCTCAACATATGGTGCTAAGTCAGCGACGTTGAATGTCAGATGCACCCCATACTTGTCCGGGAGCTCGAGATGGAAGGCATTATCGCCAATGGCCTTTACGACTCTGAAGGGACCATCACCCCGTTGGTCGAGCTTAGACTTACGGACGGAAGGGAATCGCTCCTTCCACAAGTGAAGCCAAACCAAGTCTCCCAGGGCGAAGATCAAGCGTCGCCTACGCTTGTTCTTCTGGGCGGAGTACGGCAGCGCACGCTGCTCAAGCTGAGGGCTCCTCTGGCCTTGCAGCTCCTGAGGACGCATGTCCACCCGCAAGTCCTGCAAAAAAGCCAAAAAACTCGGCGAAAGGGCAGGCTCTAACATAGTAGTGGGACAAAGGGTAGAACTATCAAGGACACAAGAAAACTTGCCTGGAGGAGGTATGCAGAGTAGCGATCTACGCTTACATGTGCCATGCAGGAAGCACATTGTCGCATGGACCGAGAGCTCGCTTTCCTGTCGTGTTCGCTGTAGAACTCGCAGGAGTAGGCAAACTGGTGGTTGAGGAGCTGCCCGTCGGGTCTAGCTTATCAGGTGGCTTTCTTCCCGAGGCCTCTATCGCCTTCTGGTGCTGTCGGTCAGCCATATCCTGCAACATCTCATGTGGAGTCATAGGTGGGAGTGTCACGCGCTTCCCATGGTAAGTGAACATGTAAGTGTTCAAATACCCGTTGTGAAGCACGC
Source organism: Rheum nobile (assembly GCA_027886185.1). Taxonomy (NCBI): domain Eukaryota; kingdom Viridiplantae; phylum Streptophyta; class Magnoliopsida; order Caryophyllales; family Polygonaceae; genus Rheum; species Rheum nobile. Next base: position 82,113 of record WOAB01000235.1, on the reverse strand, counting down.
GGCGATCATATTGCCATGGACGTCCCAAAAGCAAATATGTAGCATCCATGGCGGTAACATCACAAAGCACAGTGTCGCTATATGGACCAATGGAAAAAGAAATAAGACACTGGTGTGATACTTTGTTACCTGATCCGTCAGAGATCCACTGAAGGCCATATGGAGCGGGGTGCGGGTTAGTCGGAAGGTTGAAATGTTGCACAACCTTCTCATTGATGATGTTGCAGCACGACCCCCATCAATGATCACACTCAGCGATGCATCTTGAAGTCTGCACCGAGCATGAAACAAGTTCTCCCGTTGCTCAAGAAGGGCTCCCTCCTTGACGCTCAACACGCGTCTAGAGAGCAAGGCAAGGCGATATGCCTGGTCATCATGGTGGTCGGCAGTGCCTACCACACAGCCATCAGCATCGGCTGTAAAGACGCTTGCAGGGTCAGCCTCGACGTCGTCGACATCGCCGTCGTCATAGCTCTCATAGCATACAGAGACAGAGGAGAAGAGGACCTTCTTTGCATTAGGGCAATCCTTCTGGTAATGCCATCTTCCCCCACACTTAAAGCACTCCAGATCCCGAGCCCGGTCAGAACGAGCGGTCTCTAAAGTTGGCGGTTACGGCCGGTGAGCAAGAGCAGGCGGGGCGGATTGCTACGGGGTCGAGCCAGACGCAGTACCTGTGCGGCTGTGGTCCTGTCTAGGCACACTAGAAGAAGAAATAGAGTTAGTGCCAGAACCCGAATGGAAGGGTCTAGGACCATACCTAGAAGATTGTGAGGACTGCCATGGTTGCTGCTTCTGACGCAGATGCTGAAGGTAGAACTTCTGCGCAGTGTGCACGACATTGTTGAGGTCTCGAATAGGCAGGACATCAACCTGATCCTGGATAGGCTAGTTAAGCCCAGTGATGAACCTTGTGCGCAAGGTGCCCGGAGCAACACTAACGCCAGCCTTGAAGTACATGTCCTCGAGGCGAGCGAAGAACTCCTGAGGCGAATCTATGCCCGGTCGCGCATGAGCGATCTCAGTTCGCATCTGCTCCTTGTAGGTGGAAGGCACATACTTCCGAGTCATGATGTACATGAGCTGATGCCACTCAGTAATGGGTGCCCAACCCATCCGATAATGTTGCTGCGTAATACGTTGCCACCACGTCTGTGCAGCTCCCTCAAAATGTAGAGTCACGAGATCTATCTTCTCATGCTCAGGGATAGTCAAATGGCGCAGGACGTGCTCTGTGTTCTGCACCCACTCAAGAAAGACAAAAGGATCATATAAGCCATAAAAGTTTTTGATTTTTACCTTCACGTCTCGGCGTTGGATTGGTGGATGTGCCTGGCGGTCCGGAAACCGAGATGTAGGGTTCGCCAAGGGCTCGAAGTGACGAGCGCCATACTGTGGTGGAACGCGAGCAGGGTGTCGCGGACGATGTGGTCCGGCAGCTTGGCACTGAGGCTGGCGAGCCTACTGGTGGCGCCCGGGCTGGACAGCGTGCCAATAGTCCTCCTGATTATGAGGCAGCAAAGGAGGCGGCACATAGCTGGACCGCTGGTGCGGAAGCTCAGGGGGGTCCTGGAGAGGAGGATGAAATCCGTCAGCATATCCAAACTGACCCTCATCCTCCTCAAGGTCGTACTCATCAAACTGATCCTCCTCATCAGAATAAAGAGGGGTGCGGGCACTCTAATGATCCTGGAAAGCATCAATATCAAACGGCACAGTAGAAGGCCGTTATTGACGTTGACGCTGGCGCTGCTGCAGATGGGAACCAGACTTCTGGCGGTGGGGACGACCTATAGTAGGCTGTAAAATCGGTGACCGGCCTTGCCTATGTCGACCACTGGAATGAACCTGATCGTCCTCATATTCCTCTTGGGAACTCTCATCAGCGACCTCTGCAGCGTCAAGGTTCTCTTCCCGGATCACTACCTACGCAGACCGTCGTTGTCGACGACGCTGCGGATCTACAATGCTCTCTCTCTGCGATGCCAGGTGTTTCAGCTAGCTTGGATCCGATGTGGAGGGAAGCATCACAGCTTTACCCTTCGCCTTTTCCAAGGCTAGGGCGCTCAAATCTTCGGCCTGTAGCTGAACTTGATCAGACACGTCCGTAGCGATCGGAACCGGTTGCTGGCGAGAGTACTTTGCAGTCAGACGCTGGAGTTCAGCTATCTGCGCTGCCTGTTCCTTTTTCTCAGCAAGCAATTCGTGGATCATCTTTTGTTCAGCAGTCTTTGTGTCGGTCTCACGGGTTGTATCACCTTCTGACATTGTACCTGACAGCAAGAAATGGCAAACCACATGATCAAAGCGAACAACAACAGCAACAGAGAATCAACAAATAGGTAAGCAGAACCGAACTCAACAAGCAATCACTCGGGAAACTAATTTGGTTGGCCGTGTGGACGGTTACGAGCAGGCTAAAGCAACTCATACAACAATCAACAAAATCAAGGCAATGCTCAGCAAAGAAAATGTTGAAAGTAGATATGCAAGGATATGAGCACAGAAGCAAGCACAACACAATCAACCAAGGTATGCAACCTAGACAGTGAAAGGTAGAGAAGACGGTAAATGAATCACTGCGATAACGGTAATTGAAGGTGCCGGAATCAAGACCGGGTTCTCCCTTCCTGCACTGCGAAGAGACGCACTTGCCTTATTTTGGCTTATGTGGTCTCGATTTTATTTATTTATTTTATTTTATTCAAATCTACGAACAGCTACAGTGTTGTCACAGAAATGCACAAGTTCAGCAAAAACCATAACGTACAGCAGCAAGTCAGCAACACAAACAACAAGTGCAGTTCAGCACTTCAAAATTCAGCAAAAGTGTAGCAGAACACGCACATCAAACAACAGCAACAGTGCAGTAAAAAAAAGAAAAATTTTGTAGTGCAGTGATTCAAGTGTGAAGAGAAGGAGATTGAGAAGATGTAGATTTTTGGCGCAAACAAGGCAAACACAGTTGCAAGCAAACTATCTAAGCCTATATGCAAGCGGATCTACAAGAAACACAATCACAACCAAGCAAAACACCAGAAATTTGCAGAAAATTGCGTGAATGGGTACGGATCTGCAGAAAAAAAAAATTGTTGGTTTTTTATGATGGCCGAAATTATCAACCACCAAACCTAGGGTTTTTTTTGTTGTTTTTCAGATTCAGATTGCAAGAAAAAAAAATGGTTCCTAGAGCAAGTTCTAGGTTTTTTTTTTGTTGATGCAGGAATTGATTTACGGAAACGAATGAGTGATTGTGCGAAGAGTTGGAACGACTTACGCGATTCGTAGGCTCTGATACCAGTTGATGTGACCTTGTCCGATGGAAAGACCACAAATCGTTGTCAAGGATCGCTTGAATGCGTATTGGGGCGAAACAACTCGTCGGAAAGGGGATGGAGGTGTTCGGCGGACTAGGGGTGTTCGGAAACACTGTGGACTGGCGGCGGAAGACGGGTGGTGATGGTGGAGAAGCGGCGGAGGAGTGGTGGTGCGTGCGGCGGATGTGAGGAGGGAGGAAGAGGCGGCGGCTGTCTAGGGTTTGTGGGGAGACAAGAACTAGGGTTAGTTCTTGTTGCGGAATGGCAGATAGTAACTGGATAATTAGGTAACTGAATTAACGCGCCAGGATAGTTCGACTAGGAACGCGTTAATTTTATGACGTCAGGGCCCGGGTTTCAGGAGATTACTCGACTGGAAAGCAAAGCTCTATTTCGACGTAATTGGAAAAGAAGACAAGTGTTCCTATTTATACTAGAGAGTTGACCTATTGGGCCAGAGTTGACCTAATGGGCCAAACTCTCTAGTTACTAAATCTGGCGGCCCATTTAACACAAATGGAATCCACTCCAGAACTAGGAGCTACTAAAAATAGAAATACTGTAAATAGAAAGTACTAAGGAAGTAATGTCTAGAAACCGTAAGAACTAGAAAGAGAAAGTCTCCTAAATCTAGCCCGGGGTAGATGTAGCTATAGAGGAGTCTCAAGGCAGATGTCTCATGGCGTCTTTCTCCTCTGTAGCGGACATGGAGGGCAGGGTCACATCACCAACTCACACGAGGCCCAAATACCGCATTCCACTCATTCAACCACAGATTCAACACGCGCGACTCACCACCAAGATCACGATCCGGCATCTACAAGTAGGAACGCATCACGAGGGCTTCGCTGGGGGCATCTGGTTACTTTGGCGTACTTCCGATGTTATTGTTTCCCCATTAGCCCTCACCCTCAACATATCACTGTGGAGATCCAACGCAGGGGTGAGGAACCTTGGATCTTCTCAGCAATTTATGCAAGCCCAAATCAGTACTCCCGGCTTCAGTTGTGGCGTGTATTAGAAGACTTTGCTGTTTCTAATCGTCGGCCCTGGATGCTTGCGGACGACTTTAACGCCGCTAGGACCATGTCAGAGAGGTCCAGGTACTCGGGCAGTACGCAGAAAGCATTAGAAGTTTTCAACGACTGGATTGAGCGACTTAAGTTGATTGACTTGGGCTTCTCGGGCCCAAGTTCACATGGGCTAGAGGCTCCGATGTTTAGTCCCGTATTGCTGCAAGGCTTGTCAGGGCTCTCTGCAATGGTGAGTGGCAGCTCCGCTTCCCTGATGCTTGTGTATCTCATCTTTCCGTGCCCCACTCCGATCACCTTCCGCTTTTGATCCGCCTTGCTGGGCCTATTTCGGCTGGTCCCATACAACATCTGTTTCGCTTCCTGGCTTGTTGAATTTGTCATAATGAGTTCAATACATTTCTACAGGACAATTGGGAGGCCGACCTTCCGTTGGGGCAATCTCTCTCTTCCCTTGTAGAAAGGTTGCTCATCTGGAATAACGAAGTGTTTGGTAATCTTTTTAGGCGGAAGAGAACCTGTTGGAACAGGTTGGCAGGGATCCAGAGAAAACTTGCGTCCGCTCCTTCGAATAGGTTGCTTAAGTTGGAAAGGCGATGTATTACTGAACTGCATGAGATCCTCGAGCAAGAACAATTATTGTGGTATCAAAAATCCAAAGCAGACTTTCTCATTGATGGAGACCGTAACACCCGTTTCTACCACTTATCCACCATTATTCGACATAAGGCGAACAAAATCTTGGCTTTGAGAAATGGTGCGGGCGACTGGCTAACCTCCCCGCAAGATTTGGAGGCACTGGTGCTGGAGCACTTTACAACTCTATATTCAGACCCCCCTAGACAGTCTCTGGGGCCGTCTAATCTGTCTATCTCTGCCTTTCCGTCTATTTCATCCCGCATCTTGGCTCGGCTTGTTCGTAAGGTGGAGGGAGGTGAGGTTTGGCAGGGTTTGAAGTCCATGGGGCCGCTGAAAGCGTCGGGTCCTGACGGGTTTCCCGCCTTGTTTTATCATCGGCATTGGAGTTGTGTTGGTCATTAGGTTGTCGACACGGTGGCAACCATGCTGAATGAAGGCATCTTCTCTCCTAAGGTGTGCGATGCTCTTATGCGCCCAATCGCTAAAGTGGTTGCCCCTGAGTACATCTCTCAATTTAGACCTATTTCTCTGCTAAATGTGATTTTCAAGCTAGCAACGAAGGTCTTGGTGAACAGAATCAAGCATATCATGCTCAAGATTGTCGCTCCCACCCAGTCTAGCTTCATTCCCGGTAGGCAGTTGAGCGACAATATTGTGATCCTGCAAGAAGTGCTTCACTGTATGCGATCTAGGGCAGCGGCTAAGAAATGGATGATCCTTAAGATTGATCTCGAGAAAGCCTACGATCGCGTTCGGTGGGATTTCCTGGAAGAGACCTTGCATGCAGCGCATCTGCCTATCATCTTGTCCGTATCATTATGAAGTGTCAATCCTTGGGAGAGACGGAGGTCATTTGGAATGGCGGTTTAACGGAGAGCTTCAAAGCTTCCCGAGGTGTTCGTCAGGGCGACCCCCTTTTGCCCTATCTCTTCGTCCTGTGCATGGAAAGGCTTGCTCATCTAATTCAGGCAGCGATCGATTCAGGTTTTTTGGCTCCGGCTAAAATGGGTAATATCAAGCTTTTTCACTTATTTTTTGCTCTCGACCATCTCTTGTTTGCGGAGGCTCGCGCGGATCAGATTCTGGTTATTCGTGATTGCCTTGAGAACTTTTGTTATGCATCTGGGGAGAGAGTTAACTTTTTCTAAAAGTGCTATGTTCATGGGGAAGTCAGCTACATTTCAGTTGGCGTCCCAAATTAGTACGGGTCTAGGCATCCCGATTACTTTAGATATGGGCAAATATTTGGGAGTCCCTACTGCTGTTGGGCGGGTTTCAAAGGAGAAATATCAGTTCATCCTCGATAAGATTGCCAACCGGTTGCGGAGTTAGAAGGCCAAAATGTTTTCTCTTGCGGGATGGGTGACCCTGGCCAAATCGGTGTTGACTATCCTACCCCTATATGTTATGCAAACGTCTCTATTACCCAAGGGGTGTGCTCTGACATCGACAAGACTGTTTGCCGTTTTATTTGGGGCTCCTCCTCGGAGCAGCGCAAAGTCTACCTCATGTCGTGGGACATAGTTACTCTTCCACCTTCGCTGGGTGGGTTTGGGTTTCGCTCCATGGAGGTCTCTAACCAAGCAAATTTGGCGAAGCTCAATTGGCGGATACTTACTGAACCTGAGGCCATTTGGGCTCGCGTGTTGCGCACCAAGTTATGTGGGAACACGCATGACATTGATATGATTACTGACAAGAGTCAGGCTTCTTTCATTTGGCGAGGCATCAACCATGGTGCTAAACTGCTTGCGAGAGGTACCCGTGTTTCTATTAGGAATGGCACCCGCACCTTGTTTTGGATGCACAGATGGGTTGGCGATGTTCCTCTATTGGACTATGCCATCACCGATATCCCAGAGGATATTCTGGGGGCAACAGTGGCGGAGATGTGGACATGTATCGACTGGAACTGGACGATACTCAATGATCTTTTCCTTGCGCTGGTGAAGGTTAAGCTGAGCGCTCTTCATGTGGTGGACAAAGCATCTTGTCAGGGTAAGGTCTACTGGGGACCGTCTTCTTCGGGTTTGTTCTCTAATAGTTCTGCTATCGACCTACTGCGCAATAATCATGCTCACGCCTCAAGCTTCAACTGTAAGCTTATTTGGCGCGCGCCTCTTCAGCAACGTATCCGGAACTTCTTGCATCTGGCCGCCCATGATAGTTTCCTCTGCAATGGCACACATTTTAGACGCCATATGACCAACTCCCTGGCGTGCCCTAGGTGCCACACTGACGAGTCTTGCCTTCACGCCATCAGAGATTGCAACTTTGTCCGCAATATTTGGCTCAAGATGGGGGGTAGGACTTCTTCTCCGACTTTCTTTTCGGCTGCTATGCGTGAGTGGCTGCAGGACAACCTTATTTCTCATGACAATTGGAGCATCACGTTGTGTTCGAGAATGCTATCGATGATCACTTCGAGCTTGTCTAGAAGCATATGATTTGGCTTGTCTAGAAGCATATGATTTGGCTTGTCTGGAAGCATATGGAGCATATGATTTGGCTTGTCTGGAAGCACCGAATTCGGGTTGTGTTCGAGAATGCTATCGATGATCACTTCTAGCTTCTTCGCCGTGTGCAGGTTGCTTCCTCGGAATTTGTTAGGGAGCTCCACCTGTGGCAAGAGAGATCCTTGTTGCCTCCCCCTCCTCTTCTGCCGAACTTGCTGCACTGGTCCCCTCTGCCGGCTGGATGGGTAAAACTCAACACTGATGATGCTTGTGGGTCGTGTCCAGACAAGGCTGGCGGCGGAGGTGTTTTACGGTCTTTTGCTGGCTCATATCTTTGGACTTTCTCGGCTAATTTTGGTGTTTTCTCGACCCTTAGGGCTGAACTCCTCTCCATCTTCAAGGGCTTGGAGCTTCTCCGTGCCCGGAACTATCGCTACCTCAAGGTGGAATCCGACTACCTTGAAGTTGTTAATCTCCTTTCCAATGTTCTTCCCCTCACTCACCTGGACCATGCCTTGCTTGAGGAATGTGCTGCTCTGCTGAAAAATCCTAGTTGCGACTTCAAACTGCTTCATACTCCCCGCCGAAATAATTGTGTAGCTGATGGTTTAGCCAAGCTCTCTTTACAGCACGATCATGGTGTTCTTACCTATATTTCTCCCCTTCCTAGCATTCCCAACACGATCATGGTGCTCTAGCTAATAAAATACTATTGGGCTTCGGCCCTCCTTCGCATAAAAAAAAGGATGTTACAGGCTGGGTTGGGAGGATGATGAGCATCTTCAAATACCTGACTTTGGATTAGTCGATCGAATGGTTAGCGGGCCGAATACCAGAAGGAGAAAAAAGAATCCCCTAATATGTATTACACTAATTATAATATAGTGTATATATAGCGATAAATTATCCAATGGTTTAAATTGCCAAGTACATATATAGTAACTTAAATAAAAACAATTCAGTTTGAGATAGGTTGAGTACGTCAATAATGTATCACACTACTACAGAATTCACCTAATAACCCATAAAAAATAACTCTGGCGTTCAATAAGTGAGTTATAAAGCTGTCGAAATAAATTGTGTTATATTTTATAACCCGGGCGTTCAACATCCGGGTAATAGAACAAACGACACAATCAAATAACCTGGTGTTATAAATATCCGGGTTATTTCAACCTATGTAATAATCCGGTTTTTTAAGCTCTGGGTGATTTGTGACTAAATTAATCTTCTTATGTAATGCCCGGATTATATTATCTCCTATCAAGACAAAGCAACCTAATCGGAGCCCTAATTCTGTGTTGCACTGGCGGCTTGCCTCTTCTCCATTCTTCTCCTTCGATCAAACAGAGCACTAGACCCAAATTGCCCACCATTGACGAACTAACCCCTAACACCATTGATTGAGCCCCAAATTAACCTCTGTTATGACAACGAGTACTACGGCCCTCTCACTCAACGCTCGAAGATATGGAAGGTGTCAGATGGCCCGTCGCTACGATCCCAACCCTTTTGACGAGCTCGAAGATGTCAATCCTTTCTCTGTAATACTCTATTCCCTTTGCCTTGTGTTTTTCTTCTTAATTACTGTAATTGGTTTGACTTGTGATTGTGCTTCATCCGACAGATTTTTCCGTGTTTTGTCTTAGTCTGGTGATTACTTTGTTCAATTGGTCAACTGTTGATCTTAGGTTTTTGATCGGTTTGGATTGTTGTTCGTGCTAGTGGCGGTAATTTGACTTAGAAGAAGATTATTCGGTGCACTTTTCGACCGAAATTTTGAACCATTTGGAATTACGAAGTTGACTTTACTTTAGTAGATTAATGGCATCAAAGGCAGTATAGATATACTCCCTTTGTCCCAGATAGTTCTTCTTGTTTGGGTTTGACACATTTGTCGATGTGAGTTTTGTATCGTTACTATCTCTAATTACATAATTTTAAAAAATATAATTTTTTGATATTATCAAAGTACTCGTTGAGACGAATCAAACAAGACCCCACATGACTATGTTTTTTCTTATATATTGGAAGAAATCTTGAAGATTGTCTTCCACTATGAATAGTGTACAAAACCGAAACACGAAGAACATTATGGGACAGAGGGAGTAGTAATCTTGTCGCAATCATTCTGCACTGATTTTGGTAGTTTTTAATCAATTGATGTAAAGTGCAAATTCATTGGTAGAAAATGAGTATGTTATGTCCATCTTTTCTATTCCAATTTAGTCACTTCTTCATTGTATTTAGACCTGAGCAAACGCGGGTCGGTCCGCCCGGCCCGGCCCGCCCGCCCGCCAATATGGGCATGAACAAGGGTTTTAGCCCGAATGGGCCGGTTGGCCCGGCCCGTTCGGGCTGGCGGGCCGGGCGCTGTAACATGGCCTGGCCCGTAAAAATTTTTAATTATATAAAAATATATTTAAAAAATAACTTTAACCTAAAAAAATACGTAAAAAAATAATAATTTAACGGCTCGGCCCGGCCTGTTAAATACAAAAAAAATACATTAAAAATTAATTTAAAAATAGGTTATATGAGAAGCGGGCTACCCACGGGCCGGCCCGGCCCAGACTTTCGGGCCGGCACGGTTACTATTTTGGGCCCCACAAACGGGTCTGGCTCGGCTCGGGCCCGCAAAAATGGTTTCAAAATTTGACTCAGGCACGAACCCGGCCCGTGCCCATAAATGACCAGGTCTAATTGTATTATACTCCCTCCGTCCCAGTTTATAAGCCCCATTTTCCATTTCGGGTGTCCCAAAATATAAGCCCAATTTCAACTTTTTTCCATTTTTGTCTACTTTTTTATTCCACATCTACCCTTATAAAATCTTTACAATCCCTAAATTATCCCCCTTTAATTTTTTTTTTCTCCCCTCAACTATTGTCTTCATCTACCTATAATTACTCCCTCCATTTATACTCCCACCCACCGGCTCACATACCCCAATTATACTCTCACCCCATTTCTAGAACTCTCTCCTCTCAACCAAGAACCCTAGCCCAAAACCTAAACCACTCTCCTCCACCGCTCTCACTAAACTCTCTCAAGAACTCTCTCCTCTCTGCAGAACCTAATTTCTGTCTTTTTGATCTTCATCTCTTCGCCTCTTGTAATTGGATCTCTCATCTTTGTCCACAAATCTCCATTGTGGTGAATCTCACCTTCAACAGATTCAGTTGTGGTGAATCTCGCCCAATTTCTCATGGATCTTCGCCTCTTGTGGTGAATCGCTCTCTGCATGTCCTTGTTATCTTCTCTTTGTGCTTAATCGCTCCAGATCCTACATTTTTCTCTCACCTCTGCAAATCTCAAGAACCCTAAAATGAGTGACACAACTGCGGATCGATTATTTGCAATCGATAGTCCCCTGAGTTTTTCTTCTTCTGAAGAGTTTGTGTGCCTTGAATTTCCACACTGTGTTTGCGGCCCTGATTGCTTACCTATGCATTGCTACACTTCTCCCACATGGTCTGTTGAAGGCGATCTTGAAACCCTAGAAGATGGTGTTGTTGACCAGCCTCTTCCAACGCCCCTTGATGTTGTGGATGCGAAACCAGTTAAGGTTGTGGATGCCGATCCAGTTGATGGTGATGAGGTTTTTGTCCCTGACCCCGAGGATCCTGATGACGTGGTTGTTGGCGACTCTCTCTCTGATGAGGATGCAAACAGTGCATGCTAAGTCCCCTAACTCTCTTCTCTGTTTATGTTGTTGTTGATTCGGTTATCTTGTTTATTATGTTCTGCTATTTTATGGATGAATCTGGTTGATCGTCTCTCTTGTGTTGTGCTCATCTGAGATTATGGATAATTGGTATTGTTGCATGCATGGTTGATTGTCTCTCTTGGCTTGTGCTTAGTGGATGATGAATGTTGATGAATGGTGATCTTTATGATGAGTACTGATGATGATATGTTGTTGTTGCTCATGAGAAACAAGTTTCAGCTCTTTGTAAAGTGGATTGTGTGTGTTGTCTTTTGGTCTCTGTAAGCAAGTTGATTGTGTCTGTTTTTGTTGATTCTGAGGCCCCTTGTTGTTGTTGCTCATGATTAGATGCATGATTTGTTTGAAGTCCTTGTTAAAGGCATGATTCTTGATCTCTCTTAAAGGCATGATTCTGTTGAAGGCATGATTCTTGATGATTGGCTTGTTGTTTGTCAAGGCCCCTTCTCCTGTGATGTTTAGAAAGCATGATTATTGATGGTTGTCTTGGTATGTTCTGATCATTCATGATTGTTCACTTCTCCAGTTGTACTTCAGTTTCTACCTTAATTCCTGTGCTATTTTGCAAATGTTGCTTATAAACTAGGACAGTGGGAGTAGTAATCAAACAATGATGAAGTCTTGTTGAACTGAGATGCATGTTCCTTCCATTTGACTGCATTAAAATGCCATAGGAAACCAGTTGATGTTGACTGAATGAGGCTTATGGTGCTCTTAGTGTTTTGTCAATAGGCATGTGTCAGTGATAGTATGGGACATCTGAGTTTACAACTGATCAATGATGAAGTCTTGTTGAACAGAGGTGCATGTTCCTTTCATTTGACTGCATTAAAATGCCCTAAGAAACCAGTTTACATTAACTATATGGGGCTTATGGGTATCCTAGTGTAGCTTTCATGGAGTTGTGTCATTGATGGTAGGGGAGACCTGAGATTATATATTTTTAATCAATGATGAATCCTTAAAAAACTGAGATACAACTGCATGCAATTTGTCTACATTAGGGTGCTATGAGCAATCAGTTGATGTTGACTGAATGAGGCTTAGGGTATTCTTAGTGTTTTGTCAATGTAAATGTGTCAGTGATGGTAGGGGACATCTGAGATCAAACTATTCTATTATTTTTTTTCTTTGATTATGTTTCTAAGTTGTTAATGTCTTGCTTGTGTAAATGCATGTTTAATTGTTGTTTTGGTCCCTTGCTTCTCATGTTTAAGTGTTGTTTTGATCCCTTACTTCTCATGTTTAAGTGTTGTTTAAGTGCCTTGCTTATCATGTTTAAGTGCATGTTTAAGTGTTGTTCTAAGTGTTGTTTTGTAAATGCATGCCAATTTTTTAAGTTAGGATGAAATTGCTTAAGTTCTGTTTTAGTTCCTTGCTTCTCATGTTCTGTTAAGGAAAACACATACTTCTGCATCTATTCAAAACATGATATGCTTGTACACAAAAAATGATAACAACTTGCATGTTTAAACATAGGACTTAGGCTAGACAAATAGAGCACTTAGGCTATACAAAACATGATATGATATGCTATGCTTGGTCACAAAAAATTATATTCACTAGTGGAAAAAACACTTTTTGAGGCTCCCTTTTAGAGGCGTACGTATATCAAAACGCTTCAACAATGACCTACGCAATCAGTTTTTCAGGATTTTGAGGCGGATAATTATTTTATACGCCTCAAAAACATCTTTTGAGGCGGGCAATTTATTATACGCCTCAAAAAGTTTCCGAAAAAAATATTCCCGCTAAAGTATTAGAGGCGGGCCAATGTTAAGCCTGCCTCTATTGATACCTAATTGAGGCGGGTGAAATAGCCCGCCTCAATTAACTCTTGTTGAGGCGGGCCTCTTATAGCCCGCCTCAACAAATGTATACAATAGAGGCGGGCATTAAGAGGCCCGCCTCAATAAGTATCCGAACAAATATTTTTTTTGTCCTCTTTTCTTTTCTTTCTCTCTCCCTCTTTTCTTTTCTTTTCTTTCTCTCTCTCCTCTCTTTCTTTTCTCCCAGCCCCGATACCTCTCAGCCCTAAGCCTAACCATCTCTCACCTCCGATCCCCCTCACCGCCTCCCTCTCCCTCACCACCGACCCACACCGGCAACGATCACTGACGTCCGGCGATCCTCCTTTCCTCAACGAGCCCAGATCAGTCCATGCCTGCTCGCGAACCCACACCACCTGTTCGCCGACCACGACTCGCCTCCGCCGATGCACAACCCGCGCCAGCACCATTCCCAGCCGTGCTATCTCTACGTACTTGGCAAGTTCAATTGAGCGATTGTTGTTAAATTTTTGAAACTCTGATATTGTTTGTCAATTTTGTGGAGAACAGGATTTTATTGTGCAAGGAGGGGATCCCACGAGAACTGGAAGAGGCGGTAAATCGATTTACGGGTATACCACTGTCTATACATACTACTGCTTCTTTGTTTATAGTTTTAAGGTAATTTTCTGTTAGGTTTTGGAGAATTCCTCACTTTGTAGTTTGAAGTGATTACATTTGGGGTTACGGATTCTAGCTGAGCTTGATTGTTTGAAGACAAGTCAAAAGGAAGGAAAGGGAGTCAGTCTACTGAGGTTTAGTGTTTAAGCGAGTTTATTGTCATGTGGGAATCAAATATAGGGTTCATTTGAGTCTATTGTCATGTGAAACTAGATAACTGAGCTTGTGAAATCATAGCAAATTGTCTTTATTTATACAAAATTATGTTTCCTTGATGGAACATCGTAGCCATAAGATTGTTTAGTGTTGAAAAGTTATGTTTGCTATGCTTTATAAATTATCTTACTCCCCAAATTGGTTAACCCTTGTAATCATACAAATTGTTCAGGTTGATTGCGTCTTGTTTTTTGCATTATGTTTTGGTTTTCAGAGTTTCCATTTACATGCATATGTGGGAATTCTCATTTTCTCTTTGGTGTTATTTAGGGCAAAATTTGAGGATGAGATCCATAGGGAGTTAAAGCACACTGGCGCTGGGATTTTATCCATGGCAAATGCTGGACCTAATACAAATGGGAGTCAGTTCTTCATCACTTTGGCGCCATGTCCTTCTCTAGATGGTAATAATAAGATTCGTCTTTATCCATGGCAAATGATGTATGTAAAAATATATTGGAATTGCTAGGTAATCGAAGTGCTTTTCTTGGTTTGTAGTCCTTTGCACGGAAGTATAATGATCTAACTACATCTTTGTGGCATTTCTTGTATAGATGTGGATAAATGAATGAAGTTGCTTTCTTGGTTTCCACTTAGAGAATAAATGTCTTACTGCAGGGAAGCACACTATATTCGGCAGGATTTGTCGAGGAATGGAAGTCGTCAAGAGACTCGGTAGCGTCCAGACAGACAACAGTGATAGGTATGTCTTACTCATTCTAACCAAGATTTTGCCTTTTTATCTTAATAGTGAATACCTGAAGAGTGGTCTTTTCCATTTTTTAATCAAACTTGAGAAAAGTTCCTTTCGTGGACTTATCTCTTGAAAATAAAATATTAAGAAATTCCTATCTCATAGTTTGATGTTTATTTTTGCAGTCAGCTAGTTATGGCAAGGTGCTTGTGCTTGATGGAATCCTTCAATTGACTGAGAAAGATGAGTGTGCCTATCAGGAGATGATTGTTCATCTTCCTCTTTGTTCAATTAAATCACCTAAAAAGGTATTTTGAACGAGTTCTATCTAATTATGTATGTCTTACGTACATAGCTATTTGGCTTTCTCCAAAGCATCTTTGTGAATTTTGTTTTGCTGGTTTTTTATAGGTTCAGCTCTTAGTATTTGCTTCATAATTTTTCTGTGCCATTGCAGAAAACAGATACCAAGTGTTTTTTCTTCTCATCTCATAATGTTATAAATAGTTGACAAAAATTCATGGTTATAATGCCCTATGAGGAATGATGTTGGCATTCTTGCCAAAGTTTCTTCGATAACATGACTTTCATTCTTTCAATCTCTTACAGATTTGCCATTAGTTCGGCATTTATCTACATGTACTTAAACGTGTGATTGAAGTTTCATTCTTTCTATTATGTGTAGTGTGTGTTAATGAAATAATGTGTTTAAACGTGTGATTGAAGTTTCCAGAACATATAACTCAGCTTGGTCACCATATAGGTTAAGCCCCTCCAATGCCATTATTAATAGTCACGTCTTGATGGTCTTTCAGATCTGGTGTTTCATAGACAATGTATCTGATAGTAGTGAGTCTTATGTAGATTTATAATGCCTAGGTGCTTGATGTGATATATATGAAGTGTGATTTTATAGCTCATGTTAGGCAGCTCTCTATGTATTGATGTGATGATTCTGCATTTTTTTTAATTCTCACACATGGAATACATACAAGTCTTATTAGGCACTTCTGCTCTCAAGCTACCTATTTCCTTAAGATTGACCTATTGTGTGATTTATTAATTTCTGAGATTTTGAATGAAATATATCTTTATATACTATATGAAGGTGGCAATTGCATAATTATGGGATTTAATTTGATTTAATTTGAATGAAATATATCTCTTGTGCTATTTGACTGAATATTTTTGTTTTTGTGATATATTGTCTAGGTGTCAGTGATTCTTCACTCTTCTATTTTAGGCAGTGAATAGTTCAAATCTAAATTTGAGCAAATTGTTAATAGGAACTGATATTGTCCAATTGAATACAGAGGAACTCTGTGCTCTCATCTTGTATAGCTTTTACTTTATAATGCTCACATAGTGAAACTCAACTGTATGTTTTTGAATCACATCATATTTTTATTTGCTCATCTTTCTAATATTTTTTGTGCAGCTTACGGCATGACAGGCCTTTCACAGTATCAATGGCAAACGCTGGGCCAAACACCAATGGCTCACAGTTCTTCATCACCACAGTCGCTACACCATGGCTTGACAATAAGCATACTGTTTTTGGTAGAGTTGCCAAAGGAATGGATGTTGTACAGGTGACTTGATAACCCCTTTCTTCTCTTTAAAATTCTCTTTTGCCAATGCAAACTTGTTTGTAGAAATTTAATTTCGGTATATCTGATAAGCTTTTGGTATGCCATTGGTCATTGATCTTGTTTTCAATATCAACAATTTGTGTTTTATCCTCTTTTGTAACAGGCAATAGAGAAGACAAAGACCGACAGGAACGACAAGCCTTACCAAGATGTCAAAATCCTTAACGTTATCGTTCCCAAGTCTTGAGGTTGTCGTCTGCACTTTTATGCTGTTTTCCTCTTTCACGTGGTTTAAAGATCCGGATTTGTGATTCACTGTAAACTGTTTGGTTTGCTCAAACATGATTTTTAAGTAATCTGAATTTTCCAAGTTCACATCTTTCTTTGCAGTTGTTTATTTTCCAAATTCACATCTTTCTTTAAGTACAATATCAGTTCCTATTAACAATTTGCTCAAATTTAGATGAATTATTGTCTAGGTGTTAGTGATTCTTCACTCTTCTATCGAAGTATATTGCTGTGATTGGATTTTTTTTTTGGCAAAATTGGACTTTTTAGCCCGGATGTGGAAGAGATTCGGGCTAAAATGTCCAGTTTTTTTTTTGTTAAAACACAATGCTTTTTAGCCCGGACTTACCCAGATCCGGGCTAAAAAGTGGGAAAATGCGACTTGTTGAGGCGGGCTTCGGAGGCCCGTCTCAACAAGTGTTTACTTATTGAGGCGGGCCTCCGAAGCCCGCCTCAACAAGTCCCTCATTTTGGCGCCGAAGTGAAGGACTTGTTGAGGCGGGCTTCGGAGGCCCGCCTCAACAAGTGGCTTTTAGAGGCGTATATTGCCCGCCTCAAAAAGGGTCCCTACTTGTTGCGGCCCCCTCAATTGAGGCGAACGGTGTTCGCCTCAATAAGTGTCCAAAGGCCCGCCTCTATTAGGGTTTTTTCCACTAGTGATTCATGAGTTAAAAAAAAAAGATTTAGGCTAGACAAATAGATCCTGAGTGTCTTGCTCTTCTTCTTGAGTTTGTTGTTGTGTGTATGCTTCCGTTTCTTCTTCACTGTATTGTTGTGCATTTGATGGCCCTGCTTCTGCTTGTGTTCCTTGTCCCCCACCATGAACATTGTCCCATGCTTCTGTGACTGCCCATATTGGTGCATGAATTTCTCTTGGTAGATTGCCCTGAGCTTCTAATTTCTTTTTGTTGACATGTGGAACATCATAATCATTTCCTCCTTTGCTTTTCAGTATCTCATTCATAACATATTGTAATGTCATCCAAACACTAATTAGGGTTTTAGGGTGTAGCTCATAAAAAGCTTCATGAACTGCTTCTAGCATGTGATCAACATCCTTAGGCATTTTTTTGTGCATGAGTGATTGAATGCTCCTAAAAAAACCTAAATCTAGTATGTTAAGGTTAGGGCTATTAGGTGGTTGTTGTGTTAAAATAAAAGTAAATCCCTCATGTTGATATACCTGCTGCCATTCTGCATCATCTTGACCCATATGAGCCTTTGTAGTATCCTGTTGTATAAAAATGACCTTGTGTTGTCCATCTTGTGGCCATTTTTCTTTGATTGCTGGAACTATCTGGTTGATTAGCATATGTCTTGTGACCTTTTGATTTACTGACTCTATTAGCTTGGTCACCAATGTCCCATTTTCTCTGTTTTTGGATGTTTTTTTTGTTGGCTCCTTGTATGTGAAATGGAATATACCAATTTTCCCATCAAAGATGCACTCCCCATCTGAATTGAACCTTGGTCTAGCTACTGCAGTTGTGAAGATAACTTTTGGTATCCACTTGCTTGAGCTTGCAGATCTATACTTGCCCTTCTCATTTTGTTCTAGATACACCATGTGTGATTTTTTACTCAAATAAAACCATTTCTCATCCAGATGAACAAAGTCATACATTGGATAATATTGTCTCTTTGTTTCTGCTGTATCACCTTGTACTAATCTCAATATCTAGTCCAATCTTCTTATTTTGTTGGGATCCTTTAACCCAGGATGTAGTGGGTTTGTGTGTGACTTCATGACTCCCCTCTTGATCATTCTATGTGTTATGCTCTTTGATATGTTTAGATTGCTTGCTAAATCCCTGATGCAAGATCTCTCCCCCATATGCAGATTTGTGATTGCATCTGTTGGTACCTCAATTCTCTTTCTCCCTGCATTATGATATTTTGGAGTGACATTATACCTCTGATTTGCATTCCTTTGTCTCTTGGTTGTTCCCCATATTCTTTGTATGCACCATCTTGATACATTAAATTATGTTGATGCAGCATTAATGCCACCATGTTCTAGCTTTCCATTTGTTGATCTGTCAAGAAGCCACAACAGAATTTCCATCCTTTTGTCACTGCTGAGCTTGTTCCTATTTGTTTGGTGATGAGTTGCCTCTGATTCTTGATGCTCTAATCCTGCATGTGTTGATGCCTCTGTTTCTGGTTCTTGGTTAAGATCAAAGAGGAAATCATCTTCCTCCATCTCCCCAGTTGGCTCATTAAGATCAAGGTGGAAGTCACCTTCCATTTCTCCATCATCACTCATGAAATCATGTACCTGGTCTGCATCATCATCGTGGAATAGAGCTGGTTCATTAAGATCAAGCCCTGAAGACATTGGAGCAAGCAATGATGCCTGGATTTTTTTTAAAAGCTCTGTGTTTTATTTTTGCAGTAATAGTAAATGCTTGCATTTACTCTTGCTTGAGCCTTAAATACACTCTTAAGATGTTTGAAATCTGTAATTTTTGTGTTGTTGCACAGTTGGTGATCCGTGTGACTCCTAGATCTGCATTCCTATTGGTTGAAAATTGTTTGAGTATGATTAGTACAAGTTCAAATTTGTAAATCCAATTTGTACTGTTTAGTTGCAATTAATGCAAAGTGTACTTTCCCCCTTCTCTAGTTGTACTTTTATTTCTGCCTTAATTCTTGTGCTATTTTGCAAATGGGGCTTATAAACTGGGACAGAGGGAGTACTTGTACTGGACTGATAGTTGTATGTTATTGTCATGTACTCATGTGTGAGTGTCATATGTATTGAGGACCCTTTATTTACTCTATTTTTTTGTTAATTGGATTAAAAATGAGATTAAATTACTCTGAGGATATCTTTGTGGGATATATGTAACTAGGAACGGGGCAGGACAATCTAAGTATGGTGGTGGTGCATTCTATACAACGGTAAACTTTATTCTTGATTAACTTTCTGCTTCAGTATGATCATAATATCACTAGAAAGTTAGAATTTGTTGTATGATCTAGCCCAATTCATATCAGAAAGGTGGAATCTGTTGCTTTTGGATACTTACAGTCTGTTCGACTGCTTTAGTGCAAGCTACATGCGTGATTAGAGTTGCTTCCTATATGACTAGAGTTGCATTTTTATGTGGTTTTGTATTAATAAGCTTTACTTGTGTTGTTGAAACTGTTTGTTCTTTTCCAGACTTTGCATTTGAATTGATCTTCCTGATATTTTTGTTGGGTTTCAGACACCTCGAAGCGTGCCTTCTGCCATAAACTCAAGGCTTTCTCCACTTCCTCCTGAGTCGGCTGATTTCTATAACCAGACTGCCACTGTTGATATTCCCCTTGACTAAAAAATGGTAATGTTAATTCTAATAGTCACTATTATAGTTTAGTTTTCATCTATCCAGTGACGTTCTTTATCTGACTTCTTGGAGCTTTTAATTTAGGATTTGAAAAAGAAAGAGAGGGAACTCCAAGCTAAAGAGGCAGAATTGCGAAATAGGGAGCAGGTACTTTGATTATCAAAATTTCTGGTACATTTGTTCATTTTGATATTCATTCTTTTCCACCTAGTATGATAATATTGCAAATTCTTGTTTCAGAAATCATTTTAGTTAATCTGTTGACCTAGATTTTTGGTTGTCTGCAGGAAGTGAAGCGAAGAGAGGGTGTTGCAGCACGAGGTTCATTGTTTTAGTGGTCCACTTGTTTTTTATCTATCAACATTTTCTTCCATAGGATTACATGATGAACATTTAAACAGGCTGGAACTTGATTTGTTTAACCAGTACTATAGAGATACCAAAATAGAGTACTTTGTTCTGGTTATTTGTAGGTTATCTATGAAATTAATTTTTCATTGTCATCTTTGCAACTGGAATAGTTCTGGAGGAGAAGAATTGGCCATCGTTTTTCCCCATTATTCACCATGATATCGCGAATGAAATCCCAGAATGCAATATACGGCTTTCACAACATTGTTAGGTTTGTTCTGCACCAACCTGAAATTTCTCAATCTTTGTGGTTGTGTAAAACCTGCAAACAGACCGGGCGCTGCAGGTACTACAACTTCATTCCATTGTTTCTTGCACCCTCCAATTTTTTTCTTTGCATTATTTGATTCGTTTAATTCGTCATATGGTAACTAATTTGATCTCAATATCAGGCTATTGCATTCAAGCCAGTTGCAGTACCAATAAACGGTTTAAGTGACTAACTGTTGTCCAGACTTCTACTGCCATGCGTTCAAATAAACTAGAAGTGACTAACTGTTTCCATACTTGGGGTTTTAAAGTGGTATTTCTTCTCAGAGGACCACAATCCAAAGTTGGCCAGGCTACCCTTGTGTTGCCATTTCTGATCTAGCTTGCTAGTTTGTTAGGCGATGAAAATTTTATATGTAGTACATAAATAGTTTGTATCTGTGTTGGTCTCTGAATTTTGTAACCTCTAAAAGAAATGCTTGATGCAAGAATGTTAGCAGCGTTGCAGCAGAAGCTTTTTTTGGTGTCCTACATGAAGGCTGGAAGATGGATAACTAGTGGGACAATTTGAGAAGTTCATGGGTCTGAGAAGAGCTCTATAGACCGGTTAGTTAGGAGTGAGAAGAAATTATGCAGTATTTTGATCTGTTGCATTCTAAGTTATATTTTGCACATATCTTACGCTACTGACTAAAGGCTACTCCTTGTTTTGCACATGTACATGTGCAAAACAAGGAGTATTAGCTACTGACTTAGTTATATTTTGCTTATTTGTAGTTGTGACATATATTGTCAATGACATATACATTTTGGTTATATGTGGTTGTGAAATTGAGTTGTCAATGACATATATTGTCTTAGTTATATTTGTAGTTGTGACATTGATTTTTGTTCAATGACATTGTTTGGTCAAAGACATAGTTGGATAATACAAAAAACGTATGGTGTTTTGACGTTGAATTTGAGAATGGTGCTAATTATAACGTAAAACCAGGACATAGGTATAAAATATCATTATTTATGCCTATTGTACCGATATTATACAACTTGGATATCAGAAATATAACGAGACCAATTAACCCGGACATACAACGCCCGATATATTTGTTTGGGCAAATAAGTCGGATGTGTAATAACCGGTACATTTGTTTCTCAAATAACCCGGAATTGGTTTTTAAATAACCGGTGTATTTGTGTACCCAAATAACCCGGATGTGTGAAAGTCCGGTGTATTTGCTTCTCAAATAACCTGGATGTGTGAAATCCGGTGTATTTGCTTAGCAAATAACCCGGATTTCGTTTTTAATTAACTGATGTATTTGTTATTCAAATAACCCGGATGTGTGAAAACCGATATACTTGTTATGCAAATAACCCGGATTTGTATGTGTTTTATATAACCCGGATGTACATATATCCGGGTTATATAGTACCTAAATAACCCGGATGTGTAAACCATGTGGGAATTTTTTGGAAGGCAAATAACCAGGGCTTGTTAAATCTAGGTCCGGTTTATTAGGTCTAGGGCAAATGCCGCACTGACCTTTAACGCGGACCAGATCCGGGTTATTTGCCTATACACGCTCGGGTTATTTGGGAGTTTTTATAGTAGGGCTCAGTATGGCCGGGTATGTTATGAGTCTTCTGACTAAATTAATAGAGTACGTAGTATAAGGCAGCTACATATATGGCTACATACGAATTAATAAATGAATTTGACAAATTGGAAAGAAGATGAAGATCGAAGAAAATCCCCTTCTTTTGACATAGGATTACGAGGCCTATAGCTCACACCAATTTTAAGTTGGCGTTGCATGCCGATCGACGCCCTATAAAAGGAAGCCCAACTGCACGTAACCAAATCCCACACAAAAAAACACATTCACTTGATTACATACACAAATATACACTACACACCCTCAATTGATTAATTAGTAAACACGTAGAAATGGCCTCATCCTTGAAGATGGTTGCTCCCTTGGCCGCTCTCCTCTTCCTCTTCGCCATCAGCACCCCCGCCTCCTCCCAGAGCCTTGGTGGCCTGCTTGGGGGTGTCACCAGCCTCGTTGGCGGTGTCACCGGCGGGCTCCTTGGTGGCGGCACCGGCGCCCTCTTTGGTGGGGTCACCGGTGCGGGGCTTTGTCTCAACCACATTATGTAGAGAAAATATTAAAGAAATTTAATCAATTTGATGTGGTGCCAGTAAGAACCCCCTACGATTCGAGCATGCAATTTACAATGAATTGTGGTGAGAGTGTATCACAAAATAAATATGCCAAAGTGATAGGGAGTTTGATGTTTCTAATAAATTGTACTCGGCCTAACATTGCTTATACAGTTAGTAGACTTAGTCGGTATACTCATAACCCTAGTAAGGATCATTGGAGTGCACTTAATAGATTATTGAGATATCTGAAAGGCACTATTGATTGGGGTTTGCATTTTGTTGGTTATCCTCAAGTGTTAGAGGGATACAATGATGCAAATTGGGTTACTGATAATGATGAAGTTAGCTCCACTAGTGGTTTCTATTTTTACATTATATGGTGGTGTTATTTCTTGGAAGTCTTCTAAACAGACTTGTATTGCTAGATCTACTATGGAATCTGAGTTCATAACTTTAGACTTAGCAGGTCAAGAGGCTGAGTAGTTAAGAAGCTTACTGGCTGATTTACCATTGTGGGGGCATCCTGCTCCTCCTATTTCTCTATATTATGACTCAAAATCTGCTATTTGTGTAGCTAATAGCAATGCCTATAATGGCAAGAAGATACACATTCGAATTAGACATGAAATAATAAGACAGCTAATTACGAATGGTGTACTCAGTTCGGAGTATGTGAGGACAAAGAGGAACATTGCAGATCATTTGACTAAAGGACAAAACCAGAGATTAGTTCTTGATACGTCGAGGGGAATGGGACTGAAACCCGTGAGATGAGGAATTCGTGGTGGATTCCCTTTGTATAGAATACTCCCCCATGCTTAAACATTGCATTGTCCTCAACGTAATGAAAGACAAAAAGAATGAAGCACATGGAAAGGTAAAAAAATAACTCACAAGCGTCGTCGAGTTGGCTTGGACAAGAACGTTGTTGCTGGCGGTGTAACAATAAAGCACAGGTCTCTGGTGTTGTGCGGGTCTTCAAACTCAACTCTACCGTGCAACCAAAAGGGATCCATTGTGGTATATAGTGGTCATCAAAGAAATCAGGGTTGCACGGCCTTCAACTCAATCAAGTCCTACCATGCAACCAAAAGGAACCACTGTGGTGAGAAGTGGTAAATCAAGGGAACGGGGTTGCATGGCCTTTAACGAACACAAAAAATAGGCCCACATATAATCATGG
The DNA here is from genome assembly GCA_027886185.1 of Rheum nobile. NCBI lineage: Eukaryota > Viridiplantae > Streptophyta > Magnoliopsida > Caryophyllales > Polygonaceae > Rheum > Rheum nobile. Next base: position 58,400 of record WOAB01000235.1, on the reverse strand, counting down.
TGTGGGCCCTGGTGTTCCTCCTCCTCAGTTGTCAATTGTAGGGCCATCATCGTTGCCAAATAAAGTGTGGGGCTAATGTCTCCTCCTTGACAACATGATACGCACCTTCTCTCCATGGGAAAATCGGACAACTAGCCTTCAGTAGAAATTTTTTTTTTTTGGAATTTTTTTTTTCGAGTAGAGTATAGGTAGACTTACGTTGGTGTGGGCAACACCTTCTTCAATATGATTCGGGTCTCCTTCCTGCAGGTTAGTTCGAAACAAAACAAAAACAAAAGCAAAAACACACGAACAAAAGCAATTAAAAACAAGAATTGAAAAGACAATAAAAGAAATTCATACCTCGGGTTGCCTCCCGGACAGCGCCTTAGTTATTGTCGTGGCTCGACATACTGCTCGACCTCCTCAGCTTGGTTTGCTCACAGCAGCTGAACTCCTTAGGTCAAGATCAGGGGGATGCCTCTTTGTATGCTCTATGTTGAGCTTTACCCCCGTTCTCCTGCACTTTATGATGGGTGGACCGCTGTTCATATCAATGACTGCACCTGCCATTTTCAAAAACGGCCTACCCAGGGTTTCAGGGGCTTCATGCTTGTCCTGCCCCGTATCCAGCGTAGAGAAATTTGTTGTTTGAATCCTAGCTCCCTTCTTGTGCTTCCCCTTCGGCTTCTTTTTGATCTTGTGCAATGCCTTTAAAAATTCCTTGTAGCGAGGGATGCTATTTGCCAGTATGACCAAATGAACGGTTTCTGTGCAGTTACTGAAGGCTTCATAGATCTCATCGTTGCCCTTCATCCTTCGAGTATCTTGTAATGCCTCAAGGAAGGTTGTGACGGGGTGCAGCGAAACAAGTGGAGAGGAGTTGGGACGCACATACTCATCATAGGCAGCCGCGAGAGGTTCGGGGGCTGTCGGGGCGTTTTCGAGAGGAACAGACGCATCTGGAGCATTTCCGCGGTCACGGATTGGTGGCCGCGGTCGCGGGATACTTTCGAACAGCTCGCCGTCTTTAGCTCCTTTTTCGCGATCGCGGAATTCAGGCCGCGGTCGCGGAAAACTCTCGACTTTGTCCTCTTTGTGGTGGATTATTCCGTGATCGCGGAATTTTGGCCGCGGTCGCGGAATATCGCCGATTTCTTCCTTCTCCTCGCCAGTGGTCAAGCCGTCGTCGCGGCTCTCCTCCTCGTGGTCACTGAATTCCTCCAGTCCCAAAAAATACTCTTCTTCAGACAGCACCTCGCGGTCCAAAATATCATCTGGAATGCCCATCTCCTTAGTGGTTGGACCGCGGTTGAGGTACACCTCCCGTGGTCTCGGGTTCTCTTCCGCAGACATCTCGATGTGCTTTGCACCCATCTCACAAATTTGTTGTTCCCTTTCAGCTAAGGGGGTGACAAGCAGTTCCCAATCCTTCGTATGACCATCGAAAAGGCATTCTCCTCCTGGCGCACTACTGGGTGAGATAGCGTTGTTATCATGGTGTCCGTTCTGCTCGCCGCTTGAACCATATTCTCCATCTGACTCTCCATGTTCTGGTTACTGGACGACACCATGGCCTTCAATCTGCTTATTGCTTGATCTGTTTGCCTAGTCTGATTCTCCAGGTTCTGGATGCTTTGCGTAAGCAGATCGAAGGAACTTGGATTGGTCAGCGGTGGTCTATGCCCGTAGGCTGGACTGTACTGTTGTGGAGTGCCCTACTGATAGAACGAATGCGGCCCAGGGTAGAACTCCTGGTAGTCATGACCATATAGAGGGTAGTGTTGGTTCCCATATCTCGAATTGGGGTGATCTCTCCACCCGGGAGTGTATGCATAGGAGTATGGGTCATATTGCGGCTCCTGACGAAAATGGGGAAATCTATCCATCTCTGTATCAAAATCAAAAAGGAAAAACAAAAATCAGTAGCACGGGTGTGGACCGTAAGATAGGTCCACACAAAAATTGACACACAATCAAACACAAAGAAAAATTAAAACTTGCCTCCCCGGAAACGGCGCCAATTTGATAGAGGCTAAAGTCGTGTGCCTAATCAAAATATTCCTAAACAAACCTAAACAAGTAGCAAAGGCAAGCAAGGGTCGAATCCCACAGGGAGGAAGTAATCTTTCCAAGTGCACAAGTGTATGTCAAAAGTAACAAAGGGGGGTTTTGGTTGGTTTGATTCAAAGTAAATAACAAAGTAAAGTAAAACAAAGCAAAGATGTAATCAATTTGGGAAAAGTACTAGTCAGACAATTATCCACCATTCATAAGATTGGTTGATCCTAGATTCTCTCTAATTCCTTCCTATGAATGTTCCTGTTCCTTTTTCATAAGTTATAAATAGGACAAACAGACCCTGAGAATACTAACTATTAAATAACTATGAAAACCTCACGCGTCAATTCAATAGCAGCAATGAGCACAGGAATTTCGATAGATACATGCAAGAGTAGCAAACAGTCATACTATTGCATGCAATTAATTCTCCCTACAATAAACTAGTCCCAAACAGTTCTTAGAGTATTGCAGTTGCTATACATGAATAAGGTAACTCAAACAGTAATTACCAAACCCTAGCAATAAACAATTACCAATAACAACTAGTTGCGTCCAACAAGCGAAATCAATAATAATCAATGGGATGAAGCACAAGAAAATCAATACATTCAAAGGAAAAGAAATAGAAATAGAATCTCACAACCGTATATCAAATGAAGGCTTCAATCGTCGGACTAAGCAAAAGTGCTTAGTTCTTCATAGTTCAAAGGGAAAATAATACTGAATGGAATAAACGATGATGAAAAGTGGCTAAAACGTGATAATGAACAATGAATGGAAAACTAGGTTAAATAACCTAACCCTAAAACTAAAACTAAAGGGAAAAGATAACGAAATAAACCTAAAAGGAAATAATACTATATTGTATGAATTAAATAAAATAAAGAAAAGTCAAAAAAAGGAAAAATAACAAAACTTCGGAAATCAAAGTCGGGTAGCCTCCGTGTGCTTCCGCGGCCGCGGCACCAAATCCGCGGTCGCGGAAATTAACCTTGTGCTCTCGACCTGTGCAAAGCTGGAATTTTCCGCGATCACGGTGGAGAAACCACGCCCGCGGAAATGGCATTCGTTGGTCCGCGTCTCGCCCTTCGCCGCGGCTTCTTGTGTCTTCGCCCTTGGTCGCGGTGGCTCGCGGCAGACCCTCTTCTCCTTCTTTGTGTGGCTCTTCCTTTTATTCTTCTTCGTCTCCTCAGGTGGTCTTTTCCTCGTCTTTTGGATGTCGTCATTTAAGCTCCTCCAAACCACCATATCCACACTTCTTCTCCTCAACTCCATACTCTACAATTGTGCTCTAAACACATACAAATGGCACCCTAAACACCGGTAACAACTCCTAGATAAGCACTACAAAGTAGAGTTGATCAACGGCCTCGGTGAAGTGCGTAGGTTCTGGTGTGGCGGTAATGGCAACAACAAACTGCACATGAGGAGCCAAAAAATGTGCACAATTCACATAGTTAGCAAGTGGATAAGGACTACCTGAGGATGGTGACGAGGAGGGAGCCGATGGAGAGGGGTGGTGTATGGATAGAGTTGTATTACATATGTAGTCTCGGAGACAGATCGAGCTCTGTTTCGGTCGGGTGCTATAACGAACCAAATCAACGCTAGGTGGATTAGGGGAGTCTAAATCAGAGGAGCTAGGGGAAGAACTCCCCCTGTCGTTGACGGAGATCGGAGAGGACAACGGTTCAGCTGGCTGGAGATTCACAGCTGTAGGAGGCGCATCATCGACGGCCGCCGGAGATCGAGTTTGCACTACTGTCGGTGCTATAACAGGGGCTTTGTCAGAAGCCATTGGAAATGTGTTTTCTGAGAAAACAACGTCCCTGGAGACGAACAACTGCTTGGTGTCAAGGTCATAGAGTCGCCACCCCTTTTTTGCCATATGAATATCCAAGAAAAATGCACCGTCGATTGCGAGATGCAAATTTGTCAGTATTTCTTGGCTGAACCGAAGCATGAGCGAGACACCCAAATAATTTGATGTGATCATAGGTGGAATGTTGCCAAACAGGAGCTCATAATGCATCTTCTTTCCAAGAACTGAAGAAGGCGTTCGATTGATCAAATAGGCCGCAGTAAGGATGCATTCTCCCCAAAATGAAACTGGGAGGGAAGCTTGAAATCGCAGCGCCCATGATGCATTCAAAATGTGACGGTGTTTACGCTCGACACAACCGTTTTTTTGAGGTGTGGCAATGCAAGACGTCTTAAGAAAAATGTCGTGTGTATCAACAAAGTCTTGAAGAGCAAAACATTTGGTGCCGTTGTCGGTTCTGAAATGCCTCACTTGGCGGCCAAATTGTGTTGATGCAAATACGCAGAATTTCTGAACAAGATGAGTGACTTGGAAGCCATCAAATGTACCCACACACAACGTGAGTAATCATTTACCAATGTTAAAAAATAACGAGCTCCACACATGGAAGGGATGCTATAAGTACCCCATACATCGGCATGAATAAGTTCAAAGGACATGGATGCTTTTCTTTAACTAGTGGGAAAACAATCCCGAGAGTGCTTCGCTTGTAAACAAATTGAACAAGGTTCATCTGAACTAGTGTTTGACAATGAAATACTAGGTAAAGCTAAGATTGATTGATAAGCAGCATGACCCAGACGCATGTTCCATAACTGAGATAAAGAAGCCCGAGCAACAAAACAGTTTGGTGTAGATGACGGTGTTGGATCGAAACCAAGTGTTAGTAACAAAGTAAAGCACTGTTCATGTATAAGGAATGGTACCTTTGCACAACGGAATATCACAAATAACAATACAATCACGTAGAGAGGAAAACCAAATCAACCAACTTGTTGACAAGGAAAAACCTCTACCTCTAGGTGTTACCCTAGCAGGATTTCAAACTATACTTCTTTTATTGATAAACACGAGCTACACAAGTCAAGCAAAGATCCAACATAAACTAGATTTCCCTACTAGAATACTCTCTAAGCTTAACAACCCTTAGCACGTATTACCAACTCACAGGAAACTTGAAACTACGTAAAAGTTACCTCATTCACCTCAGAAATTTCGCCTATGAAGCTCCTAAAGATCGCAACTCTCCTTGACGTAGGAACGGCTCTGTCATTCCCTTGAGCCAACAGCCTTGAAACTCGCCTCTTGAACTCCAAGCTGTGTTCTTGCTCTCCAATGACTACTTAGAAACCTTCAAAGCTCCTAATGCCGTCTCTCTCTTGGATGCTCCTCTTTCTCTCTTGGAAGCATGTCAAACTAGGTTGATAGTGCCTTGTATTTATAGGCCTCCAAAGGATGATGAAAAATATAATTTATTTATGGTCTAATCTGATATATTATCCCATAAATAACATTATATCTTTCCATCAAACTATTTCCTAAAATACCACAAACAATATCTTCCAACTTGACATTATCTTGTTTCCATAAATAGATCTTATCTCTCCATGATAATTCCGACCCATTAATTGCAAGATATAATCTTCACTTTCCTTGTATAAACGTCTCCTTGTGCTCCAAGCAAACATTTGATACCCTAGACGCAATATCTCGCGATTTGCCTCTTTGCTGGGAACGTTGACAGCTTCTCTGCTCTGTTTTTCTTGTTCCCTGGAATCTCCATTCCTTCTGTTCTTCTTGAGCTCTGATTCTCTTGTTCCCATTGTTCCCTAGGATGACTGATCCATTGGTCACAACCATTGTTCCCTTGAACTTCTCCAGATAGCTCGCATGCTTTATGTTGTTCCCTGAAACAATACTTAAGAACAAACCATCAAATTCATGGTGTTTATCATCATCAAAACACCTAAGGTTCCCTAAGGAAACCTTCTTTCAACAATTTCCCTCTTTTTGATGATGACAAACCCATCTTCAAAAATGCACAATAAAGCGATATCAAAACAAGAGATATGCACATGCACAATCAACAATCATGGATAAGTTCCCCCTAAGAAATATATCCAGTAACGAACTCTTCAACCTCCTAATTTGAATTCCTTCCACATTTTCCCCCTTTTGACATCATCAAAGAGACCTTGAAAATCTTAAAAGAACGGAACATCAGATTATCACATGAAACATAAATTTCATCAAGAGTTCTCCACATAAGTTACTACGCATGCAATGAGTGATAAAACATATAATCACAATCATCAAGAAGCAACTTCATCACACATATCAGAAAACGTTACAAAAGAATCAAGAGATAAGGATATTAACTGCTCGGTTCTTTTGAGAAGGGATGTGTTAGACATGCCACGAAGTTCCCTAGTTGAAGACCTTTACTTTCCACACTTGGACTGTTCTATCTTCAAGCAAAACTTCCTTTCATGGCTTCTTTTGTCGCATTGTTCCCTTTTGAAACATCTTTGTACACATCTTCACACTGTTCTTTTTGGAACTTTTCTTCATTCTGATATTTTTTCTTTCCCCTTTTTTTTTAAAGAAAATTTTTTCTTCTTTTCTTCTTCTTTTCATCAGGTAACATTCTGATTTCTTTTTCTTTTTGCTGAGGGAACGGTCCCTCTTCTGCAACTTCAGCCAATCTTCAATGTTCAATGGGTAGTGTTCCCTTTGAATTGAACTTTCACCCAAGATCTTGGAATCTTCAAGATCCTCAACCGAAACAACCTCATGGCATATCCAATAGATATAAAGGTACATTTGGACTATATATTTTCAGGGTTAAGAAAATTCAACAAAGAAGTCCAAATCAAAATTCGGTAGGTCTTTTGTACCATCCAATGTTTTACCTCAGTTGTGGACTCAACAAAGAAGGGCTCATAGAGGCAAACATCATTGGACTCAGCTAGGGTGGGTCTTTGAAATTAACTATCATGTCGGCTTATGATGAGGGTTCAAAGATCAAGTTGTTTTCTTTGGGCCGAAAGAAGAACGTTTTCTAACACCCATGTTGACGTTAAATCATGAATCATGCTATCATACATTCGCACACACAAGAATGAATAATAACTCAGAGGATAAAACATCAAAACGAAATCACATAGCACATGGCAACATGAGGTAACAGTTCCTTCTTAGTTAACTCATCTTCTCTAGCCAATCATCGGGATACTTATGAAAGTAGTCCAAACTAGTCAGTCTAAGAACTTCATTCCTAGATACATTCCAAGGGATCAACATAAACATGAAGTAAACACAAAGTAAACATGCATGCTTGTGACAAAGATACTTATCTCATTCCTTGGTTCCATGGGACAGTTCTCAATCGCTTTGACCTCACCGTTCCTGGGCATCGTTCCCCCTGAACTGGTTGTCTCGTGTCCTCTGAATTGGGAGTCATTCCCCTTAAGCTTCAGCACTTCCTATCAAACCAAAAGTGAGTTCTCAACTCACTGTTCCTATAGGTTATGAGGGTTAATTTCCATGAAACACCTCTTCCTAGGCTGTTCCCTCACACCTACCTGCAAAACAAGCTAAGTCTTGTTTTTGGGCACCCAAACAAGGTTGGGTTCCCTTGGGTTAGTCCTAACACCAAAAGACTCAACAATTTCATAATCCATATAGCGAGAATGCACATAAGGATTACAAAACTTACCTCTCCTGGGTTGTTGCACTCGCCGGGCATTGTTCCTTGATGTAGGAAATTTGCAATCGTTCTTGAAAGCATAGTGCCCACGTTGTTCCCATCTCCCATAGCTTTGCCTAGGCTTCTGTTGTGGAGAAGCCCTTCTTCCTTGAAGCCACGTTTCCTTGTGTGGTGTCTTTCTCTCAGGCCTTGGTTGGTGTCGACTTGCACCTTGTGCACTTGATTTTGCCTTAGGAGCAACGTAGCCTAAACCAGCGGTACTGTTCCCAGTGGCTTGCTTAAGCCAAATCTTGTGTGCTTTCGTTCCTGCATACCAAGATTGGTTAGTAGAACCATTGTTTTCAAGAAGACTTACCTTAGCCTCCAAATGCTTGTTCCGGTCGTTGACACTCTGCAACTTCCTTTGTAGAAGGAACAGTTCCTCCTTGTCTTCAGCCTCGACACCTAGTTGTTCCTTAACAAACCGCAGCTCATACAACTTTTTTCTCATTCTTAAGGTTAGTTGCAACAAGCTCATCAACCCTAAGTTTCATCTTTTCCAACTCAGTTTGGTCAGATGGAACAGTTCCCTCCTTAGAACTAGCATTCTCCAAGTCTTCTAAAAGTTGTAACTTTTCTTTCTCAAGACTCTTCACCTTAGCATGTAGTTCCTTATTCTTAAAACTCAGATCTTCAGCATTAGATTTAAGAATAGCACACTCATCACAAGATAAGGAACAACTAGCAGCATCAAGTTGTTCACTCAACTCTTCCTTTTTCCTATAAACTTTCTCAATAAAGACTATCAGGGAACGCTTGCTACAATCCTTTAATTCATTGTAAATATCAGAGTTGCTTACCTCATCCTCAGAATCAGAAGCACACTGTTCCTTAGCCACCAAACACAACTTGGTATTTGCCCATGACTCCGGTTCAGATTCGAAATCACTTCCCCATGTGGCAACAAAGGCTTTCTCCTTTCCCTTGCCTTTTTCCTTCCTGGAAGAGTCATCATCATCCTCCGACTCCTTCTTCTAGGGACAGTCCCTGGCAATGTGCCCCTTTCCTTGACAATTGTAGCAAACAATGTTAGGATTCTTCTTGAAAGACTTGTCTTGATCTTTGCGATCCTTGTCTTTCTTGTTGAGGAGGCCCCTCATAGCATTCATGATGAGCGCCACTTCTGGGTCCTTGTCCTTCTTGCCCGCCTTTACTTGCTTCAACGCTTTGGAAACTTTCAAGGCCATCGTTCCCTTCTGGGGACTTTCATCTTCATAAGATTTCAACTTGTCTTCATGAGAAGTGAGAGATCCTATGAGGTGTTCCAAAGGTAAGGAACTCAGATCCTTGGCTTCTTCAATCGCCGTTACCTTAGGAATCCACTTCTTGGGTAGACTTCGCATCACCTTTCGAACTTGATCTTCAGTGGTGTACACCTTTCCCAAACAAGTTAGCTCATTAACAATAACATTGAAGTGAGCAAACATCTCCTTTATGGATTCATCCTTTTCCATCTTAAACAATTCATATTTTTTGACAAGAAGATCTATCTTGTTTTTCTTAACCTCAATGGAACCGTCGTGAGTCGCACACAACATGTCCCATATTTGCTTAGCACTTGTGCAAGCCGAAACCCTGCTATACTCACTATCACATAATGCATGGATAAACAGTTTCATAGCCTTGTGGTTCTTAGAGATCACCTTCTTGTCCTCGTCATCCCAATCAGCCTTTGATTTGGGAACGGTCTCACCTTTATCGTTCTTCACGGAAGGAACAACTAGTCCGTCAACCACGATGTCGCAAAGGTCCAAGTCCTCACATTTGATGAAGATCTCCGTCTTTTTCTTCCACCAACCGAATTTCTCTCATTCGAAGAGAGGAGGACGCGCCATTGAGTATCCTTGATTGTTCCCGTCGTGGGTACTCATCTTTTCCTGAAAACTAACACAAATCTAGAGCAACCTTGCTCTGATACCAATTGTTGGATCGAAACCAAGTGTTAGTAACAAAGTAAAGCACTATTCCTGTATAGGGAACGGTACCTTTGCACAGTGGAATATCACAAATAACAACACAATCACGTAGAGAGGAAAACCAAATCAACCAACTTGTTGACAAGGAAAAACCTCTACCTCTAGGTGTTACCCTAGCAGGATTTCAAAGTATACTTCTTTTATTAATAAACACGAGCTACACAAGTCAAGCAAAGATCCAACATAAATTAGATTTCCCTACTAGAATACTCTCTAAGCTTAACAACCCTTAGCACGTATTACCAACTCACAACAAACTTGAAACTACGTAAAAGTTACCTCATTCACCTTAGAAACTTCGCCTATGAAGCTCGTAAAGATCGCAACTCTCCTTGACGTAGGAACGGCTCTGTCGTTCCCTTGAGCTAACAGCCTTGAAACTCGCCTCTTGAACTCCAAGCTGTGTTATTGCTCTCCAATGACTACTTAGAAACCTTCAAAGCTCCTAATGCCGTCTCTCTCTTGGATGCTCCTCTTTCTCTCTTGGAAGCATGTCAAACTAGGTTGATAGTGCCTTGTATTTATAGGTCTCCAAAGGATGACGAAAAATATAATTTATATATGGTCTAATCTGATATATTATCCCATAAATAACATTATATCTTTCCATCAAACTATTTCCTAAATTACCACAAACAATATCTTCCAACTTGACATTATCTTGTTTCCATAAATAGATCTTATCTCTCCATGATAATTCCGACCCATTAATTGCAAGATATAATCTTCACTTTCCTTGTATAAACGTATCCTTGTGCTCCAAGCAAACATTTGATACCCTAGACGCAATATCCCGCAATTTGCCTTTTTGTTGGGAACGTTGACAGCTTCTCTGCTCTGTTTTTCTTGTTCCCTGGAATCTCCATTCCTTCTCTTCTTCTTGAGCTATGATGCTCTTGTTCCCACTGTTCCCTAGGATGACTGATACATTGGTCACAACCATTGTTCCCTTGAACTTCTCCAGATAGCTCGCATGCTTTCTGTTGTTCCCTGAAATAATACTTAAGAACAAACCATCAAATGCATGGTGTTTATCATCATCAAAACACCTAAGGTTCCCTGAGGAAACCTTCTTTCAACAGACGGGACGACCCGTAGCCAATACACCTCTCCCACTTGTTCACTGGCTTTAATCACCATCCTCAAACATAGGTACTGAAGAACACATAGATGAGAGGTCAAAGTTAAAAGACATTGCATATGAGTTGTCAATTCTGCAAAAGACAATAAGTTGAATTTAAAGTTCGGCACATATAACACATGAGGAATGCATAAAAAATTTCCGAAGTTGGTTGTCCCGGATAGAACATCAGTCGTATGAGAGCTGTCGGGCAGAGTAGTAGTCGTTGGTGTGGTGGAGACAAGATTGGTCAGGAGAGCTTTACTTGCAGGTCCGAGCATATACCTTGGGATGATATTGATCACGTGCTCCAATTTCTAAGTGTAGGCTTTCCACATTGAATTCAGCCTCTAACGTCGTATTAGAGGGGAATTGGGTATCCTACCATTAGAGATTTTAAACAGGCTTTAAACTCATCCTGATAAATGACTTGATCACCAACTCCCTGGCTAACCCATTCATCAAGTGGTCTGCCAAATTTTGTTGAGACCGAACAAACTCAATAGTGATCACCCCATGAGTGATCAACTCATGTACCACGCTATGTCTAACGCCAAGGTGTCACGACTTACCATTATACACTTGGCTATAAGCCTAAGCCAAAGTAACTTGACTATCGTAATGGATAGATATGGGTGACACCAATTTCGGCCACAAAGGAATCTCATAGAGTAAGTTCCTTAACCATTTCGCCTCTCTACCGGCAGCCGCTAATGCTACGAATTCTGATTCCATAGTCGAACTTGTAATACAAGTTTGCTATTTAGAAGCCCATGAAATGGCACCTCCCCCAAGCAAGAATACCCAACCACTTGTAGAAGAATTATCTTCCACGTTAGTGATCCAACTCGCATCCGAATACCCTTTTAGAACCGAAGAAAATCCGACATATGACAAACCATAATTCATGGTTCCCTTTAAGTATTTGAGCACCCACCTTATTGCTTGCCAATGATGAGTACTAGGATTACTAGTATATCTACTCAACCTTCCTACCGCATAAGCAATATTCGGCCTTGTGCTCGTCATGGCATACATTAAGCAACTAATCACTTGTGAGTACTCGAGTTGTGATATCGCTTTTCCTGTATTAGGCATAAGCTTCACACTCGGATCCATGGGAGTGCTAACCGGAGAACAAGTCTCACAATTGAACTTCTTCAACACTTTCTCAATGTAATGAGATTGTGTCAAAGATAGTCCATTGTTCTCACGTTTGATTCTAATACCGAGGATCACATCCTCCTCCCCCATGTCCTTCATGGCAAAACTTGATGACAGAAATGTCTTCATAAGGACTACTTGTCTTTGGTCCGTACCAAAGATCAACATGTCATCAACATACAAACAAATGATTACTCAATTATCGGACTTATCCAATTTGTTTTATACACACTTGTCCGACTGATTTAACTCGAATCCGCTCGACAAGACAACCTCAACAAACTTTTTATGTCACTGCTTAGATGCTTGCTTTATCCCATACAATGAATTTACCAACTCACACACCTTATGCTCATTACTGGGCATAGCGAACCCTTCAGGTTGCTTCATGTACACCTCCTCCTCCGAATCACCATTCATGATTGCCGTTTTGACATCCATTTGGTGAGTCACAAGATTGTTAATAGATGACAAGGCAATCAACAACCTAATGGTGGAGATCCGAGCAACCGGAGCATAGGTATCGAAATAATCAATACCTTCCCTTTGTCTAAAGCCTTGGATCATCTTCTTCTTGAAGATCCACTTGCAGCCCAAATGCTTGCAACCCGATGGGAGATACGATAAGACTCACGTATTATTTCCCATGATAGAGTCCATCTCATCATTTATTGCTTCTTTCCAGAATGCAACATCTTGAGACCTCATTGCCTCATCAAAAGTCCTAGGATCCGCATCAATGTGACAACCATATGAATATTGGAACCCAACTTCATCTCTAGATCCCTCAACCAAATAAATTTGGAAATCTGGTACGAAAGACAATCCTCCTTCGCTTGCTCCTACGGAGCATAGGTGACTCGTTTGGAGACACGGTTGTGCCGTCTCTTTCTTTAGTTCCACTTGTGATAGGAATCAAATTCTTTGGTCTAGGTATGGATGAGAACCGATTCTCCTCAAATATCGCATCTCTTGACTCAATCACTAAGTGAACCGAGAAAGAATAACCAGGCTCTATTACATAGAACCTATAAGCCTTGGAATGCTCAGCATACCCAATAAAGATGCAATCAATACCTCTTTCTCCCAAGGTTTTTATCTTGGGTTGGGCTGGCACAGTCTAACGACCGCCCTACATCCCCAAACTCGAAGGTAATTCAAGCTCGGTTTCTTTTTATGCTAAAGTTCATAAGGGGTGACCTTGTTCCTTTTGTTAGGAACCTTATTTAGTAAATAACAAGTTGTTAACATGGCTTCACCCAAAAATCCGTCACTCAATCCCGAGTAGGATAACATGGAATTAACCATCTCTTTTAGGACTCGATTATTCCTCTCTGACACACCAATTTGTTGTGGTGTATAAGGAGTCGTAGCCTCATGTATAATTCCTTCGGATTGGAAATACATAGGATCCTATTATTCTCCACCTCTATTAGTGCGTAGTTTCTTAATTAAGTCATTTCGTTGCAATTCAACCTCGTTTTTATAAACCTTAAACTTATCATGGGCCTCGTCTTTACCATGTAATAAAAACACATAACAATAACGAGAATAATCTAGATAATAAAATGCACACCATAAATCACAAAACATATATACGAAATATAAATAACCGACTAGTCTATACATAGTATAGTAGGGTCTAATGACTAATCTGTTTGGAAACAGTAGAGTCATGTTTTAGCCAATCAGTATAACTATACTATAGGGCATAATATGACTAGTAGACTAAAAAGTAATCTGGTCAACCTAGTAGAGTTATCATCAAGTAATCTGTATTAAATACATTAGACTTGAATCAAGTAATCTAGAAACATGAGTAGTCTATGCAAAGCATTATAGACTCATAAAAACACACAAGACCTCATCTAACTCATGAGATACTTGTCTTTAGTCTCTTGAGACTTAAGTTATGAGAATGCAATATATACTTATATACATACACATATATCCACACGAGGAAACAAAATTTTATATACATTCCTCATTCACCCATTTAACTATTTAAGTTAAAATATCATTATCATTATTTTGATCATCTGGTCACATAAAATGGGAATTTGAACTATGTGACTTATATCATGGATTCATGGTCATACGTACTTTACTTATACGTAGGTTATAGACTGATGTGTCCTTGTCTCCGATGACAAGCCGAATTGTCAAAGGTGACGCTTTTGGATCTAGTCTTGGTTGGGAAGTCACTCGTCTCTGGTAATCTGTTGTGGAACGCGGTGATGGTGAGGATCGCGAACGGAAGATCGTGATGATGATGATGATGGAAGCGAGTTGATGGGAAGATGGATAGCAGTGGCGGAAGCGATTTGGTGAAGGATATAAGGCTTGAAAGGACAAGCCTTTGGGTGTCGTAGCGTCGACTGCGGATGAAGGAGATGCGAAGATAGATTTGCTTGAGAAGATCAAGCGTTTGCCGTAGCGTCAGCGGCGGAGGGAATGGGGATGAGAGGGATATGGGTGACGTCCGATCAAGGGAAGGAGGAATTAACACTCTACTTGAAACCTTGAACTTTAATTTGAACGTGAATAAAAACAATAACAAAGTTGTGTTTAAATAGGAGAGGTGAGACATCGGATGGGCCGAGTCGAACCTCGTGGGCTAGCCCATGCAAGCATGCAAAAGGCACAAACCCTAAAAGATATAGTGACTAAAATGAAACTATCTAAAAACGCTATAAATAAGGAAACTATCTAAAACACGCTGGAAATACCAAATATAGATAGTGTCTTAAAATAACGCATGAAACTCCTTAATGCGGTAAAGGGCTGAAAGCAATCATCGCGTGAGATGACGACGAAGTGTCGCCGTCTTCAGAAGAACGCGTTGATCCGATGGTGGCGAGGACGACGAGTCTTGGATTGGCTTATGGGCTTCCTTGGCCAACGACGACGCGTGCAACTAGTGATGCGACGGCGGAGGCGATGGCGTTAGACCTAGATCTTGTGACTCGGCCTTGTGAGTGTAGGCTCATGGTTGCGTCCTCATCTTGGGCCGTCATGGGAGGCAGGGTCACATCACCCTCCCCCACTTGGCTGTGAAGCGTCCCCGCTTCACTATCATCGAACTCTGGCTCAACATATGGCGTCAAGTCTGCCACGTTGAAGGACGCGTGGACTCCAAAATCCGGTGGGCGCTCGAGTTGATATGCATTGTCCCCTATGGCCTTGATCACGCGGAAGGGGCCATCTCCACGTGGTGCCAGTTTGTGTTTTCGCCGCGAGGGGAACCTCTCTTTTTGTAGATGCACCCAGACCAGGTCTCCGGGGGCAAAGACGACGCGGTGGCGGCCTGAATTCTTCTGCGAGGCATACTGCGCGGCCCTCCTATCCAGCTTCTCCTTGGTGCATCAATGAAGCTCTTGGACCTGCTCAGCACGATTGGCGGCGGAGACATGCACTGGGTCTCGGAGAGGACGCGGCGACAAATCCAGTGGTGTCAAGGGGTTCATGCCATACACTACTTCGAACGGTGTCAACTTGGTCGTCGTGTGCCTGCATCTATTGTAAAAAAACTCGACAAGTGATAGTAAGTCCTCCCAACGCTTAGCATTGGCTTTGAGCATCGTGCGAAGGAGGGCTCCTAGAGTTCTATTCGTGACCTCCGTTTGACCATCGGTTTGGGGGTGGTAGCTAGTCGAGAATAGGAGTTTGGTTCCAAGCTTTCCCCAAAGAGTTCTCCAAAAATGACCAACGAACTTAGAATCCATATCACTAACTATGGTATGCGGGACTCCATGAAGACGCACCACATGCTCAAAAAATAGATCAGCAATCTCACTAGCACTATGGGTGGTCTTACAAGCTATAAAATGTTCCATCTTAGAAAATCTATCTACGACCACAAAAATGGAGTCTTTACCTCGTCTAGAGAGGGGCAAACCCGTGATGAAATCCATAGACAAATCTTCCCAGGGGGACTCGGAATGGGTAAAGGAGTGTAGAGGCCGTGAGGACTAGACTTAGCTTTGGATCTCTGGCAAGTCACACAACTTCTACAAAACCTAGTCACTTGGTGGGTCATCTTAGGCCAAAAGAAATGTTCTCTAAGCGCGTCTAAGGTCTTCCTAATCCCAAAATTTCCACGACTCGCATGTGCTTCCTCAATCAATAGGTGCCGAAAGGAGGATCTAGGGATGCAAAGACGACTAGCCTTGTACAAATAACCCTCAGAAAGGAAAAATGTCTCAAACTCACGCGATCTCAGGCAATGCTCGAGAATAGGGGCAAAGAAAGGGTCACTAGCATATAATTCTTTAATCAAAGCAAAACCCAGAATTTGAGTTTACGCGTGAGTCAAGAGTACATACCTGCGAGATAGCACATCGGCGACAATGTTGTCCTTTCCCTTTTTGTGGACCACGACATAAGGAAATGTCTCCAGAAACTCCACCAAGCGAGGATGGCGTCGGTTGAGGTGAGCTTGGCTCTTCAAGTAGCTCAACGTGGTGTGGTCACTGTGGATGACATGTCTTCAGCACGCGTACTAATGCATAAAGCTCTTTGTCATCAGTGGGGTAATTGAGCGTGGCCCCTATGAGCTTCTCACTGAAGTAGGCAATAGGCCTATTTTCTTGGTGTAGCACACCACCAATGCCTATATCGGAGGCATCGCATTCCACCTCGAAGTGTTTGGTGAAATCTGGAAGTTGGAGCAAAGGTGCTTGGCACAAGGCCTTCTTCAAAGCTGAAAAGGCGCGTTCATGGGGCTCTTGCCACACAATGGTGCTTCCTTTCTTGGTGAGCTCATGGAGTGGCGCGGCAATGGAGGAGAAGTCGCATACAAAATTCCTATAAAAGCCTGTGAGGCCTAGAAAGCTTCGCACTTGTGTCGGTGTTGTAGGCGTGGGCCACTCTTTGATGGCCGCGATCTTTTCTTCGTCAACGCGTAAACCATCACTACTCATAATGTAGCCCAGAAAGTTGGTTGACGCGGAGCAAAAGGAGCACTTGGCCAAATTGGTGTATAGGCCTTCGCGTCGAAGGCACTTGAGCACTTGGCGAAGGTGATCGACATGGTCTTCTAGGCTCCATGAATACAAAAGGATGTCATGGAAATAAACGACAACAAACTTGCCAAGGAAAGATCTCAACACGTGGTTCATCACGAGCATGAAGGTGCTGGGCGCGTTCGTGAGCCCAAAGGGCATGACAAGCCACTCGTAGAGCCCATACTTTGTCTTGAATGCGGTCTTCCACTCATCACCTTCTTTCATTCTGATCTGGTGATAACCACTCTTCAAATCGATTTTGGAGAATAGTGTGGCGCCATGAAGTTCATCAAGCATATCATCAAGGCGTGGAATAGGGTGTCTATACTTGACTGTGATCTGGTGTATCGCGCGACAATCAACACACATTCTCCATGTGCCATCTTTCATGGGCACTAGGATCACAGGCACAGCACAAGGGGAGAGAGATTCCCTTACGTAGCCTCGATCCAACAACTCTTGCACTTGGCGTTGTAGCTCTTGGGTCTCTTCTGGGCCAGTTCTATACGTAGCGCGATTGGGCAAAGAGGCACCTGGCATAAGGTCAATCTGGTGCTCAATGCCTCTCAGTGGAGGTAAACCTTGTGGCAACTCATCAGGGAAGACATCGTCGAACGCGGCAAGCAAGGTCGCGATGACTGGTGGCACAGATGCGTTCTTCGACGACTCAGGGATGCATGGAGTTGGCACAAGTAGAAAACATGGAGCTTTTCCAGTTAAACACGCAGTGAGGTCACTGGGCCTGGCTAAAAGAATGCGTTTCTCACATGTGCCTTGCAAAGGACGCGTTGGCGGCAAGGGAGCGGCAAACTGTGTTGCTGGGAAGGCACTTCTCGAATTTTGTGGGGCACTTGGAGTCCCAGCTGTGGCGTTGTGTTTCTTCTTGCCAGTGCCTGGAGGAGACGAAGTGTTGCCAGATTTGGAGGAGTTTTGCCTCTGTAGTGCCTCTGGACGCTCGTGTGACCTAGTTGACGCGGCCTCAATGGCTTTCTGGTGATCGCGTTCTACCTGGTCCTACAAGATCTCATGGGGAGACATTAGATACAAAGTGATGCGCTTCCCGTGGTAAGTGAACACATAAGTGTTCAAATAGCCATCATGGAGCACGCGTCTGTCAAATTTCCATGGGCGCCCAAGCAAAATATGGGTGGCGTCCATTGTAATGACATCACATAAAACTGAATCACAGTATTGGCCTATGGACAAAGAAATTAAGCATTGGCGAGATATTGTGTTACCTGGACTAGATGAGATCCATTGGAGGGCATAAGGCTGGGGATGAGGCATCGTGGGTAACTTGAAGTGTGTCACGACCTTCTCATTGACAATATTTGCACATGATCCTCCATCAACAATGACACTCAAGGAAGCTGTCTGGACTAGAGCCCTTGTGTGGAACAAGTTCTCTCGTTGATCGCGTAAGCTGGCTTCCTTGACTGTGAGGAGACGACGCGTCACCAAGCTCAATGGTGTGCCCGTGTACAGAGAAGCGGGTTCGCAATCATAAGCGTCTTCATCCTCTTCTTCGGGGTCTTCAGTGATCACGTCAAGTGTGGCATCCTCATCTTCACAAGACTCATAGCCGGCGGCGGCTGTGGAGAACAACACCTTGCGAGCATTGGGGCAATCTTTCTTATAGTGGCCTCTTCCACCACATTTGTAACACTCAAGATCACACGCGCGATCTGTGCTCACTGGAGCCTGTCTTGGCACGTACTGGCGCGGTGCGGTGGTCGGCGTCGCGGGCTTCATCTTGGAGGCTTGGTTATACGCGGCTGTGGTAGAGGCACTAGGGCAAACATTAGTATAAGGTAATCCACTAGGGTTAGAAGAATACCTTTGCTGGCCACTGGGATATGTGTAAGACTTTCGGCGAGAGAGTTATGCATGGATTTGCATTGCCGTGTGGGTGAGTGTGTTCAAGTCTTTGATGGGCAAAATCTCGAGTTGATCACGTATGTTGGTGTTCAAGCCACTCAAGAATTTCGTCCTCAAAGTTGATGGTGCAACAGAGATGTTGGCCTTGTAATACATGTCCTCAAGCTTGGAAAAGAACTCGAGTGGAGTCATTGACCCTTGGCGAGCCATGGCAATCTCCAATCTCATTTGATTCATGTAGTCTGGAGGCACGTATTTCTTGGTCATCACATAGACGAGTTGATGCCATTCTGTGACACATGTCCTATGGCGATGAATGCAGTCATCTTCGAATCGATGCCACCACACTCGGGCAGCTCCTCGGAAGTTAAGCGTTGTGGCATCGACATGATCCTCAGGTGGCACTCAATTATATCGAAGGGTGTGCTCCGTAGCCTGCACCCATTCAAGAAAAACAGAGGGGTTGTATTCACCATGAAAATGCTCGATTTTTACCTTGACTTGATGTCGCTGGTATCGAGGCTGGTCAGTTGCTTGGTTGAATGCGTTGTTTGGCACGGCGTCATAGAGAGGGTTCTCAAAGGCGCGCAAGCCACGTGGTCTATCGCGTCCAACTTGGTGTCTATCGCGTTGTTCGCGATCTTCACGGACAAACTCATTCCTGGGCGTGTAGGCATCATCGCGTTGATGTCTTCGCGGCTGGGCATCATAGTGATCGCGGCGAATGTCTCTCTATATAACATCGCGACGCTCGCTGCCAATGTCACGAACGCGTTATCCTTGGGGCTGGAGACGCGGTGGAGGTATCCAATCCGATGGGTGATCCTGCAATTCAAGTGGATCTCCAAGAGGGGGGTGAAAAAAATTAGGGTTGACCATACCTGAGTCCTCGATTTCTTCGTCTTCATATTCGTCGAAGTCATCCTGGACATTAGGTGTGATTGATGCGTAGGCATCAGATCCGTAACGCGGTGTTCGAACACTCTGGTGTCGAAGGTGATCGCGTACATCATGGCTCCATGGCTGGGTAGGGGGGGGGGGGGTCATTTGATCATTGCGTCGCGGATGCCCACTTGGCCTGCGACTGGGTCTCCTTGGTGTCGCGTCGGCTTGCTCGGCTCGGCGAGGGCGGCCTTCGCGTGGCACTGAGACCGGTATGCGTCGCTAGGTTCTCCGAGAGACATAGCGATCATCGAAGTTGTATGGTTCAGAATACTCACCTTGAGCGTCCCTGGCGTCGCGGTCGTAGTCGGAGTTATTGTCGAAGCCAACAATTGTGGCTCTGGGAACATAGCGGTCCGCTTGGGGAACAATGCCTTGGCGACTCTCGATGACACTTTGCATTCTGTTGAGTTGTGGTTGATGTTGAGACGAAGACGGCATAATTCATTTGCCTTTGTCTACTCTCGTCTTGGATGGACCCGCGTCGGTGGCTCCAGTTGGAGGCGGCGCTTCCATATCACTAGGGGGTGTTGGAGTTGGCACAATGGGTGCCACTTGTTGGTTGGCTCTCAAAGTCACGACCTCTTGTCTAAGAGCCTGGATCAAGATTTGATCTTCGGACAACTCCATGATGGGGTCTTGAACGCGTTGGTCCTGGGGTAGAGCCAACGGCGGTTGTTCTTGTGTTGTGTTCTCGACGTCGCGTTTGTCATTACTGTGTCCAATCGGCATGGTACCTATAACAAGACGGCCAGACATGGGAGTAAAAATGAACCAAAAGACAACAAAGAACAACAACCAAACAAATCACTAGTCAAGTCACAAAGTTCACGTAGGTAGGGCTTGTTTGGCTTGCCGTGAGGGTGGCTTGGCTTGAACAAGATATGGTGTATCAAGCAAGTTGCAATCAAACAAACAAGAACAAATTGAAACCCTAAAACAACGTAAACAAAGTAACCTAATTAGCAAGAAAGTACCTTCTAGGAAGCTTGACCTAGACGGTGGAGAGATATAGAAGATGAGCTTAGACCGATGTGGGTTAGGGTTGCCTTATTTTGGCTTTCCCTAACTTTGGAAAAAAAAATTGAATATCTTTTCGATATCTTTTTTTTTTTAATATCCGAGATCTTATCTTTTGATCTTTTCGGATTTGCAAAAGGAAATAAAATAAAAAGGTCTAAGTAACAAGATTATCACAAGTGTGATCTATAGAGATAGAGGTGAGAGAAGATAAGATTTGATGATATCTTATATGAGGAAATTTGGTTAACAACCTAAAAAGCAAGATCTAGCAAACAAGGAAACTATATCCACGCATGAAATAAGGAAGCAAAATATTCTAGCATACAAGATAACAAAATTACCTAACACACCAAAACTTGGGGAACAAGAAAAAAAAATCGGCCAAGGTACTATCTTGTAGAAACCGAAGGTGAGCAAAGATTTGATTTTTTTTATGGTTTTTCTCTTCTTTTCTCGCGAGATGATGCGAAAGTAAACGATGGGGGAAAAATCGTGAACAATATGTAAGCTTGAGTTCGTGACTTATAAACTGCTGGGCTCTGATGACAGTTGATGTGTCTTTGCCTCCGATGACAAGCCGAATTGTCAAAGGTGACGCTTTTGGATCTAGTCTTGGTTGGGAAGTCACTCGTCTCTGGTAATCTGTTGTGGAACGCGGTGATGGTGAGGATCACGAACGGAAGATCGCGATGATGATGACGATGGAAGCGAGTTGATGGAAAGATGGATAGCAGTGGAGGAAGCGATTTGGTGAAGGATATAAGGCTTGAAAGGACAAGCCTTTGGGTGTCGTAGCGTCGACTGCGGATGAAGGAGATGCGAAGATAGATTTGCTTGAGAAGATCAAGCGTTTGTCGTAGTGTCGGCGGCGGAGGGAATGGGGATGAGAGGGATATGGGTAACGTCCGATCAAGGGAAGGAGGAATTAACACTCTACTTGAAACCTTGAACTTTAATTTGAACGTGAGTAAAAACAATAACAAAGTTGTCTTTAAATAGGAGAGGTGAGACATCGGATGGGCCGAGTCGAACCTCGTGGGCTAGCCCATGCAAGCATGCAAAAGGCACAAACCCTAAAAGATATAGTGACTAAAAGGAAACTATCTAAAAACGCTATAAATAAGGAAACTATCTAAAACACGCTGGAAATACCAAATATAGATAGTGTCTTAAGAGAACGCGTGAAACTCCTTAACACGGTGAAGGGCTGAAAGCAATCATCGCGTGAGATGACGACGAAGTGTCGCCGTCTTCAGAAGAACGTGTTGATCCGATGGTGGCGAGGACGACGAGTCTTGGATTGGCTTCTGGGCTTCCTTGGCCAGCGACGACGCGTGCAACTAGTGATGCGACGGCGGAGGTGATGGCTTTGGACCTAGATCTTGTGACTGGGCCTTGTGAGCGTAGGCTCATGGCTGCTTCCTCGTCTTGGGCCGTCATGGGAGGCAGGGTCACATCATAGACCATACACCTCCATCACCCAATTATACGGAATGAATCTGAGAAATTTGATTTTCCAACCATGATCATACCATGACCAAAAGTTTTCCATGGTCATACACATGTGCTTCCACCAATTTAGTGGTACATAATCACACATATTTCATATATATAGAGACTTGAACACTTCCTCCTCTATTAAAATATCGTATATATACTTACATATATTATGCATAAGAACATCCACGTTCAGATTTCAACTGTCACCATATGCGGTTAGCATACAATGCATGGCACCAACAAGAATAAAATTTTCATGTCTTAAATATCACGGTCTTCGCATAACCGCACATGAATAAAATTTTCATGTCTATTTACATATTTAACACCACATCCAAGACCATATAGAGACTAGTCTTACATATATATGTATATACCCAATACATAAATAACATAGAGGTATGAAACCTCCATTTCCGTGGCTCCATATCACAATTGTTCATGCTTATTTAGCATTAGCCTTTATCGTGATTAGGATGTATGGCCTCTGAAATTAAATTTGATAGACAACCACTACCGCATATGACAACCAATCGCTTGATCTTTCCATTTTCCACTTGTTGCGCCTTTCGACTCCTCCAAGGGTTCATTCTCCGCATCCTCCGGCACGGGGGGGGGGGGGGGCATCAGCATTGTTAGAATGTACACCTCCTTGAGCGTCGTGAGGGGAAAATGCATCTTCATTTGCCATCTCCGAAAGTCCACGCCCTTGAACTTCTCCAATTTCCCAAACTTGGAAGTCATCTCGATCACTGATGCAACCGCCATTGATCAACTACGAAATTATTGGTTTTGAATGTTATTGAGGGTGTAACGTTGATCAAACATCGGTTCGTTTTGGATATTGATTGAATCGTGCTAATGCACTTTCCAAAACCAATATTTCGACCCTACTCTTGTAGCCTTAGGGTTACATGAAATTTGATTCGGGATAAGACAATCAAACCTCTATTGAACAAGGCAATATCAAATAGAGAGCACTTGGTGTTTTTGGTATTTATTCGATACAAGAGATAGTTCTCTTTTTGGATCTCCCAAGACTTGCCCCAACCTCACCCTTGTATAGGGCATAAGTAGTTAGGCGGTTACATGGCGGTTGGGCGGTTGCATGGAGGTTGGGCGGTTGCATGCGGTTGGGCGGTTGAGCAGTTGCATGGTGGTTGAAAACCCCAAGCTACTCAACCACAACTTATGAGCTGAAATTCACACTTCAGGGACCTAGAATATGACTTCTCGGTGTCCGCCTCTCGAATCCCAACACGTTTTGTAACCTCGAGTTCGAATCCATGCACACGAGTGTGCACTCCGCACCCCCGAAACTCGCTATGCGCCAAACGAACTCCATAAGTCTTGAGCGAATCCCAATTACACGAAATGGCCAATGACACTAAAATCACCAACAAATTATGGTTAGTTTTCCTGAATTTAATGCTATTTCATTTGGTATCCTAAGATTAACTTTTTTGGGTTGGTACCACTAAGGTTTTGAGTTTGTTTGCTTCATAACCAAACTTTTCCATACTCTTAACCATGCGGATTGATTTGATCAAATCCAAGCTCGCCATTGTACGTGTTCCTCACCCTCAAATTAGTACGATTTGACTTATAAAAAACCTAAATTCATACACAAACCACACCAATTTTAATTCCGTTCTGAAAATGCGTTGTTATTTCGGAATTCAAATCGGGATGGTTCGTATATGAGTTTGGCTGTTTTCGAAATCGAATCCTATTAATTTGAGGGTGAAGAGCACAATGATAGGATTAGATTTGATCAATTCAACTCGAAAAGTTACAAACATGGAGACATTTGATTATAGAGCAAACAAATCCAAAACCTTAGAGACACCAACATATAAAATAATAATCAACCAAAATATTTTTAAACTAACACCTATCGAAATTTTCCAATTATTTTTTCTAATTTGTGACAACTATTGTGTAGTATTACTACGCGTCATAGTACGTCGTTCAATTTTTTCTTCTTCCCTAAATTAGGGTAGGGTACGAATGGTCCTCAGGAATCAGGACCACCATAATCCTCAACATGCCACAGCCTTAGATAGCTAGAGGCCCACATTCCCCAACAAAATATTGAAATATATCTCGAATTACCTCTACCCATGAAGTTATGTTAGTTTTTTATTATTTACCCGATTAGCTAGCGAACATATTACCTTGCCTTCTTAAGGAAATGGTGCTTTTAAGTTAACGTAGTATGCGTGTGTAATGAATAAATTCTTTATTTTTCCCGGAAGTCAAAACTATAATCTACTATATAACTACTAAATGTAAAGTCCAACTGCGCCACATATCATCACCATATTAATTTTATCACATGTCATCACCATAATTTTTCTAAAAAAAAATTTCAATAAAACAACTAAAACTAAAAATTATATACCAACTATAATCTACTTTCCTAATTAATATATATATACACAGAGTAAGGTTCCAGTGCGGAGCACTCTTACGGTGCGGACGTGCGGACATGCACTATAGGGCCTTATTTGTGCACTTTAGGGCCTTATTTGTGCACTTTTCCAAAATTTGAGAAAAATGCTTGAAATAAAAAAAAAAAAAATTACAAAAGTGCACAAATAAGGCCCTAAAGTGCATGCTCCGCACGTCCGCACCGTAAGAGTGCTCCGCATATGATCCAAACTCTATATACACATATACCTACCTTATTTATAAATTACAATCAATAATTACCAAAACTAAGTAATAATATTACACAGCTTTCATATTTGATTACGACACAATTAGTTTTCACCAAAACAATCAATAATTACCAAAATTAAGTAATAGTATTACACAACTTTCTATTTGATTACGGCACTATCAGTTTTTACCAAAACAACCAATAATCACCAAAACCTATTAAGCATAGCAATTGAATCCTGATAATGATTGTTCAACCTACACAACAAAACAACACATTGATAAGAACAATATTGCAAATCTCATAATTAATCCCAAAAATTAGTATGACCGGAATTTACCCCAAAGAAAGACTTCAATAAGAACAATACTTGCAAATCTCAAATATGCTGCAAATCTCAGCATTGGTAGAGCAATGCTGCAAATCTTTTGTTTCATTAGTTTTGCTGTTTTGGCTTAGACATATTTTTACGGTTTATCATTATCTATATTTTAATGTTGGATGTGGCTATTCCGGTTTCATAACTATTTAGCCATTTTTTAATATAAATAAAGTAATAGAGAGTGTCACCTCTCTTTCGATAATTTATTCTATTGTTCTTTTTTAATACTTACTATTAAATTACAGTTTATAAAGCTCATTAGTATTATTAATTATGTAATGGCCCAATAAGCTCTATAATTAATTTATTTTAGTTTATATATATAATATTTACTAAAACATATTGTATGTTGTGAGCGAAGGTGGAGAATCAATTTAAAGTTGGGCCTATAAGCCGATTAAAACTATTCAAAGTTGCATTCAATATTAACGTCATATACATTTAGTAGTTATAAATATAAATTTATATTATATTTTTTATAATACTAAATTAAATATTTACCGTGGACCTTTTGTATTTTTTTTATTACTTATATTAATTAGTTACATATGTTTATGTATTTTTATAATATTAGGACAAAAACATTAGTAGTATGTAGATTAATTTATTTTACTTTGAATATATTTTAGATTTGTAGGGTGATTTTGTTATGGACGAATTAACCCGACATAACAGAACGTTGAAATTGCATGTTATTAGAGAGAAACGACAATGGACAAATTCAAATCGATCAGCTTAATAAATTGCATTTAATTCTTTGACATTTGTTTTCGATGAATTGAAATATGAAATTTAATATAAATACTAAATATGCAGGTTCTATTCTTGGAGTTAGTCCAAATTCTTCAGTTAGTGAACGTATCCCCCTGACTGACATTTCAAATGGTTAGTGATTGTTATTCTATAAAGTCTCTATTTATTTTTATAATACTAAATTAAACCATACAGCTTGGCAGTCATGTCATACAAGGGGGGATTATTTCAGGCAACAATATTGGACATGCGGTTTTGATTCCTCGCATGATCATGTCACCGTCAGACACTTCAATTTCTTGCAAATGTCGGTTTGTATCTTCCATGTCCTGTTTTCAATCATGGTCAGTTTTATGTTGCTTCATCAAGGGTGACTAGCAAGAAAGGTTTGAAGATATTGATTTGCGATAAAGACAAGAAGAGATATAGTACTACAACCAATGTAGTATACAATGAAGTTTTTGATAATTTGTAGCATTTTTAAACATCGTGCCATATTTTATGTTTAGCGTGTCATTTTCATGTATTAGAGTTAGATGAACATTTTTATTATGTTTGATCGTTTTAGTAGTATTGAAGTAAAGGGGTGTGGCTATCCCTGTTTCTAAGACTACTTAGCCAATTTTTCTTATTAATAAAGTTATGGAGAGTTATGTATCTCTTTATATAATGTAATTTTTTATATCTTTAATTTGTTTAGTCGATTAGTCATTTTTAATTTAAATAACTAATTAAATATATATTGAAACATTAATTAATTGATAATTAAAATATACTATTTTTACAAATATAAGAAAAAATAAACAATTCCGTACAAGGCACGGGTATTACACTAGTGTATAGCTATAAATATTGGAGGCTAATAGATGCACACGATGAATAGTTATGAGTGAATTTTTTGAAAACGGAAAAAAAATACTACTTAAATGGATGTATTTTGATTGGTTAAAGCATCCATCTTAATATGTTTCTATATACGACATAATTAAACTAGCTAACAAATATATTTTTTTGGAAATGATAAATGCATTTTCACAAGGTAAAAATAAATCCCATATAATTTACATGGCTATCATGGACCATAAGTTTATCAACAACCATAAAAGCTCTACGAGAAAAGAGAACAAGGAAAAATAGAAACGAGTTCACAAGGAATAATTCATACGAAGAGATTCAAAATGCTTAGATATACACAATTCTTCAAGCCATTTCCTGTCTCGGATAGATTTGATCTTTGCCTCGAAGCCTAATTCGTGTGATAGTAATTGCCTCCTTGGCATAAATTACGGGGTCAATATATGTGCCTTCAAAGACCTTGGCATTCTGTGCTTTCCAGAGAGGTGAAGGCTGATAGTCAGACCTTGAAAACTGTGGACTGTTTATAGTGACTAGCAGAGAAGCTTTCAAGCCAATGTTGCCAATTCTATGATGAAAAAGACCAGTCCATCCCATAACTTCATAAACAATATGTAGGAACTATATTCCTGAATCGAACAGAATTAAGAAACTGCAGTAATAAATCGCACTATAATTAAAATTTACAACGAAGAACTACCGAATAGTAATCGAACTGGATCTGATTGTAGAGTCGAGACAAATCTTTTTCCTTAATTCTGAAATCGCTCCGTATTGCGACGGTTCTGTAGCGATCCGAATCCGAGGATACAACTGCGATTGATCTTCTGTGTTGCACAATCAAACTTCAGAAGCCTTGCGAACCTGCTTTCTGTGTGTACTCTCAGACTCGAAAAAACAGAGGAGGAGAAAAGAGAGAAGACGATGTGGAGACTGTTGTTCGGATGATCTGGAATGAGATGCAGGGTGCTCTCTTATAGAGTCTCTGGAGTCCGTTGGCGCAGCAACAGAGTGGAGGAGAAGAAGGTGGGAAGACTCAACAACTACCCCGGATTGTAGCAGAATGGTCAAAGCTATTGCAACAGCTTCGGACTCTGGATCGGTCCAAAAAGTAGCATTGGCTGGCCAGCCCAAGCTACGTACTGGGCCCAAGCTCAGCCGGTCCGGTCCGACCCGACCCGACCCGGCGCGCGTGTGGTCTTGATGAGCTAGGTCATCTCCCCATTACACATTGGTGGTGACCCAAGGCCACAACCTTGAATCCAAATTCCTAGTATATATACTAGTGAAGTTTAACCCGCAACTTCCAATGTGGGACACAATTCCCACATATATTTCCCATGTTGATGCACTTCAAGCAACCAACTTTGGGCCTCCATTTCTCATTCAAACGGAATTCATTTTTAACATATGAGTACATTACGAGAATGTGCTCGCAGAGACGAAGCCAATGCTTCCATTTTTCGGTGTTTTCATTGGCCGGAGCCCACCGGAATTGTGCCCGGAAAAGTTATCGGTGCCACTTTTAAAATGAGTTCCAACACAATATGCTAGGAGAAACTACATGAACACCATTTGTGGTTTGCATACTCAACACAGGAGTTGCACATTGAGCAAGATGCGGAGTCAATAAGGTGAATCTTGAATAAGAAATCATGAGTGGGGTCTTTCTCTCTTCTAGCGAGCCAAGTCGTGAAAGAACATCTTGTTGGAAGTGTTGAAAATTTCAAAACTAAATTAAATTTTGGGGTTTTAAGATTTTGGATTTGTAAATTAACTTCTTATCCGTAACTTCCAAGTTTTATCTTTATGTTATCTTTTCAAATTTGATTTTCTTTCCATGATTTTTGGAAATCTTATCTTTGTAACTGCTTGAGCCCCATGTTTTGCCCAACCGATATTTCCTCTATAAAAGGAGGTCGATTTCTAGTTTTGAAAATATAGAAAAATTAACTCTCTACAAAAAATCGGTTTTGGTTCTGAGCATACCCGGGGATTCCAACCCTCCTTTGGCGAGTGCACGCGATCGGTGGGTGCTGTGTGATCCTTGGGGGGCGATGCCTTGTCTGAATTTGCACCACGGGTTAGGGAGAAATTGCTTCTAAGGCAGTGGATATCATACCACGCCACAACAACATTTTCAAAGCGGTTTTTCATTTGTTCACAACTAAGATTTCGTTTCAGTTTCGATTTGGTTTCTACTAACAATTTAGAAGCGGTTTTTGTTAGAATCCAGAATGGTCATGCTTCCCTACTACAAACCGTTGTTGAATCTCTCAAAGCTTGAACCTTTGGACGGGACAAAATACAAGCGTTTGTACTTTACTAATGATGTCGGGAAGAAGAAGTATGTGTGTTGCAAGTTCATGCAGTTTAAGATGGTGAATGACAAGCCACTCATAGCCCAAGTCCATGAGTACGAGAATCTGGTTGATGATATCCTTGCTAAAGGGATGAAGATGTGTGAAGTGTTGTAGGCCAACTTCCTGATCGAAAAGTTGCATGAATCCTAGGCAAACTACCGCAACCATCTAAAGCACAAGAAGAAGGATTTGACACTAGTGTAACTTGTGGGACACATGAAGATTCAAGAGGCCAATCGCCTCAAAGATAAGCCTGATCCTAAACCTACTAAAAATTTGATTAAGGCTAATCTTATATAGTCTTCTTTATAGTCTGACAGGTTCAAAAAGAAGAATACAAACTCTGGACAGAAGGACAAAGTTCAAAACAATAAGGGGATGAACTTCAAGAAGCCACGAAAGCCAAATGACAAACCGAAGCAGGGTTGTTTTGTCTGCGGGGAGCTAGTACATCGTGTCTATCAGTGCTTCCGCAAAGAAGACAACCAGAAGAACGCTCCAAAGCCTAAATGAGATCAAACCAAGCCACATGATAACCTAGCTGAAGAGGCCGACCAACTGATTGTCAAGATCACAGAGGCGAACCATGTGGACAACAAGGTCGAGTGGTTGTTGGACTTTGGAGCAACCAAACACTTATGTGCCAACAAGGAGTTGTTTGCTGAATTTCAGGAGGCTACAGGGATAGATCAAGTCTACATGGGAAATTCAACTATCTCTCAAGTGCTTAGGAAAGGAAAGGTGTCACTGAAACTCACTTTACATAAGTCTCTCTTACTGCATAATGTGTTATACGTTCCTTCCTTGCGTTAAACTTGATTTCTTCTGGTTTGCTTGAAATTGTTGGCATAATACAAGTAATTGAGGTTGAGAAAATAGTCTTAACTAAGAATGGTGAATTTGTAGGAAAAGGCTATAGATCAGGTTGCTTGTATGTGCTTGAAACCATGATTGATAGTGATGTCTCTTCTTCTGCTTATATCGTTGAGCCTTTGGATTTATGGCAAGCTAGACTTGGACATTTAAATGTTAAATATGTTAATCGATAGCATACTATGGGACTAATTACGAATTTGGTTAAGGAATGTCATGAAAAATGTGAAATATGTGTTGAGGCTAAATACAAGAAGAGACCTTTTAATTCTATAAATGAACGGACAACTGGACTGTTGGAATTAGTCCATTCTGACATGGCACAACTTAGAAACATAGATAGTAGAGGTGGTAAAAGAAATTATATCACTTTTGTAGATGACCATTCGAGATACACCAGATTGGTTTTATTACGATCCAAAGATGAAGTTGAAAACATGTTCTAATCTATAAAGTAGAAGTAGAGAACCAGTTGAATCGAAAGATCAAAAGGATTAGATCTGATAGAGAAGGTGAATACATCACCAATTCCTGGAAAGAATTATGTGAGAATAATGGTATTATACATGAGTTTACAACTTCCTATAGCCTACAAAAGAATGGTATTGTTGAAAGGAAAAAACAGAATTTTGAAAGAGATGATGAATGCTTTGCTTGCTAGTTCTGGTTTGCCTGATAATATGTGGGGTAAAGCTATCTTGGCTGCTAACCATATTCTAAATAGAGTTTCCCATAAAAAAGCTAGATAAGACACCCTATGAGTTGTGGAAAGGACATGCGCCTAATCTGAATTTTTGGAAGTGTGAGGGTGTTTAGCTAAAGTGCGATTGCCTTCTCAAGGTTGATGCAATTGGATCTAAAACCTTTGATGATGTATTTATTGTTTATGCTAAAAATAGTGCAGCTTATCAATTTATGAGTTTGAGTGATCGTTCATCGTGTGAATATCGTGATGCTGAATTCTTTGAGCACATATCTTTGAAGAAAAATAACATGCAAATTGATTTTATGCCTACTAATCTTGCATCTTCTTCTATGTCTTTGACTTCCATGCAAGATGATGAAATTGAACCTTGGAGGAGTAAAAGACATAAGAAAGGAGCTAGTTTTGGTCCTGATTTTGTGACTGCTTTCTTGATTGAACTCAATGTTTATGATGAATTAATGAGACATTCATTAGTGTGCATATGCTAGAGGATGATCTTAAAACATATGATGAAGCTATGAGTTCATTAGATGCTAGTTTCTGGAAAGATGCAATCAAGAGTGAAATAGAATCTATTATGTCTAATCACACATGAGAACTAATTGACATGCCTAAAGGAAACAAAGCCATTGGATGAAAGTGGATTTTTAAGAAGAAGCTTAAGATAGATGGCTCTATAGAGAGATATAAGGCAAGACTAGTTATTAAAGGATTCACTAAAAAATATGGGATTGACCTTTTTGACACTTACTCTCCTGTGACTAAGATATCTACCATTCGTGCATTGTTTGCTCTAGCTTTTAGCTACAAGTTGTTGGTACATCAAATGGATGTTAAAACTGCCTTTTTTGAATGGTGATCTTAATCTTTATGGAATAGCCTACATGGTGCGTGGTTCCAGGACAGGAAAACAAAGTGTGCAGACTCAAGAAGTCACTCTATGGGTTGAAGCAAGCACCAAAGCAATGGTATGAAAAGTTTTATAAAACTATTCTTAGCTTTGGTTTTAAGGTTAATGGATCTGATGCATGTGTTTACTCTAAGATGTTTGGTGTGGATTGTGTGATTATATGTCTATATGTGGATGACATGTTGATTTTTGGGACACGCATCAATGTTATAAATACGACCAAATTGTTCTTGTCCTCTCGATTTGACATGAAAGACTTAGGTGAAGCTGATGTGATTTTAGGTGTTAAAGTCACTAGAACTGAAAATGGTTTCACTTTATCTCAACCACATTATGTAGAGAAAGTATTAAAGAAATTTAATCAATTTGATGTGGTGCCAGTAAGAACCCCTTACGATTCGAGCATGCAATTAACAAAGAATTGTGGTGAGAGTGTATCACAAAATGAATATGCCAAAGTGATAGGGAGTTTGATGTTTCTAATAAATGTACTCAGCCTGACATTGCTTATACAGTTAGTAGACTTAGTCGGTATACTCATAACCCTAGTAAGGATCATTGGAGTACACTTAATAGATTATTAAGATATATGAAAGACACTATTGATTGGGGTTTGCATTTTGTTGGTTATCCTCAAGTGTTTGAGGGATACAATGATGCAAATTGGGTTACTGATAATGATGAAGTCTCCACTAGTGGTTATGTTTTTACATTATGTGGTGATGCTATTTCTTGGAAGTCTTCTAAACAGACTTGTATTGCTAGATCTACTATGGAATCTGAGTTCATAGCTTTAAACTTAGCAGGTCAAGAGGCTGAGTGGTTAAGAAGCTTATTGGCTGATTTACCATTGTGAGGGCATCCTGCTCCTCCTATTTCTCTATATTGTGACTCACAATCTGCTATTTGTGTACCTAATAGCAATGCCTATAATGGCAAGAAGAGACACATTCGAATTAGACATGAAACAATGAGATAGCTAATTACGAATGGTGTACTTAGTTCGGAGTATGTGAGGGAAGAGAGGAACATTGTAGATCCTTTGACTAAAGGACAAAACCAGAGATTAGTTCTTGATACGTCGAGGGGAATGGGACTCAAACCCGTGAGATGAGGAATTCATGGTGGATCCCCTTTGTGGTCAAACGAAGCCATGGAAAGACTCATGAGATGGTACACTACTCCCCATTCCTATGACATTGTGTACATGTAGAGGGTGAACATTTGCTCTTAATGAATTCATAGCCCAGGATATGGGTGGTCCTATTGATACGGACTTGATGGATTCACCGTTGTAATAATGAGAGGTTGAGTTGTTAAAACTCTTAATGACTTCATAGCCCTAGCACGGGTGGTCCTAGACTCCTAGTTGAGACGGACTTGATGAAGTCACCTACTAGAGTGTGAAGGGATAGCCTCCTTTTATGAAAGAACTCGGGTGATCTTTCTAAAGCACTCTTTAGCATCCCAATGCAGAATTGGCTACTTTATTGCAGGTGTTATCGCGAAATCACAAGGACCTTAGGGGAGAGGCGTGTTATTGAGACTTATCTTGAAGTTTTTGGAGTTCAAGACTCGTTCACTATTTAGACAGAAAGGATTACTTGACTTCACTACGTGTTGGTTCAAATTGAAGATACCTACACTTAAGCTTTAAACCTTTCATATGCTCATAACTTGTTTTATACTATTTTTGAAAAATATTTCTACATTGTGGGGGATTGTTGGAAGTGCTGAAAATTTCAAAACTAAATTAATTCTTGGTGTTTTAAGATTTTGGATTTATAAATTAACTTCTTATCCGTAACATCCAAGTTGTATCTTTATGTTATCTTTTCAGATTTGATTTTCTTTCCATTATCTTTTATGGAGTGATTTTTGGAAATCTTATCTTTGTAACCGCTTGAGCCCTAAGTTTTGCTCACCCGATATTTTCTCTATAAAATGAGGTCGATTTCTAGTTTTGAGAATATAGAAAAATCCACTCTCTACAAAAAACCGTTTTGGTTCTGAGAATACCCGGTGATTCCAACCCTCCTTTGACGAGTGCACGCGATCGGTGGGTGTTGTGTGATCCTTGGGGGATGACACCTTGTCTGACTTTGCACCGCGGGTCAAGGGGAAATCGCTTCTAAGGTAGTGGATATCATACCACGCCACAACAACATTTTCAAAGCGATTTTTCATTTGTTCACGAGTAAGCTTTTGTTTCAGTTTCGATCTGATTTCTACTAACACATCTCGATATGTTGTAGTGCGTCCAAATGAAGTCGCCCCATGCAAGAGAGGGACCTTTTCTTCTCCAACAATCATACATTCTCACTACAACAATCTTGCAATTAATTAGAACAGTTCCATATATATAGCATAAACTAATAATAAAATATTTTAAATATATATATTTGTATTGTATATGATAAATCATATATATATTTCAAACTTTATCTTATCAAGATATTGCAATTAGTTTTTTAATAAAATTATGAATACTTAGATGGAGAAAATAAAATCCCATAATATATAGTCCATTATAATATAGTATATGTATATCGATAAGTTATCTAATGGTTTAAATTGTCAAGTACATATATAGTAAGGGGCGGAGCTACTTGAGGCCCCGAGGGGGCTATAGCCCCCGCTGAAGAAAAAAAATTCAAAAAAAATTCAAAAAAAAATTCAAAAAAAATTCAAAAATTTTAAGTTTTTTTTACCCTTATTTAATCTGAAAATGTAATTTCAGTCAGTCCTAATAAATTTAATCCATGAAAATGAAATTACCTTAAAATTTCCCCCTTCATCTCATGTGAAAATGCAATTTTAGCCAATCCTAACAGATTTAAGTCAAAAAAATAAAATTACTTAAGTTTTTTTTCTTCATCTCATGTGAAAATTACCTTAAACTTCCTAAAAATGAAAATTGATTTTTGCGAAATAGAAGTTAAGTCATATTGAATTTAAACCATTTTATCGCTCAATATTTTCCTGGCTGCACCCGTGTATATAGTAACTTAAAACAATGCAGTTTGAGATAGGTTGAGTACGTCAATGAAATATCAGTATGGCCTGGTAATATGTTATGAGGAGAGAGGATCAAATGAGCATCGGACTTAAAGTAAACCGTGCGCACTCAATCCGGCCTTACACGTGTCACCATCTGACGATTGGTAGTGATCCTTCATTTAACACACGGAGGGGTAATTTGGTCATTTTCCACGCATTCACTGTAGCCGTCTCTCCTTGCCTCTGTCTCGATTCGCTCTGTTTCTCCCAATCGCCATTGGAGGTAAACCTAGTTTTTGCTGATTTCAGTTCATGTTTTTCATGGATTTTCGTCTCTTTCGATGTGTTAACGCCATTGTATGTCTGTAGCCGTCGTTCTTCGCATCTCTGATCTCGATCGACTTGCCTTCTGTTTCCGTATTCGCTGTCGCCGGAATCGCCATTGGAGGAGTTGTTGCTTCTCGCTCGTTGCAGTGCACGTTCTTCATCAATTTCGTCTCCTTTAATCTACCATTGCTATTGGATTGACTGGCATAGACGTTTCTATGGATTATGGTAAGTCAATTTGCTTCGTTATGTTTTAGGGTTCCAGAATTTCTTGTTGTGTGTACTTATGTTCTTCGATTGCTAGTAATCTGAGTATGATTGTTTTCAAATTGGTTGTTATCTGGCGTTTCTATTGTGGATGTTGTTTGGCAGATTCGCATTAACCTTTTCATGATTAGATTTTTCATCTTTTCAATGGGCGATTGTTTTGAACCTATGCCTTATAGAAATGAACCTGCAAGTCAGCACTAATGAACCTGGT
Source organism: Rheum nobile (assembly GCA_027886185.1). Classification (NCBI taxonomy): domain Eukaryota; kingdom Viridiplantae; phylum Streptophyta; class Magnoliopsida; order Caryophyllales; family Polygonaceae; genus Rheum; species Rheum nobile. The sequence continues at coordinate 22,863 of WOAB01000235.1, read as the reverse complement.
TTATTTTTGAATGTGTAACCTATTGTATGTCTAATGAACCTGTTACTTATTCTCATTGATCCTGTTAGTTTCAAAACCAATGAACTTGCCTTTGAAAAGTAATGAACCTGCAAGTCAGCACTAATGAACCTGGTTGATTTTTGAATTTGTATAACCTATTGTATGTCTAATGAACCTGTTATTTCATTCTCAATGAACCTGTTAGTTTCAAAACCAATGAACCTAGTAGTTATAACTCATGAACCTGCATGAACAAAATAATAAACCTGTAAGACAACAACAATGAACCTGGTTGATTTTTCAAGTGCTCAAGTATTTGTATGTCTGTTGAACCTGTTACATATACTCAATGAACCTGCATGAGAAAATTAATGAACCTACAAGGCAATACGAATGAACCTGCAATGATCACTCGATGAACCTGTTAATATATTGAAGTGTTCATCCTAATTTAGTCAATTACACAGGTGATTAGTTCCTACCTGCTAGTATCATTGTAGCCAACAATGAACCTGGATGTTATATATGTTTGCAGTGACTGGTAGTGGTTTTGCTAGTGCTAGTGGTAGTGTATCCCTGGATCAGAGTTCTCCTAGTTCATATCCAAGTGATTCGGACACTGAGATGTTGTCGGATTTATCCGTTACGCGATTATCTCAAGGTGGATCAGTGTACCACATTCCAATCTGTGTTGATTCTCTGAAACCAGTTGTTGGTATGCTGTTTGGGTCATTGGGGGAAGCGATTGATTTTTACAAGGCATATGCACTGGAATGTGGCTTTGTTGTGAGGCTCGGCGGATCACGCATGGCAGGAGATGTGGTTGCACTGAAGTACTTGCATTGCACCAGGCAGGGTTTTAAAACTGGTCAGAACAACACAAAGCGCATGCGTCGACGTCCTTCAAACAGAGTTGGTTGTAAGGCGAAACTCACCCTCACTTTTGCGGGCAACCAGGGCTACAAAGAACAGCGTTTGAAGATCGCCACACTCATGAAATGGTTGTTGGTAAGGATAAACAGTTTATGAAGTCTATGAGGAAGCTGGACTTTGGTCATAAAAAGTTTGTGATGGATTGTGAGAAAGCCCACATCGGTCCAGTGAAGTCTCATAGGATATTCAAGGAACTCGTGGGCGGCTACTCCAAAGTTGGTGCATCAGCTGTTGACTTCAAGAACTACCGGCGAGATATGTTGGCTTAAATAGGTGGTTCCGATGCTCAGATGACGATCAACCGTCTGTTCAACAAAAAAGAACTCTGCCCTGCGTTCTTCTTTGAGTATGATGTGGATTCTTGTGATCGTTTGACACGTTTATTTTGGGCTGATCCTGTGTCTCGCAAGAACTTCTCTCTCTTCGGCGACGTTGTATCGTTTGATGCTACGTACCGTACCAACAGGTTATTTTCTATCCTTCTTCATTGCATTGTTCCTGTTCTATTTTACAGTGCAACCAGCCTTCAATTTAATGTTTTTCGTTCTTTTAATGTTAAGTTCATTGGATGAACCTCTTAGTTATATTGAATGAACCTGTCTGTTGAAACTGATGAACCTCGTATACAAACTGATGAACCTAGTGTGAAATCCAATCCTATTGTTATCTACATATTCCAGTCTGTTTGCTGAGGTCCCAAATGAACCTGCAAGATAGCACCAATGAACCTGGTCCATTTTTGAAGTGTCTAACCTATTCTATTTTTGATGAACCTGTTACTTATACTCATTGAACCTGTTAGTTGTAAATGATGAACCTCTTAGTTATATTGAATGAACCTCTCTGTTTAAACTGATGAACCTCGTATGCAAACTGATGAACTTAGTGTGGAATCCAATCCTATTGTTATCTACATATTCCAGTCTGTTTGCTGAGGTCCCAAATGAACCTGCAAGACAGCACCAATGAACCTGGTCTATTTTTGAAGTGTCTAACCTATTCTATTTGTGATGAACCTGTCACTTATACTCAATGAACCTGTTAGTTGTAAATGATGAACCTCTTAGTTATATTGGATGAACCTCTCTGTTGAAACTGATGAACCTCGTATGCAAACTGATGAACCTAGTGTGAAATCCAACCCCATTGCTATTTACATATTCTAGTCTGTTCGATGAGGTCCCAAATGAACCTGCAAGACAGCACCAATGAACCTGGTCCATTTTTGAAGTGTCTAACCTATTCTATTTCTGATGAACCTGTCACTTATACTCAATGAACCTGTAAGTTGTAAATGATGAACCTCTCTGTTGAAACTGATGAACCTCGTATGCAAACTGATGAACCTAGTGTGCAGTCCAACCCCATTGATATCTACATATTACAGTCTGTTCGCTGAGGTCCCAAATGAACCTGCAAGACAGCACCAATGAACCTGGTCCATTTTTGAAGTGTCTAACCTATTCTATTTCTGATGAACCTGTTACTTATACTCAATGAACCTGTAAGTTGTAAATGATGAACCTCTTAGTTATATTGCATGAACCTCATTGTGTATTCATTCTAATCAACCTAATTGTGTACTTATGTATCCTGATTTGATTGCTCTTTTTATTAGACACTTATTTGAGTGTTTTTATCCCTTTTTCTTATTCATAGTTGGCTTTGTGTACATCTGTTTCATATAGGTACAATCTGATTTTCATACCATTCACCGGGCTAGACCATCACAAGTCGAGTGTCACTTTTGCGGCTGGTTTAATTTTCAAGGAAGATGCGGGATCATACGTTTGGTTGCTGGAGAAATTCAAGGCAGCAATGGTGCACGAGCCAAAGGTTATAGTTATAGACCAAGACCTGTCCATGAAGTCGGCTATTGAACAAGTTTTCCCGCGTTCGCGCCATAGGCTTTGTATATGGCACATCATGAAGAAAGTGCCCGCAAAGACCAAGTACGACACTGCTGCTGGTTCAGAATTTAGGGCTAGGCTGGACAACATTGTGTGGACCCATGACCTTTCACCTTCAGAGTTTGAGACACAGTGGGCTGCGTTGCTTGATGAATTCCCACTGGTGAAGCGGAGGTGGTTTGATGACATGTTTGCAATCCGACAATTTTGGATCCCAGCCTACTTCAGGGATGTGATGTTTGGCGGTCTGCTTAGAACTACTTCTGTTTCGGAATCTGCAAACAGTTACTTTGGTCACTTTAGTGACAGATACTACCGCCTAGTTGAGTTGGTGATGCACTTTGACATAGCCATGGACACGCAGAGACACAAGCAGGCGAAGCTGAACTTTGAGTCTTCTACTATGCGTCCAGATTTGAAGACGCCTTTAGGATTGGAGAAGCACGCATCTGAGGTGTACACGCTCTCGATTTTCAAACTTGTTCAGGATCAGATTATGGAATGTTGTCTATCATGCTTTATGGTGAGCATGTCTGATGTCAACGGTACAAAATTCTACGGTATCAAGGATTGCTTATCCAAGAGTTTCACAGTGGAGCAGTCAGCTGAAGGTGTGGATTTTTTTTTTAGCTGTCGCATGTTTCAAAGGATTGGTCTGCCTTGTTGTCATCTCATTTTTGTGTTCAGGAACCTCGAGTTTGATAGGATTCCGGATAGGTATGTCCTTGCGCGCTGGACCATGGATGCCACTATTACACCGGTGTTCACTATCGACAACACCGTTGTGACTCAGTGTGTGGCCCTTGAAGAGCGTGAGGCGGTCATGAATGAGGTGATTTCTGACTTTTATAGTTGTGTGGGGCTATTGGAGGACAAGCCGGACCTCATGAAACAGTTTTCGGTTCTGCTTAAGGAGAAAAAGGCGTCTCTGCTGTGTGGAAGTGGTGCTTCATCTAGTTCTGGCGCGTCGAACCTGGAGCAACTTCAGTCTTATGCCGGAGTTGAAGTACCTTCAGTCATTAATGTGCTGCCACCAGAGCAAGCCAAAAACAAAGGAAGCGGGTCGCGTATCCGGAGTGGAAGAGAAATTTCTATTGCTTCGAACCGTGCAGGGCAAAGGCGTTGCGGTAGATGCAACAAGTTAGCCACTCACAATAGTCGCACTTGCACTGAAGTGCTGGACTCTTAGTGTTCTTCAGTATTTTTCGATTCCATTTTTTTTTTGCTTACTTTTGCTGAACTTTTAAGAATTTTGATGAACATGTTACTTATACTCAATGAACATGTTAGTTATACATGATGAACCTGTTTCTTATACTCAATGAACCTGCATGCATAAATTAATGAATCTGCAAGGCAACACCAATGAACCTGTTAGTTCCAATCAATGAACCTTGTTGATTTTTGAAGTGTATAACCTATTGTATGTCTTATGAACCTGTTACTTATTCTAAATGAACCTGTTAGTTTTAAATGATAAACCAAGTAGTTAAATGATAAACCAACACCTAATGAACCCCCAACACCTAAAATGAATCTTAGGAAAACCTAATGAACCTCCAACACTTAAAATGAACCCCCAACTCCTAAAATGAACCTCAGAAAAACCTAATGCACCATGTAAAAGCAAATGAACCCCCAACACCTAAAATGAACCCTGTAAAAGCAAATGAACCCCCAACACCTAAAATGAACCTCAGAAAAACCTAATGCACCCTGTAAAAGCAAATGAACCCCCAACACCTAAAATGAATCACAGGAAAACCTAATGAACCCTGTAAAAGCAAATGAACCCCCAACACATAAAATGAACCTCAGAAAAACCTAATGAACCCTGTAATAGCAAATGAACCCCCAATCCCTAAAATGAACCTGCAAGTCAAAACCAATGAACCTGCCTTTGAAACGTAATGAACCTGCAAGTCAGCACTAATGAACCTGGTTGATTTGTTGATTTTTGAATTGTATAACCTATTGTATGTCTGATGAACCTGTTACTTATTTTGAATGAACCTGTTAGTTTTAAATGATGAACCAAGTAGTTATAAGTCATGAACCTGCATGAGAAAATTAATGAACCTGCTGGTCAACACCAATGAACCTGCATGAGAAAATTAATGAACCTACAAGACAATAGCAATGAACCTGCTAATATATTGAAGTCTTGATCCTAATTTAGGCAATTAGACAGGTGATTAGTGCTATATGTTAGTATCATTGTACCCAATTCAGCAGTCATATATTTACCCAATCTATACAATCAACCTATTATCATTCTTACGAAAAGTCAATCATCTAATGTTCAAGTATACGGCCCTTCAGGGTTGTCTTTTATGAGCTGCAGTGCCTTTTCTCGTATTTCATTAGCTTCGGAGGTGATGATGGCATGCACGTATTTGATTCTCAGCTCTTCAATGCCCTTTTTTTTGTTCTTGTTGTTCATCTGATCCTCCCATTTCTCATTTGGCATGCCCATGTACTTCTCCATGTATCTCATGATAAACACCTCAGAGTCTTGTTCTTCTGCTCCGTCAGACTGGACCGGTAGAGGAATCAATTGTGGCTTATGCTGTGCAGATTCAATCTCGCTTGCTCTCCTGGCCAAGTGATTCTGGCGGAAGTATATTTCAGTCATGTGTACCTGCACACAAGCATAAAGAGAACAAATGAATTTTAACCCAAACAGTCAAAAAAATGTTGTCAACAACACAATTTAACTGTTGGTTTCATGTCAAACCAATGAACCTGCATGAGAAAATTAATTAACCTACAAGACAACACCAATGAACCTGGAGGATTTTTTAAGTGTATAACGTATTCAATGTCTGATGAACCTGTTACTTATACTCAATGAACCTGGTAGTTGTAAATGATGAACCTAGTAGTTATAAGTCATGAACCTAATGCTTGGGCAGAGTTCACTCACTAGTAACAAGACAATTTAATCAATTATTGTACACTTACAATCTTGTGAATCGCTTCCTGATAGAGATGCGTATCACCGATGTTCGGCACACTGTCTAGCACATGAAGGGTTTTACTCTTAATGTTCATGGCAATTAGAAAGTAACGGTCATTGTGGATTATGACCAATACAAAAACCTGTAATAATCCGTTTAGTTAGTGACGTTTGAAATTAACTCACAAAAAATTATGAACAGAATAAATACAAAAAACAGACAAGCTTAGAATAGCAATAAATTTACCATGTCTATGTCCTTTAATTTTCGTCCATGCACCTCAGCCACTGCGTTGTTGAAGTTCCTCGTGAACTCGCCCAGTTGATCTTTCAAGGTTATATTCTGTTTCAACATTTCACGATTTTTTTGTTAGTATATGGGAATTATATATTCAAGCCACAACGTGGACAGATAAATTGTTGAACTTATAGGACTTCACTTTTCATATGATGAACCTCGTATGCAAACTGATGAACCTAGTATAAAATCCAATCCTATTGCTATCTACATATTCCAGTCTGTTTGCTGAGGTCCCAAATGAACATGCAAGACAGCACCAATGAAAATGGTGCATTTTTGAAGTGTCTAACCTATTCTATTTCTGATGAACCTGTTATTTATACTCAATGAACCTGTTAGTTGTAAATGATGAACCTCTTAGTTATATTGAATGAACCTCTCTGTTGAAACTGATGAACCTCGTATGCAAACTGATGCACCTAGTGTGAAATCCAATCCTATTGCTATCTAAATAAAATGATGAACCTCATTTTATTTACTGTTGAACCGTATAGTATATATACATACAGCTTATTCTTTTAACTTTTAACCATTTTTACTTACCATTTGGTATACATACAGGAATGCTCTACTGGGCTTGTTGCTGCTTTTTACCTCCTCATTAGTGTTCAGAATGGTTGACCAAGCATCAATTGCTTTGTAGTGGATGTCCACATCCATTGCCAACTCCATTCCGGAGACTTTCAGCGACTTGTATTTGAAGAGCGCCTCACTATTCAATTTCATAGGAACAAAAGTGTTATGTAGTAGTAAACCTTTATCTCTAATATTTTGCATAATAATAAAATAAAATATGTCAGAATGTATGTATATCTTACCCTCCTATGCTGCAGTGGTTACAGTAGTTGTGCATCACGATTGCCTCCTTTGGTCTACTGGCAAAGATGTCGACAGTGCGGCTTTTGTAGGGGCTTCTGAGCTTTTCCCCAAGTTTCTTGTGCCTTGGCCCGTGAACTACATCAGCATCAGCCACCACTTGTTTCCCCTTGCCCTTTTCTTTTGCCTTTTCTGCTTCAGCGAGCTCCTTGTCCTTATGTGCAGCAGCCACTGTTTGTTCTTCATCCATCGCTTCCGCAACACCAATTTCTTGTACCTCCTCTGACCCTATGAGCACTGAAGGTTCTTCATCATTGTTTTTCTCAGTCTCAACGTCATCCGACTCCTCTGAACTTATAAGCTTGAAAGATGGAATTTTCAAACGCGGAGACTTTCTGGCCTTCTTTGTTGTTGCTGGTGCGCGGGGTGTTGGTGCACGGGGTGTTGGTGCGGGGGGTGTTGGTGCTGGGGGTGTTGGTTCCTTGTCCTTAGTACCAACAATAGTCTCATGCGCAGTGCCTTGCGCCCTCTCTTTCTCTAGCTGTTGAACTTCATCTCTTTCCTCCTCTCTGTCACTGAGCACGTCAATGTACTCATTCATAACTATGTTTACATCCTCCCAATTTTGTGTGGTATCAATGCCCTGTGTTGCCTTAGATGTGGAAGGTTTAACATTTGAGATCTTGATCTTTTCTTTTGAAGCATCAGCCTTCTCCACATGTCTCAAGCATTCTATGAGCTGTGGATCGCTCCAGAAAGGGTGGTCGGCATCATTCCATATCTTCTCAAATTCGCTTCTTTCCTCTTCCTCGGCCTTTTTGTCGCCAATCAGCGTTTGGGCTGTTTTGATCATGCTCTGGACCTTGGGCTCTGCATTGAATTCCTTTGGCAAGTTTTCCATCATGGCAGTGAGTTTCAACATTTCGTTGGCCACTACAATCTGTTGTTTGGTGAAGTTATTAAGCCAGTCCTGCATTCAAGACAACAAGTTTATGTGAACCTTAACTATAAATGAACCTCAATCTGTAAGTTAATGAACCTTGCTGTGTAAACTGATGAACCCACTATACTATTTTTTGGACATGAAGCTTGATGTTTACCTGTAGCTTGTTGTTCATGTATGCATGTTCTCTTCCCTCTTTTGATGGTCTTGGGTCTTGAAGAGTTCCTAACCCAAATCCTCCACTCTTTATCTCCCTCTTCTCCCTTTCTTCCAAACTCTCATCTGTCCATCCTAGGAAAACTGGTGTATTATTCGGGTTTGTATTTCCGAAGACAGATACCCTGTCTAAATACAACAACTGCATAGAAGTTCATACATACATTAGTACACACATGACATGGAAAGTAATACACAGTAGTAGATGTTACTTATACTCAATGAACTCGTTACTTATTCTCAATGAACCTGGTAGTTGTAAATGATGAACCTAGTAGTTATAACTAATGAACCCAATGCTTGGTCAGAGTTCACTCACTACTAATTGTTGCTACAAGTCAAAACAAATGAACTGCATTAGAAAATTAATGAACCTACAAGAAAGCACCAATGAACCTGGTCGATTCTTGAAGTGTATAAGCTATTGTATGTGTGATGAACCTTTTCCTTATACTCAATAAACCTGTTAGTTGTAATTGATGAACCTAGTAGGTATAACTAATGAACCCAATGCTTGGACAGAGTACCCTCGCTACTAATTGTTGCTACAAGTCAAACAAATGAACTTGCATGAGAAAAGTAATGAACCTGCCCCAATGAATCTGGTCGATTTTTCAAGTGTATAACTTATTCTATGTCTGATGAACCTCTTCCTTATACTCAATGAACCTGTTAGTTATAAATGATGAACCTACTAGTTATAACTAATGAACCCAATGCTTGGACACAGTACTCTCACTACTAATTGTGGCTACAAGTTAAACAAATGAACCTGCATGAGAAAAGTAATGAACCTGCAAGACAGAACCAATGAACCTGGTCGATTTTTGTAGTGTATAACCTATTCTTTGTCTGATGAACCTTTTCATTATACTCAATGAACCTATTAGTTGTAAATGATGAACCTAGTAGTTATTACCAATGAACCCAATGCTTGGACAGAGTACACTCACTACTAACTGTTTTTTACAAACAAAAAAAAACAAGAGTTTTTTACCACGAGGAAGACGATTGGGCCTCTGAAGAACCTCTCTTTCTTGGCCTTCCATTCAGTTGTTGTATGAGGCAAGACACTCATGAAAAACCTACACCAGTTGTATCCCTTTATGTCCTCAACGTCGCTGATCATCATGTGCTGAGGAATAGTTCCTTTTTGGTTGCTCTCGATTAGCAAAGACATGAACATGACAAGGAACATCCTTTTGAACCAGAGTTTGTCGGTGCAGGTTTTGAGTTTGGCTGCCACATGACTTGGCCTGATTTGCTTGATGTTGTCGAAATATTCTTTCCATTCCTTTATAATGGCGTCATCAGCAGCCTATTTGCCTCTCCTTTCCACTGTCTTGTGGCCTCTAGGGATCATGAGCACCCTCTGGACTTCCTCCTCTGTCACATTAATGATGCTGCCATCATTCAGCTTTATCTCACATTTGACCTCGTCATAGTGTTCGAGTATCCAGAAAGCAAGACAATGAGGCACTCCTTTAATCTTTAAATCGAGCATGCTCTCAAATCCGATCTCCCTAATCCAGACCTTAGTCTGTGCCTTCCTATTCTCAGGGATGGATTCCAGCGCATTGACAAACACCTTTGGGATATTCCTAGTTGCCAACCAGATGTACTGTGTGCCATCATCTTCTGTCTTTATCTTGAGGTTGGCAGGGATTATCTCCAACTGCTTGCTTTCCTTTGGTTCTCTCTGTTTCTCCTTTTTTTTCTTGGTAGTTAACAGCTTCATCTCTCATGTTCCCTTATCTACAGCCCATTTTTCTTCGTTGTTCTTCTTTGCAGTTTCTTCCTCATCAATGTCAATTTTCCTCTTCCCCTTGTCCTTCCTTTCTTCAATCTGTATAGTCTTTTGTTTGTTCCTGAAGTTGTCCTCAATCTCCTCCTCACTCGAACTCTCTAACTGAACTGCTTCATCTATTTGAATTGCAGTCATTGTCCTTGTGGTTGGTGTTGTTTTCCCAGAACTCTGAGACGAACTGCTCTTCTTCTCTTCCTGTGAGCTGAGGCTTTCTATGTCTTCAACCTCCTTTCCTTTCCCCTTGGCTTCTACTTCTAAATGCAATTCATCTGCTTGTATGTTTGGTGTATCTGCAGTTGTGTTGCCTGGTGTAGAATACTGAGAAAGCTTCTCATCTTCAGAGTCTGCTGTTTCAGTACACTGCTTTTTTTCTGGAGGTTGTTCTGATTTTGAAGCTTGTCCCTTCAAATCCTTGTTGCCTGGCTGTCTCTCTCTCTTAGTACTCCTCTTTTGTCTCGGCATTGTTGTGGCTTTTTTAGCTGGTGTTGTGCTCTTTTGTTGTTGTATTCTCTTTACAACAGATTTCTTCGCAGAGATTTTTCTTATAAGTGGAATGTCATCGCTACTGGTACTCTCTGTACTCTCATACGGCACCTCAATGCCTTTGTGTGTAAGCCTTTTTTGTTGTCGCGATTGTCTAGTTGAGTCTGCTAAGAGAAACAGGACAATTGTAAGACCAACTTCAGACTATGAAGTAAACTGTAACAATACCCTGTTTAAATACAACAACTGCATAGAAGTTCATACACTGTAAAAGCAAATGAAGCCCAACACCTGAAATGAACCTCAGAAAAACCTAATGAATCCCCAACACCTAAAATGAACCTCCAACACCTAAATTGAACCCCCAACTCCTAAAATGAACTTCAGAAAAACCAAATGAACCCTGTAAAAGCAAATGAACCCCCAACACCTAAAATGAACCTCAGAAAAATCTAATGAATCCCCAACACCTAAAATGAACCCCCAACTCCTAAAATGAACCCCCAACACCTAAAACGCACCCCCAACACCTAAAATGAACCTCAGAAAAACCTAATGAACCCCCAACACCTAAATTGAACCCCCAACTCCTAAAATGAACCTCAGAAAAACCAAATGAACCCTGTAAAAGCAAATGAACCCCCAACACCTAAAATGAACCTCAGAAAAACCTAATGAACCCCCAACACCAAAATTGAACCCCCAACACCTAAAATGAACCTCAGAAAAACCAAATGAACCCCCAACACCTAAAATGAACCTCAAAAAAACCTAATGAACCCCCAACACCTAAATTGAACCCCCAACTCCTAAAATGAACCTCAGAAAAACCAAATAAACCCTGTAAAAGCAAATGAACCCCCAACACCTAAAGTGAACCTCAGAAAAACCTAATGAATCCCCAACACCTAAATTGAACCCCCAACACCTAAAATAAACCTCAGAAAAACCTAATGAACCCCCAATACCTAAAATGAACCTCAAAAAAACCTAATGAACCCCCAACACCTAAAATGAACCCCTAACACTTAAAATGAACCTCAGAAAAACCTAATGAACCCCCAACACCTAAAATGAACCCCCAACACCTAAAATGAATCTCAGAAAAACCTAATGAACCCCCAACACCTAAATTGAACCCCCAACTCCTAAAATGAACATCAGAAAAACCAAATGAACCCTGTAAAAGCAAATGAACCCCCAACACCTAAAATGAACCTCAGAAAAACCTAATGAACCCCCAACACCTAAATTGAACCTCCAACACCTAAAATGAACCTCAGAAAAACCTAATGAACCCCTAACACCTAAAATGAACCTCAAAAAAACCTAATGAACCCCCAACACCTAAAATGAACCCCCAACACTTAAAATGAACCTCAGAAAAACCTAATGAACCCCCAACACCTAAATTGAACCCCCAACTCCTAAAATGAATCTCAGAAAAACCAAATGAACCCCCAACACCTAAAATGAACCCCGAATACCTAAAATGAATCTCAGAAAAACCTAATGAACCCCAACACCTAAATTGAACCCCCAACTCCTAAAATGAACCTCAGAAAAACCAAATAAACCCTGTAAAAGCAAATGAACCCCCAATACCTAAAATGAACCTCAGAAAAACCTAATGAACCCCCAACACCTAAATTGAACCTCCAACACCTAAAATGAACCTCAGAAAAACCTAATGAACCCCCAACACCTAAAATGAACCTCAAAAAAACCTAATGAACCCCCAACACCTAAAATGAACCCCCAACACTTAAAATGAACCTCAGAAAAACCTAATGAACCCCCAATACCTAAATTGAACCCCCAACTCCTAAAATGAACCTCAGAAAAACCAAATGAACCCTGTAAAAGCAAATGAACCCCCAATACCTAAAATGAACCTCAGAAAAATCTAATGAACCCCCAACACCTAAATTGAACCCCCAACTCATAAAATGAACCTCAGAAAAACCTAATGAACCCTGTAAAAGCAAATGAACCCCCAACACCTAAAATGAACCTCAAAAAAACCTAATGAACCCCCAACACCTAAAATGAACCCCTAACACTTAAAATGAACCTCAGAAAAACCAAATGAACCCTGTAAAAGCAAATGAACCCCCAACACCTAAAATGAACCTCAGAAAAACCTAATGAACCCCCAACACCTAAATTGAACCCCCAACTCCTAAAATGAACCTCAGAAAAACCAAAATGAACCCTGTAAAAGCAAATGAACTCTAATGAACCCACAACACATGCATGAACTCTGGTAAGAGCAAATGAACCTCAGGTAAAACTAATTTTTTATCACAAAGGCATGAAATCTACAACTCATAAATGAACCTCTAAGTCATAAATGAATCTCATGGATTCAATGCAACTCAGGAAAACACATGCATGAACTCTGGTAAAAGCAAATGAACCACCAACTCATAAAATCAACCTCAGGAAAACCTAATTTTTTATCTCAAAGGCATGCAATCTGGAAGAAGAAAATGAACCTCTAACTCGATAATGAACCTCACTGAAAAATGCATCTCAGGTAAACACAGGCATGAACTAATGTAAAAGCAAATGAACCCCGAACACCTAAAATGAACCTCACGTAAACCTAGTTTTTCATCACAAAGGGATGAACTCTTTAAGAAGATAATGATCCTCCAAGTCCCAATTGAACCTCAGGAAACGACACGAACACAGAATTCAGATCAGGAGAACAATGTCCCAACGGAAAAAAAAATACTGAAGCAACGCTAACAATCGTAACATTGAGCTATGTGTTTGTAATGGTGCAACAACATTTAACGAAGTTTCGAAACTTGATTTCTGAGTAATCTATGTGAAATTGAAACCCTAAATGTGTTATTCGCACCTCCCAAGTCGTCTTGACTGTAATCTGTGTCGCTCATGTTGTTTTTTGTTTGTATTTGCTTGTACTTGTGCAATTGAGAGCATCTGAGTGCGTGGATTCGTCTTCTTCTCTTCAACTATGATCGTCTTTCTCAAATCGAGTTCTGTGTTTCGCTCGATTTGTATTCGCGTCTTCAGCTGGTGAGGGTTTTTGCTTTCAGAGAGTCGAGGGTTTGAGGCATCTGAAACGTTTTTGGGCCTTTTGGCGTCGGTTAGGGGTAAGGGTAATGTTGTAATACAACGTTCAAATTACTTTAAATTACAATGCTGCCACCGCGTCTCCAACTCGGTATTTATCCCGTGTTGCTTCTCCTTCAATCGTGGCCGTTCATCTTCTCCATCCTAAGACTGTCGTTTATGTGTAGTGTTTATCTTAAGGGAGTTGTTTATCGGAACGGGACTCATGTTATGAGTCTTCTGACTAAATTAATAGAGTACGTAGTATATCCCCTTCTTTTCACGTAGGATTACGAGGCCTAGCTCACACCAAGTTGGCCTTGCATGCCAATCGACGCCCTATAAAAAGGAAGCCCAACGGCACATAACAAAATCCCACAAAACAAAACACATACACTTGACTACACACCCTCAATTAATTAATTAGTAAACACGTAGAAATGGCCTCATCCTTGAAGATGGTTGCTCCCTTGGCCGCTCTCCTCTTCCTCTTCGCCATCAGCACCCCCGCCTCCTCGCAGATCCTTGGTGGTCTGCTTGGGGGTGTCACCGGCGGGCTCCTTGGCGGCGGCACCGGCGGCCTCCTTGGTGGGGTCACCGGCGCGGGGCTTACAAACATCACCGGCAGCCTCCTTTGCTCCACTAACCTACTCCTCTGTCCCACCTCGGGGTCGTGCCCTCCCCTGGTGAATGCCACAGTGGGACTCAACCTTGGCAACGTCTTACTCGCCCAGAACGTCACCAACGCCGCAGGCGTGTTTCAACTAATCCCGGCGCTACCAATATCCAACATATTGGGGGTTTTGCCCAGCCTCGCCATCCGCGTCACCCTCCCGGCGACTGGCTGCAATGCGCTGCCAGCAAACAGCGTCTTGAGCAGCCCCTTGGCAGTTACTCAAGCTCTAGGGAACCTATTGACGCTGAATCCTACTTCCTTTTTGTTTGCCTAGGCCTTGTATACGGGTGTACCGTCTACGTACGTACTATATATATATATGTGTGTTGCGTGGCCACATGCATTCACAAAAATAAATAAATATATGTACCTAAGAGTAAGGGTGGTCTTAATTCCTTGGATGTACTAGTACTGCAAGGATATGTCTAAGACAGACCCCATAACTACGTTGTATTATGCATGCGTCTGTTTGCTGTATCACGCATGATGATGTTATATTAAAAATATAATGACGTCATCGGTCGATCCTACACATGAATCGAATATTTTAATTTATTAGCTAGCTAGCACGTGTTATAAAAAAATCAATCAATTACGTGTTAATAAAGACATTAATAGAGTTGGTGCTCCCCAAACTTATTGTTAATGCAGAAGGAGCCTTCATCAAAGGCAGATCTATACGACATAATATTGTTGTTTGTCAGGACATTGTCAAGGGCTATGCCAGAAAGCACTTGAGTCCTAAATGTGCCATCAAAATTGATCTCCGAAAGGCTTATGATATAGTCAACTGGGATTTCCTTTGTCTCATTCTCCATGAGTTTGGTTTCCACTCGAAAATGATCAACTAGATTCAGGAGTGTGTCAAAAGCAGCTCTTTCACTTTCAATATGCACTAGTACAAAAATGGGCTTTCCCTACGGACATAATTACCACGGTTCCGTATTTTTTCGTAGTAATTTTGTTATGATGGTTAATTTACCACGGTTGTGAAGACAATCGTAGTGTTTATGCGTCCTGTTAACCACGGTTGCGTGGAAACCGTGTTAAAACAACTGCTTAAATACCACGGTTGAGTTGTATGAGCTAAATTACCACGGTGCTTTGACAACCGTGGTAAAAAAATGGATCATTTACCACGGTTCTTTGACAACCGTGGTAAAAAAATGGATCATTTACCACGGTTATCACACAACCGTATTAAAAAAAATGGATTAATTACCACGTGTTCATAACCGTAGTGTGTCTGCTGCTGTTTTACCACAGTTATGTTGGAACCGAGGTAAAAGATCTGCTAAAATACTACGGTGCAGTTGTAAACGAGTTGTAAGAGTTAATTACCACGGCCTTAGAACAACTGTAGTAAAACGACGTTTTAATTACCACTAGTTTAGAGAACCGCAATGTTTATGCAACCGTGTTAAAATATCCGCTAAAATACTACATTAATTCATTTATTTTAAATCGTAATTGAGTTATATGAGTAACTGTGTTAAAATACCTAATAAAATACCTCAATTTGCTTATTTTTTATTGAGAATGAATTAGATGAGTTAAATTATCACATTTTAACATATCTGTGAAGTTTATGTGTATTTTTACAAAAGTGTTTAGGGGTTGATTGGTTAAATTGCACCGATTGTTTTTATAACCATAGTGTTTAGGAATCATTTATCACAATGTATGAGATTGAAACTTAGAAAATTCACATGCTAATTAAATTTATTTTCTATTTTTTCATTGGAATTTTGTTGTCATGGATAAATTACTACGGTTGTTTGAACAACTTTGGTTTTTTTTTTAAGCTAAGACAATCAGGGACAAACGTATTTTTTTTAAGCTAAGACAATCAAGGGCGGACACTTCGAACCCTAAAAAACTTTTACACCATCAAACTCCATTTCCCGCGTTCAGGGAACGGAGCTACGTTGGGCCCAAAGAGGGTTATAGAGCCCCCCTCTGATTTTTTTTTTTAATAATTTAATTATTTCGATTTCTATTCCTATTTTTCATCTCTACCCCTTTACCCCTTACCAGCAACCAGCCGACCCTATTTTTTTCCAATCTCCAAATCCCTTCCAGGCTCCATCCCTCCATCTTCGATTCTTCTCCAAATCTCCCCAGATCCAGTCGCTCGACCAGGCGGACCAGCTCTTTTTTCACGGCGGCGGCGAGCCGGGCGAGGGGACTGTGGACCGGCGGCGGCAGCGGGCGACTCCACGAGCCTTGGACAGACCGGCGGCGACTCCACGAGCCTTGAACAGACGTCAGAGACTCAGAGTCTCACAGACCGGCGACTCAGACACTCAGTCCTCACTCCTCACGAGTCACGAGTCACGAGTCACGACCTCACGGCTCACTCCAATACTCCACGACCACGAGACCACTGACCACGAGCCTTGGACGGGGCCGGGCTAGCCTTGGACGGTTCGGTTCCTAACTTGAAGTTAGGGGACTTGGGTGAGTGTTCTGCCAGCCTACTCTCATCTATTGTCCATTTGTTCAATCTTCAATTGTTCATTTGTTTGCTGATTTTAGAAATTAAGATTTAGGTTTGATTTTAGAAATTAAAAGGATTGAAGAACATCTGATGTTGTGAGTCATGTTATTGTGGAAATTTACCCCTTTGTGCTACTGTGCTACGGTTCTCTTCCCTCTGGTCACTGTAGCTATCGAAGGAGCCAAAGAAGACATAATTGTAATTCTGATATTTGTTTGACTGTTTTAAAAGAGCAAAAAATGGAATGTTAATAAAGTATTGATATTGGACTCTTTAGTTTAAGTTTGTTTAGAAACGGTATCTTGTGCAAAGTGACAAAAATTATGAATTTTCCTACATAATTTACCCATGTGTATGTATATATGGTTACCTTGTTTGGATATTTTATGCAAAGGAAAATGGATGATGCTCCTAATGTCAGCGTAAAAAAGAAAAAACAAAACAAGAGCGATGAATAAGTAAGTTTCATCTAAATTAAACGTGTTTATTTTATATCTTAAACCATAAAATATAAATTCTAAGTTTTAAAAACATAAACCCTAAAATAAAAATCTCTATATCCTAAATCCTAAACTCTATACCCTAATATCCTATGCCCTAAAGCCTAAAATCCTAAACCTTAAATAAAAAACCCTGAATCTATAAATCCTAAACTTTAATTATTAACCGTAATTTAAGGCTTAAAATATAAAATAAGCAAATAAAACTTAAAGGGTGCATAAAAGGGTATACAATTAGGGTGTATAAAACTTGATTAGGTTACGTTGCTTAATTAGGTTGACTTAGGATGCTAAAAAATATGAAGATGATTAAGTTTCGTTGCTTAATTAAAAAACAATAATTATATATGTTACTAAGGTAAGGATTATACTTTTCAGAAAAAAAGCTTGAGTAAGAGAAAGATTTATAAGTGACATAAAGATAAAGTTTTGATAGCATAAAAAATATTCATATAATTATTGTAACAAAATATTTCCTAATCATATAAAGAGGGGAGTGCTCATATATTTACCTCTTAAAGTAATAAGTATGAAGCATTTTTAGCCCTTGGATCTATGGGAATAAGGGGGTAAGATTAAAAGTAGGACGATGCCATTTTCATAAATATCGCCAACTTTGTTTTTCGTCCAAAACAAAAATATCATAATCATTAGTTATTATCTTTATGTTCACATATAAACACTATAGATATACAAACACACATTATACTAGAGATTCATTGACTATATCAACTATGGACTTCTATTATGATAAATGTGAACATTTAGCATAGTAAATAGTTAATAATCCATCACCCTTTACGTTTATTTTTTTTACCAGGCCCGTAGATAAGCATGTTCTTGAGGACCGATTGAACAGGGCCCCCAAAATTATATGGCCCATTATATATTATAATGTATAGTAAGGTACATAGAAACTAGCGCAATTGGCATAAACCGCAACACTTGAATTTGGGTAAGTAACATACCCGCGTTCGAATCTCCGTATTAGAATTACGCATCCTTTCATTTTTTGCCTGTGACCCACCCCCGTAACCCCACTTGCCTGTGACCCACCTCCGTAACCCCACTCCACTTAGGAATATTTAACCTTTTCCAAGTCCAATTAATGCATGTTTCTTTTTCCTTTTTTCTATGAGACCGATTTATAAATATTTTTCTTGAAAGACCCAATCTACTATATAATAACTAAAATAAAATGACGGCTGAGCAGCACACGCCCCCTTATTAAACCCGTATTTTCCGCTGTCACGTGTCACTTGCGGATTATTTTGCCACGTGTTATTTATTCGATTAATGTTATTTTTTTAGGAAAATATCTCTGATGCTGATATTAGTTGGACGGTAATTTGATTGAGATCTTATTGTTTTCCATAACAAAAAGGAATCAAAGCCAACAGGGAAATATTACAGAATAAAATCAAATAATTAAGGTCTTTGAGAAAAAATGAATTTGCTGTAAATGATTTAAAAACCTGCTGGATGAAAAATTATGCATTAAAAATATGAAAATTAAGGAACAAACTTACGACAAATATTGTACCTAATGGAATCACTGAACCAACCACAAATATGACCACAAAATGCACAAAACCAGACCACATATTACAAAACATAATACGCAAATGCAAAAAAGACAAATTAACCATAACACATTACAAAACATAAACCTGCACAGCAAATTACAAAATATATTGCACAACTTTGTAAACCTGTATAAAAATTACACAATTGCATATATTCAGACAATGGGTCGACCCTTTTTTGTTTCCCAATGGCAGATAATCTGCATATCGGAAAACAACCATAAATGTTGCAACTAAATACAATATTTGACAAAAATAAACAAAGCATATTACAAAATCATTAAGAGCCTTACAGAATAGTATATGTACAAATTTGCTAGGATTACTAAGAAGAAAATATATAGAGAAAACTATGCATTCCCAAAATAAAATATTTTTTTTCAGAAAACAGCCATAAATGTAAGCATGACTCCATCTGTCATAGTGGGCTATAAAATAACTTTTTCAGCTATGTTAAAACCCTACACTCGCAGAATAGAGACATTCAGAGGTAATGTTAAAGAACAACTCAGTATTCAGATTTAACATTTCAATCATAACTGATTCCTTGTTGTTTTTGTTGCGGATTTGTTTTGAGCAAATCCAGAACTCGGGTACCAAGGTATTAATTCATAACCTATATGCAACATTGACTACATATTTATTGATTTATAGGACATGTTAGTGAGAGAGAGATGGAGAGAGAGAGAGAGAGAGAGAGAGAGAGAGAGAGAGAGAGAGAGAGAGAGAGAGAGAGAGAGAGAGAGAGAGAGAGAGAGAGAGTCATGTTTACCCAAAATCTTCTACACAGCACACTCCACATTCAATAATCTCCACAGTCAATGCTATGAAACCAACCTCCAGTGATCCTCATTAATGGATGAAAAAAAATGAAACAAAAAGGGTCTTTAGATTCAGATTATACAAACAGAAATATATAGGCATGTTTAACAAAATATATTACTGTTTTTTTAGATTTTTAATGAGAAGGCATGTTTACCCAAGTCAGTGTAGAATATGCTCAGAGAGACAATTACATGAGTCCTATTGCCAATGTAACTAATACTCTCTTTGAGCATATCCACACCGACTAATGATATAATACCCCTCTATTTTCAAGAATAGTCCTATTGCCAATGTAACTATATACATATATATCTGCATTGAAAGTGATACAAATAGAAAGAGATAGATACAAAAAGATATAGATTGTGCTTACATTGATGACTTTGGAACTGTGCATGGCCTCCTTATTCCATATATGTGCTCAACCTCCAGACATCCTCATCACAACATTAATGGCTGTTTTCTGAAATCATATACAAAGGTTAAAACTGAAAGTCTACCAATTATATTCAGATGGGGTTTAAACTATGTTGTATTTAAAACGAATTCTATTTCATAAATATTGCATAAATTCTTTTTTTGTTGTAATACATATTTAATGTTAATGTTAATATAAATACCGAATTGTTTATTCTGAATTGTAGATGTCAAAAATTATACATCACGTGAAGGACATTACTGGTACCCGTGGTAATCATGAACTTAAGGTTCGTGTAATCCGTTTATTTAAAGTTCCAAAGAAAGACGATCCAACTCAATACGGAACGACTGAACTAATTCTAATGGATGAGCAGGTACTCATTAGCAGTTTATATTTTAACAGATTGCTTTGTGTATTTACAAAATTGTGTGCCTAATCTTGCAATTAAATTCAAATCTGTCATTTTAGTTCTGTTATATCATTTTTCAGGGTGACAAAATCCATGCAGTAATTAAAGAAGCATTCATGGTTAGCTTATCTTTATTAAAAGAAGGAGGTGCTTATTTGATTTCTAATTTCGGCGTTGCCCTATATAATATACCATTTAAGTTTTCTGATCACAAGTACAAGGTCATATTTTATCGGAACACTACCGTTAAACTATGTTCGTCCATTTATGTTCCTGTTCATGGATTCTACTTTATTGCATTTGAAAAAATCCTGGACGAGTCACTGGATAAAGGATTTCTTTATGGTAAGTTGTTTTTGAATATTTTTATGTTATAGTAGATTCAACTAATTTGTTTTTTTGTGTATAATATGCATCATTAATATTGTACATTTTATATGTAGATGTTATTGGTCAATTGGTTGGAATTGGTGATTAAATAGTGACTTTTACTAAAAGCAATGGTAAAGATGGCAAAAGAATTAATTTGCAATTAATGGATGCAAGGTATTATATATTTACAATTTTGCATTAATATTTAATATCATTGCACACAATAAACATTTTCTGTTATTCAAAAATGATGATTTCTAACTAATTTTTTGTTCATATTACAGTAACAATATCATTAATTGTACTCTATGGGATGATTTTGCTGAATTATGTCGTCCATTTATTGGCGCATCAACTCAAAATACGGTCGTTGTTATAGTTCAGTTCGCGAAACTTGGCAAATGGAATAATTTACCTAATGTATCAAATGAATATTATGGCACAAGGGTGTATTTTGATGATGAAAGTATTAGCGAGATTTCAAAGTTCAAGGAAAGGTATATTCTGTTTTTTTATTTTTACATATCTGTTTATGACATTGTTTTGATATTTTGATATATTAATTGTAAATAATTTACTATATTGTTTCTTAAACTTTAGTATATCAAAACAATCTGCTGCAAAAGGTGGTAATAGTTGTGTACAACTATCAAGTGAGCGATCATATTCTTCTGCTGATATTTTCTTGGATGTGAGTGCAAGAAAAACCTTGGATGAACTTTATGAACATCTTCATGAGCGTGGAACGGTAAGTTAATAATATTTTATTTTTAAAACATTGTGTGTATAAATATTTATTTTTCTGGATTCCTTTTAGATTTTAAGGTTATTTAATTTTTATTACAATTTTCATTATTACAGGTTCTCCATGCTATTGTTCTTGCGACCATTGACCATATTGAAGATTCATTTGGATGGTACTATAATTCATGCAAACGGTGTAAAAGCAAAGTGCAAGCACAAGAAGAACAATTTTGGTGCAGGAAATGTGATGCATTAGTGAAGTATGCTATTCCTAGGTAATGAATTTCAGATAAATTTGTTTATAATGTTTTTTGTTATTTAGTTATTTATATATGTTTTATTCTTTGCAGATTTTGTATTCAAGTTAATGTTATAGATGGATCTGGGACTGCTCAACTAACTATCTTTGATAGAGAAGCTACTCAATTTTTAAAGAAATCAGTCACAAGCATTATTGAGTCAATAGATAAGGTAAAAGGTTTCGTTTAAAATTAAGTTTAGAAATTGCAAAGTGATTAAGTATAAAATGATTCTTACTTCATTAATTCATTTGTTTTCATTTTTATTTTCAGGATGAGGACATTAGTATAATCCCAGACGATCTAAATGTGTTGTTAAATAAAAAAAATGTTGTTTAGGGTTCTGATTTCCCAATTTAATATTAGTAGACTTCCATCTGCTACAGCATACACGGTAACAAACATGACGGATGATATGACTTTGATTGAGAAGTTTGAACAATGCAGTTTAGAATCAGAGGTATGTATTCTTCATTTTATTTGTTGTTCATTTCAAATTTGGGTTCTTTAATTGAATAAAGTTTTTTGCTTATTATAGGAAAATGAGGCATCACTCGATGTGGAGACTGATGAGGTGTCAAAAGTGTCGTCAAATGAAATGGTGACACCCCGTAAACGCGAGTATATAAACATCAATGATGAGGAAGAAAATAGCAAATCTGAGGAGGAGAGTGCTAAATCTGAAGATAGTCATATTACGCAGCATGGCAATGGATCAACCACAAAGAGGAGGGTTACTCTAAAGAAAGTGAAGAAGGAAAAGTTAGACTAACTTATATATTTTTTTCTATTATTTGAGCCAGTACACTATTTTGTTTTTCAGAGAATTCATGTATTTTGTTTCAGTTTTTACATTGGTATGATGTTGCTAAACTATTGAATGAATTTATGTTGGATTTTTCCTTTCATTGTGTTATACTTGTGTGGTTAATGTGTTTTGTGCTAAACCATTGAATGAAAGTCAATTCAGTCTCATAAATACCTATGCTAAACTATTATTTAAAAACAGAACTGAACATCGATAAAATTAAACACTTTTTTCATGCTGAGTATTCACATTCAATGATATAGCAGCTATG